>JAYESA010000018.1:50111891-50364578 GCA_036927795.1 Iris macrosiphon
GCAGATCTTCGAGACACGTCTCTGCATTTAATGCGCAGGATGGGGGCAGATCTCCGCATTTAATGCGAAAGATTTGATTATATCTCCAAAAGCCATAATTTCGGCTAATACGTCCACATCATCACTTTTGCACATTACGCCATCAGGCTATTTTCAGCTATGGGAGCACGCTGTACGCTATCTCCTTGGAATATGCCATCGGGCTATTTTCAGCTATAAGGAGCACGATGTACGCTATCTCTTTGAAATACGCCAACTCAGGCTATATTTGATGTGTATTAAGGCTATTTGGTCCAGAATTCGCTCAAAGCCTCAGTCAAGGAAGGAGGATCAGCTATCTTCTACGCTAGCTACCTACCTATGCAGCATCAGGCTTCTACGCCTACCTGGCCTCTACGCCAGTTTGATAACTATTTGGCTTCTACGCCATTGTGACAGTTATTGGCTTCTACGCCAACCTTTTCTACGCGAGGGATAACTACTTACGTGGCTTCTATGCCGTGATCTTCGCAGCAGTTATACGTATTATCTCTTAATAGGACACGCGTCACACGCAGATTCAGAAGATCATTTATACGTGGATAGCGGTTATTGTAACCATCGCATAAAAAGTGCCATACTCTCCACTACCCGGCTTCTACGCCGATTGGATGGTTACTGTCACTAAAACCCTACAAATAGAGACCTCTATTGACAGAGGTCCAGGGTCGAAAACTCCAAAGTCGAAAGGTCGAGAAATCGAAAGCTTGGAGAAAGAATCGAAAATTGATCTTGAGAGAGAAGAATCCAGAGCTCAGACAAAGAGTAGTGATCGACGACTTTGGCATCGAGCATCCACTCTCCTTTGCAATCTTTGAAGCTTTTCCTGCCTTCTTCAGCACTTCTTCATCATCATGTGGTCCAAGGGACAAAGTGATCGACTGTAGATCAGACTCCTATAGCAATATTTACCCAGATTAAAAATTTGTACTTGACATCCTCGTATAGGATTAATTGTACTTCTTGTTTGTAAACCAAAGAGCGGGTTTCGTATAAACCTTATTTTATTTCTTTCGTTTATTATCAAACAAAAGATGGCGACTCTGCTGGGGACCTCTTTCTCATCTGAGGAGAAAGCAATTGCTCAACACGATGCGGTATCAGTAGGATCCATAAAGAAGACCCTGGTCGTCCAGTTCGACCAGTCTGCCTACGAAGATATGCTTCGAGCAGGGGGTAGCTCTCACTCTCTCTCTGTCCAAGACAACAAGAAGCTGCGTAAGGTCTGCATGCCCAGGACATCCCCTACCATTCCTGTCGACTCTTCGATTTCTTCGACTAGCCAGGTTGTAGCTGCACAACCTTCGCGCTCCGCGCGTAAAGCTCTGTCTCATGTCCGTGACGTGGCAGACAAAACTTCTGACAATACCTCAGTGCTAGTCCAGAAGTCTACTTCGCACTCCGTGCGTAAAACTCTGTCTCCCGTCTGTATTAAGGCAGACAAAACTTCTGACAATGCCTCAGTGCTAGTCCAGAAGTCTACTCCGTGCTCTACGCGTAAAATTCAGTCTCCCGTCGATGACGTGGCAGACAGAATTTCTGATAATGCCTCAGCACCAAATCAGAAATTCCAAATGCGCTCCGTGCGTAAAAATACATCTGCCCTCCGCAGAAAAGCAGATGATCCCTGCAATCTACGCAAGATAAAATAAGTGGCGGACTACCCAACTTCTCGGCCTTTACGCCAGCAAGGGAAGAATCTGCTTGCCCTCCAGATTACGCGAGAAGCTGATGGCCGATTGAGGACCTCCTCAGCTTTATGCCAGCCTGAGCAGAGTTCCAAATTACGCCAGGTCAGGCCCCTCAGCGTAAAGAAGGCTCAGTTTACGAAAAGATACACTCCTCGGGGATCATCCGTAACCCAGATGACCAACCTGCTGTATACGGGTGGCATAGGGAGAATTATGGTTCCCAACATCCGCATGCCCACTGATATGAACAGAAGGAACAAGCCTTCTTCTGTTAAAACTCCTGACTTGTGTGAGTATCTCATCCAGAAGCGCAAGGATAGGGGGTCTTCCAGCATGTCTATTACGTCTCCTAGGGAGCACTATTGTAATAGTCATAGGATTGTAGTTAATTATTGCTATTCTGAAGCAAAACGGTCGGTTTTCGACCGGTTGAACTATTCTCTGTCTTTTCAGGAAGAGGAGCCCACACATGCATCAGTGAACATGGCTTCACATGTTCCAAGAAGAAGGTCAAACTCAAGACGTCATCCCTCTAGAACTCCAAGCCAAAGGAGATTCAACAAGCTCCTTAAGAACGCTGAAGCTGGGATGTTCCAAAACACCCGTTCGAGGTCACGACAACTGGCTTCGTACTCTTCTAATTCCGATACTGGGGGTCACCAGTTTCCCGAATCAGATGCCGAAAGTGTAGAGTCAACTTCTACAAAGACCTATACCAATCCTTCAATGACACCCAGGGAAATGGGAGTCTATGCCATTGGAGATGAATGCGAAAAAGCTTCCCCGTCAGGAAGCACCGAGCAACGCATTGCTGTACTGGAGACATCTCTGAAGGAGATACAGTCCATGATGGAGAATATGCACCAGATGATTCTGACTCAACACATAGCTGCTATGGCTCAAGCATCGGTCCCTCAAACTCAGATACGTGTGGGGGTGGACTTACCACCATCCAACGCAAATCAGGATCCTGCTCTAGATTAAGAGTCAGCAGCTCTCCCAAATCCCCACTCGGAGAATGTATTACCTCCTGTTGGAGTCGCGATACAACCGATCCCTCACCACTCCGCAGTCCTTCTACCGGCTGAAGATCCGATGCAGGCAGTACGGGAGTTGAAAGCCCAATTTGATGCCTTGAAGCACAAAGATCAGCTCAAGAAATTGGAAATCAACCAGCCTTACCCGGCTATCTGGGATGAGGTCCATTTTCCTCCTAAATACAAACCACAGACTATGGCTTTGTTTGAGGGAAAAATATCACCGAGCCAGTACATGAACTACTTCAGTATGATGACGGTGTTATTACAAGGGAATGACGCCCTCCTCACTCGGGTGTTCAAGGGCTGTCTCTCGGGGGTGGCTTATCAGTGGTACCATAGTCTTGCGGACAACTATATTGCTTCCTTTGAAGATTTTAAGACTTTGTTCTTCGCGCGATTCTACGAAGGATGAATGGACATGTCTATGTCCTCTCTCATCGAAGTAAAGCAGAAGGAAAAAGAGAACGTTCGCACTTTCATCGAACGTTTTCGTCAAGCCACTTTGCAAATGCCTCCGGGAGTTCCAGACTCGGCATTGGTGGACATTTGCAGGAAGAACCTTCTTCCCGTGATCTCGGTGTTCACAGGACCATATCAGTTCCATGATTGGCCCTCTTTCATCATCTCAGCGGTAGCCGCTGAGGACAACAGTCGGAAGGCACGTGATAACGGAATTATGATCTCTGCCTCTGATAGAGGCAAGTGGTCATCCTCCAACAGCGACCATCCTCGTTGTGCTAAAGGAAAAGAAGCTCTGGCGATCAATACGTCCAGCCAAAAGACTGCGACGACCACACAGACGAAACCTGGGACTTTCAGGCCCATTAAAGTGTACTCTTTCGACGACGACTATATTCCGAGCATATTCGAGTGTCTCGTCAAAAGCGGCAAGATTACCCTTCCTGAGGTAAAGCAGCCTAATTAAGTCGGCAGTACTAATAACCCCAAGTACTGCATCTTCCATAGATACATACACCACCCTACAAAAGTGTATTATGTACTGAAAAGGAAGATCCAGGAGCTGATCGATGCTAAGGCCATCACTCTGCGCAACAACGAGAAGACGGTCACAGCCAACATAATCTCTCTGCAATTTGGCGATCTGCCTTCCCAAGAAGTCCCGGATGGTGTTATACCTATTTTTCGGACAACGATGAACATCGTTAATCTCCCTCCAGCTAGGGGTCAAAATCATAACCTGGTACCCCTAACTACCCAATGAGGCGAGATTATGTGGGTTCATCCAGATCTGGTATTAGAGATCGAGAAAGAGACTCAAGCTGCTAAGGCTAAGTCTAAGAAGAACTCGAAGCATAAACCATGTCACATGGTTATGGTACACTCGGCATCGGAAGATGAGGTTTTGGCTACTGGAACCCGTTCAGGGAAAGCCTACCTCAAGGACTATGGAGCAAGTCAGGAAGATGCATCGGCAGACATTTCAGCTGCCAAGCCTTCAGAACCGGAACCCGCCATACCAGAGGCCGGTCCTTCGAGACCAACTTCGACGGACAAAGGGAAGCAAAAAGAAGTGTGCTTCGATAAACCTTTGAAAAACATTCAAAACAAAGGTTTAGAGAAGCCATACAACTTCGATATCCTGGCCCAATTGGCTAATACACCAGCCAGGTTGTCCATCTTCGAACTACTCAGGCTCTCTAAAGACACTCGTCAAGCCCTGAGTGAAGCATTAATGCAGGCGGATGCATACTTGACCCAACTCACGTCCCCTGACAAAGAACCCGTGGCTTGTCCTCAATGCCATAGTGTG
Source organism: Iris macrosiphon (assembly GCA_036927795.1). NCBI lineage: Eukaryota > Viridiplantae > Streptophyta > Magnoliopsida > Asparagales > Iridaceae > Iris > Iris macrosiphon. The sequence continues at coordinate 50,116,433 of JAYESA010000018.1, forward strand.
ATGGAGGTGGTCCCGAATATCACTTTCACTCAAGATGACATGCTGTTAAAACATAACAGACATGACAGACCCCTCTATTACATCGGGTACGTCGGTTCCATAGAGGTTGACCGGATTCACATAGATCCGGGATCATCGATCAGCATCATTCCTCATAGTCTGCTCAGACCGCTGAGGATTCCTACCAGCGAATTGGCTTACACCACCACTACAATCGTGGGTTTCAACACCAGGAAAAGTAAGCCGTTGGTGAAAATCCGTCTGAGGATCCAGATTGGCGACCTTAGATCAGTGGCTACATGTTATGCCATTGATTCAGAGGTATCCTACAATATTCTGCTGGGCAGACCTTGGATCCACGACCACAACATCGTTCCTTCGACTCTACATCACTGCTTTAAATATGTAGATATCCAAGGAACAGTACAAATGGAGTTTGCTGACCTGAACCCGTTTAAAGGAGTAGAATACTACTACTCCGATGCCATGTTGTACACTCAAGACTACATGGAGGAGGTGTCAGGCAAAACAGAGAAGGAATCCCACCGGGAGCCAGAAGAACCCTCTGCCAAGCAACCTCTGTCAATCAAGGTGAAAGGGCGACCAACTCGTCCAAAAGCCATGGAGTCCATGGCTATCCACCTGAACAAAACCAGGTCAGGAAAAGGAGGTGATCCTCTACTAATCACTTTGAACCAGAAGCCTCCACCCTTGGTCATCAACCTTCGGCGCATCAAACAGCCAGGTGATGTAAATATATCCGAGAACGTGGTTTCTGATGATAATAAAGATCCTCTTTTCTAGTACATTGACGCTCAAATTCCAAAGCAGGAATCCTTTCCCCATGACGATATAGAACCTATAGCACAAAAATTCTTGGAAGCTATAGATTCATATCATCCGTATATGTGGGAAGTAGCGTCATCATCTAATGTCATCACGACATATGGACCACATGAGGATTCTATCTTCATTGTCCCGCCTCCTTACAGCAGTCAGCATTCAATAGTCTTCGGTCGTATGCGCAATGAACTGACTGTACAAAAAGATTCTTCCGATGATGATGCTGGTAAAATATAGGTTTACAAATACAGCCCACAAGCTTTAAAGATCATGCAAAGTATGGGTTATGACTTAAAGCTGGAACCAGGCCTCAACTACGGGAAAGGCAGACGAATGCCGCTGCACAGTGATCCCTACTATCAACAAACTCGTTTTGGGTTAGGGTACGCCACCTCCCTTGCAACTTTTGAGTCAAACGGGGATATCTTTTCCTCTTCTCAAATGGCTCGTCGCCCTCCGGCTCATATGATGCTCTCGAACGAGCATTATCAGTAAATACGGTATTGACAGATTCCTTCGAAGCAGACGAACAAGAATTTGAACCGTTTGAGAATGACTCTTGGGCTCAGCAAATGGATACACAATGGGAACTCCGGTTCAAGCAGAGAGAACCTCCCACTGAAGATAAAGTTATCCAAATTGATGTTGGGGATAAACTTTCGCCAAGGCCGATATTTATCAGTAACAATCTTTCCGAAGAAGAAAGGAAAGAAATAATCCAGCTGATAAAAGAATATATCGACGTCTTTGCATGGAATTATGAGGATATGCCAGATCTCGATCCAAAGGTGGCAACTCATAAACTCAATATATTGCCCGATTCGAAGCCTGTGAAGCAACACCAACGCCGGTTTTGCCCGGATATGATGGACGCCATTGAAGCTGAAATCAAGAAGTTGATAGCCTGCGGCTTCATCCGGGAAGAACAACATCCCGACTGGGTCGCCAATGTTGTCCCGGTCATGAAGAAAAATGGAAAAGTACGTGTCTGCATCGATTACCGAGATCTGAATGCAGCCTGCCCCAAGGATGAGTTTCCTCTTCCTATTACAGACGTCTTGATTGATAATACATGCGGTTTTGAACGTATGTCTTTCATAGATGGATTTTCAGGATACAATTAAATCAAGATGCATCCTGAAGACGAGAAGCATACTGCCTTCCGGACACTATTGGGGGTATATTGCTATACGGTCATGCCCTTCGGATTGAAGAATGCCGGGGCTAGATACCAACGGGCTATGAGTAACATATTCCACGAGCATTTATGCAAAACTGTGGAATATTACATAGACGATATAGCTGTCAAAAGCCGTCTCAAGGATAATCACATCCAAGACTTGAAGACAGTATTTGAGTTGATGTGCCAACATCAACTTAAAATGAATCCTACCAAGTCCTTTCTTGGTGTATCCAGTAGCAAGTTCCTGGAATTTGTCATTATCGCTAAAGGCATTCAAGTGGACCCTGATAAAGTCAAGGCCATCTTAGAAATGCGACCACCCCGTAATCTGAGGGAACTCAGGGGATTTCAAGGTCGTTTGGCTTATATCCGGAGATTCATATCCAACCTCTCGGGGAGATGTCAGCCTTTTTCTCGTCTCATGAAAAAAGGTGTATCCTTCGTATGGGACGAAGCCTGTCAGCAAGCGTTTAATGATATCAAACGCTACCTCACTAATCCTCCAGTTCTGGTGCCTCCCGTCATAGGAAGACCATTCTTGCTGTATGTTCGAGTGATGGATCATTCTCTGGGATCTCTCCTCGCACAAAAGAACGATGTGGGTCATGAACAGGCTATCTACTACCTAAGCAGGATGATGGTCGGAGCTGAACACCGGTACAATCTAGTAGAAAAATAATGCTTGGCTCTGATGTTCGCTATTCAAAAAATGCGACACTATGTCACAGGATAAACTATTCATATCATCTCCAGGATCAATCCTCTTCGGGTACTGATGAACAAGCCAAGTGTTCTTAATTTTCGACTCGCGACTTGGACGATGTTATTAACACCATATGACATGGTGTATGCCCTCAGAAGTCCATCAAAGGCCAAGCGTTGGCTGATTTCCTAGCTGCTCATCCGATCCCGGAGACCTCCAAACTATACGAGGATATTTTCGACGAAGTTGCAGAATGTAATTCCGCAATGGAAAGTGATACATGGCAACTAATCTTCGATGGTGCCTCCAGGACTGGTCCCAGGGAAAACGTGGTTTCAGGAGTAGGAATTGTCCTGGTTACTCCTGATAAACTCGTCATCTATCGAGCATATTCTCTTAGCGAGCCCTGTTTTAATAATGTGGCGGAGTATAACGCTCGAATTAGACGTCAAATCTCTGGAAGCTTTCAGTGATTCTCTGCTGATTGTCAATCAAGTCAGAGGGATATATGAAGTCCGTAATCCAGATCTTATTCCCTATCACCAAGCAACGGTCGAGATAGCCATGACATTCAAAGGATTCTTCCTAGAGCATGTACCTCGATCTCAGAATCTGGAAGCTGATGCCCTAGCCAGTCTAGCTACAGATTTAGCTATTCCTATAAGAAGGCAGAATTCGGTGATCCTTCTTAACAGAGATTTATTCTGTGTGAAAAATAACTTTCACATAGAACGCAACTACGCTGTGAACACCGATCCTCCCAAGAGAGACTGGAGAAGTCCCTTTATAGATTTCTTGGCATATGAAATCTTAACGGAGGACCCTAAAGAAGCAGTATCCGTCAAAAGACGATCATTACGCTTCTATTTTGATGCGTCTTCACAATATCTATATCGTCGGACCTACGACGGACTGCTATTGAGATATCTCTCCGATGACGAGGCACAGCAGATTATCCGTGAAGCTCACGACGGCGTATGTGGAGCGCATCAACCTGGTCCTAAGCTACAGGATAGTATCAGGAGGATGGGCTATTACTGGCCTACTATGATCACAGATGCAATAAAGTATGCAAGACAATGCAAAGCCTACATTTTGCTAATGAATGCCCTACTAGCATTCAAGCAGTTATTATAAGAGATCTTGATGAATACGGTATTCATCTTGGAACTATTGATGAAATTAGGAGAACTTTATTCACAAAACCAGGCTCTGATACCAGAATTACAGCAAGAACCTTTTTTGGTCGTCCACTATCGCTTGAAGATTCCTTATCTTTTGGTAGTGCTGTCGTTTTAATTCTTTACTACCAATCCTTGGTTCCATGATATACTCAATATAGAAAATATACTAGACCAAGAGATTGCTAGTACCTCTTTGGACCATATAGATTTAGCCCTAGAAGCGACAGATCATCCAATTGATTTCAATTGTTGGGAAAACTTTCTCGAAAATGAAAACAATATTGGGCACTCCTGTGTCGTTTTCTTTCCTCTAAGAAACGATGGAAAAAGCAATAGAAGAAAAAAGTAAAAAAATTGAAAAGACAGCACTACCAAAAGATAAGGAATCTTCAAGCGATAGTGGACGACCAAAAAGAAAAAATTGAAGATAGGGATAAGCAGGTGGACAACTTTTTTGAGTAGATTGATGAGCTGGAAAGAAAGATTGAAAGACTACAACAACTGTTGAACATGGCAGATACTTTTTGAAAAAGCTACACCAACCGCACTACTACCAACCGCACTAAGGAATGATCCGGTAAACTAACCGGAGATAGTTTTTTCAATATCCTGATATTCCCATGAAATTAGCAGTGATACTTCTGCCTCTTCTATTTATGAAGTCGAAACTGACTATTCGGATAGTTCTGATGATCTTGAGAATAGTCTGAATCATTTCAAAATCAATATGATTACTATAAATAAAACCCAAAATCAAATAAGGGTCACCTTATTAGATGTCCAAGCTATCCTTCCAAAGAAAGGAGGAATATATTCTTGTCATAACCGGGTTTGGTTAATGTTTGACCCAGAATTCTGCGGCTAGGCATAGCTTCCCCATATCATCAAGACAACTTGGTCGATGATCTCTCGTGGATTTATGAGGGGGTTAAGCCTCGAGCATGACCACAAGCCTAAGCTATCGCTTCACATAATTTAAGCACAGCAATGATTCGTTTCCTACCTCATTGCGTGATAACCAAACACCAATTAGTTCGAGAATATTTTAATTAGGTGCCGTTACATACTCAAGAACTAGTTTTTAAGCTACCATTACTAAAAAGTAAAAAAGAAAAATCACGTACCAGATATGCACACAGAACACTAGAGCTTTATTCACAAAACCAGGCTCTGATACCAGAATTACACAAGATTACGGGTCTATTCAGATCAGGAATTGATACTCCCATCCTTTTAGTCTGTATGGACGAAAGAATTATAAATAATCCTTTAAACAGCATCATAGGAGGTGCTAAATCCAACCTGGTAAATAGACTATTTGGCATAAATATCCATCCAGATTTTTCGATAAGTCTTGATGATCAGAATATTGAAAAAACTATTACTTTATCAATAAATTTACAAGGAATTGAATAATGCCTGGATCAAAAGTTATTGGAATACAATGGGAGCATACGATGGCTCTCAATGTTACTCCTACCTTTAAATCCATTACACCTAAAGAATTTGTTAGACTATTCGAAGTCGTCTGCAGTCATTCCTGGAGGGAGATTCGCCAATATTGTAGCCATCCCCAGTATCCATTCGGATCTCGCCATGCTGACTGAGCAGTATACTAGTATCTTCTATATCACTTTGAAAACGCTAATATCAATGGTGCTGGAGAAGAATCTTGGCTTCGTGGCTCTGAGGAGGTCCTCCCAGTTCGCGATAGTGCCGATCGGAGATTTCGACGACGCTGGGAGGGCTGATGTGCTGGAGCAGATAGTTAATGGTTTGGAACAACCCATTAACGAATATTTGCAGCTATATCGAGGCAGCATTGACGGTCTCGTTCAAGCTAGGTATGACTCCTTAACTACAGAGCTTGCTGGGCAATTGGAAGCTCTGGACAAATCCGTCCAGGAATAGCAGCAGGAGATGGATCAAGAGCGTGCCGAATTGGAGTATGTCATTCCCCAGCTGACTCAGTACAAAGTCGAATATAAGGAAGAGACAGCGAGGGTTTGGTTAATGTTTATAAAAATTGAACTCTTTACCACCTGATGATCAGAATATTGAAAAAACTATTACTTTATCAATAAATTTACAAGGAATTGAATTAATGCCTGGATCAAAAGTTATTGGAATACAATGGGAGCATATGATGGCTCTCAATGTTACTCCTACCTTTAAATCCATTACACCTAAAGAATTTGTTAGACTATTCGAAGTTGGAATGGGTAAAACTATCCAACCAAGATTAGTGAAACTTGAACATTTAAAATTAGATAATGAAACTCAATTATTTGTCAAATCTCTAAAACCAAAAATTGAGGTTCCTACTGAATATTTCATTGCCTCAGGAAATACTATATCAACCTATGTTCATGGAAAACATCCTAAAGATATTTCTGGTTCAAACCATGAAATTGGATCAAGCTCTAGATTTCCTAGAGCTAACTCTGAATTTGATTCTAATCCAAGGTTGACCAGAGCTAGGTCTATTGATAATTTTGTTAATATTGAGCTATTACCTGAAAATATTTCTGATATACAGCAAAGAATGAGTGTTAGTAATCCTCTGGAAGGAAGAACACATCAAATTCTCGAAAAGGAAAAACAAGAGAAGAACCGAAGGGATATGATCCTAAAGGTTCCAATTTCTCAAATCCGTAACAAATGAGTAAACCTGCTAATAAGGGTAAAAAAGTGTTAGTTTCGATCCTAACACTAGCCTTAAAAGTAAAAATAAATATCCCGATTGGTATATTGATCATATGAGGTACGATGAAGATAATATTACAGACGCCCATCATATGGTTCACCTACTCAAAAAATTCAAAGGTATCATAAAGGATACTCATTTGAGTAATTATCGAACAATAGTTATGCGACATATAGATAGAACCCTTCAGGTTCTAAATAAACATATTACTCGCTATCGTGGAGAACATCCCGACATTAATAGCTTTACTACCAATCCTTGGTTCCATGATATACTCAATATAGAAAATATACTAGACCAAGAGATTGCTAGTACCTCTTTGGACCATATAGATTTAGCCCTAGAAGCGACAGATCATCCAATTGATTTCAATTGTTGGGAAAACTTTCTCGAAAATGAAAACAATATTGGGCAGAATGATCAAGTTAATATGGTCCGCTCTATCGACTTACAATCCAAGGCTCAACTACACATATATGTTCCATTAACCATCTGTATCCAAGGGTATAATGAATTTACCATTCATGCCCTTTTTGATACTGGAGTCGAAGTTAGCCTACTTCAAGAATGTTTTATTCCTAAAAATCTTAGACTCCAACTCGATAAAAAAGGAAAACTTAATGATTTCATGGGACGACAAGTCCAAGTAAATCATAAAGTAAAAAATTTACATGTTTATTTTCCGGATATACATGGAACAACAAAATCTTATAACTTTGATTTTATTCTTCTACCAAAAGACTTTGACATGAATTGTATTATTGGAATGGATAATCTACGTCATTATTCACCTTTTAATACACATTATATAACTTTTGATAATATCTCTATTCCTAGAATTCCTTTTATTATACCCCTTGCTGCTACTTTTCAACTTCCAGCACAGCGTGGTGATATTGATACTTTACCACCTGTTACTATGATTGACAAAATTTCTACGCAGGACAAAATTTGTACCTATAATATTCCTGTTAATAATAATTTTAGCAAAACAATTCATGGAATGCTTGAACCCCTTTACACGGACAACCCGTTAAAATGGTTCGATAAAGCTCCTCGTTTTTGTAAAATTGAACTCTTGGATCTTTATAAAGATTCAAAAATCAGGGTTAACAGTATCATGGTTACCCCCACTGATAAACAAGAATTTGCTAAACAAATTGATGAGTTACTCAAACTAAAGCTTATACAAAAAAGTTTTAGTCCCCATTCTTCTCCTGCTTTCTTGGTTAGAAATCATGCTGAGATTAAAAGAGGAAAACCAAGAATGGTTATTAATTATAGAAAACTAAATAGTTACACCAAGTTTGATGGATTCTTCATTCCATCTGCTGAAAACTTAATCAAACAGATCCAGGGTGCCAAATTTTATAGTAAGTTTGATGCCAAGTCAGGTTTTTGGCAACTCAAACTCCAAGACAAAAACTCCATGGAACTAACTGCTTTCAGTTGTCCTCAGGGACATTTTGAATGGTTAGTCATGCCATTTGGATTAAAAAATGCTCCACAGATTTTCCAAAAATGGATGAACTCTATATTTGGACATCTTGATTATGTTGTTGTTTATATTGATGATATATTAGTCTTTTCTAAATCTGAGGAAGACCATAAGCAACATCTTCTTAATGTTGTTCAATTATTACTAAATCATGGTATTGCCCTTAGTCCCAAGAAAATTGAACTTTTCAAAACGGAGATTGATTTCCTTGGCAAATTTATTAAAAATGGACAAATTGAGCTTCAGCAGCACATATATACAAAGATAAAAAAATTTCCTGACACTTTTAAAACTTTAAAAGAATTACAGAGTTTTCTCGGTCTTCTCAATTATGGTAGAAAATTTATTCCTCATCTTTCTGCCAAAATTGACAAATTACAAGAACGTTTGACAAAGGAACAAGCTAACTATAAATTGGTTACAGGTGATCAGCCCCGTAAATGGGACACTAGTAGAATCCCTATTTTCCTTCTTCCTGAGGAACAAAGGGAGATCGCTATAATCAAAGAAATGATCAAAGATCAAAAGATTCTTTATTTTCCATTGGAAAATGAGAAAATTATCTTACAAACCGATGCTTCCGATAATTTCTGGGCAGGTGTTCTCATTACTAAAAATAAAGAGATTGTGGCTTATACCTCTGGAAAATTTTCTAAAACACAGTTTAAATATGCCACATATGATAAAAAATTATTAGCTGTAAAGCTTGCTATTAAAAGTTTAAAAATCTATCTTCTTTATAGAAATTTCTTTATTCAAATAGATAACAAATCTGTTTCTCAATTTTTAAAGAAACGAACAATCAATAATCCTGAAGAGAATCTTCGAAGGATTAGGATTGCTATGTATTTAGAAATTTTCAATTATGAAGTAGAATATATTCCTGGTTATACTAATTATCTTGCTGATACTCTTACCAGGTTATGAACAATGGATGAAGACGAACTAGCTCGTTTCAGGAAACTTCTTGAAACAATGAAAAGAGAAGGCGAATTTGAAATGGTCAGCTCCAAAAAGAACAAGGGAGTGGCCAGTACTAGTACCGCTGGGGCGAATAGCCAGAAACCAGCTGCTGCTGCTGCAGCATCTAGGGTGAATAACCCGAAACATTTGGTGAATAACCAATCTGGGGTGAATAACCCACAAAAAATGGTGAATAACCATCCAAGGGTGAATAACCTGCAAAATCAAATGGTGAATAACCAACGAACTGTTATGACTCAAGCTTTTCCAATGCAAAGACAGTTTGCCAATGTATTGGTTAAAGACTGGTATAACAGAAATTTGAGAACCGATGCATGGGAAGTTTTTAACAACTGTTATCGTGCCCTCCAATCTGCAGATATATAAACTACTAGTTATTGGCTCTCCCAGGTGGAAAAACTCTTTCTCACCGAAGAACAGAAGAGGGGGATTGCCGAAGAAAAATTACACAAGGTTACTAGTGCCCTGGAAAATCTGATTGGTTTCTCTTCCACCTCTAAATCCAGAGCCCTAGCTATTAAAGAAGATTCTATCCTAAAGGATACTAGGTCTGGAGAATTAAAACTCATTCTTCAAACACTTGAGACCAACGACATGGTAAATATTCGGATGCAGGAACTAGTAGAAATACTTAATCTACTAAAGATCCAAAATGATCACGTCCAGGAATTAGAAGCTGAACTCATGGTTCAACAAATGTTGACGATGTTTCAACAAAATATTATCAATGAAGAACGACTTATCAAGTTCTTTAAAGAACTTGAAGATACTGATATACTCCAGCTTTTAAATAATGAAGACATGATCAGGAATCCTATGGGAAGGCTCTGTATCATTGCCTGTTTCCAGGAAATTCCAAAATATAAACCCCATATTAAGAAAGGATTAGTTCATGAAGTTTATATTAACATCAAGAATCCGGAGGAATATGAGGGTGTGATTCCGGATATTTGTGTCAATGCTGTTAACCTCCATTCTACTAAATTCCAAACAATTTTTAGGTTTCGAATTTGGTCGATTTGGGAAGAAAGACAACATATCAAGCTCTTTCCCTCTGTTCAGATCTGGGAGTTATTTAAAGTAACCGAAGACCCATGTCTATCGTATGTTAAATTCCAAAAATAGAGTTTTTCTGAAGATAGAGATCGGAAGCTTGCAGCTGAAGAATTCTTCTCTCGGATCACTATTACTTCTACCGACAGGACGGGCTCTGCCTCAGCTTCTCAGAACATTCTGCTTATCGACTTTATATCTCGTAACCAAGATTATAATGATAAGTATGAACTGGTTAATAACTTCTCAGAAAACCTTAATCTCGGAGGAATTGCTTTGCAAGTATACGAAGACAGACTTGCAGAGAAAGATCTACCAGTGTAGCCCAACGATCCGGAAGATGACATTGAAGGGTTGGAAGGTAGTATGAGAAGCTTGTAGAACCACTTGTAGAAGCGCAGTGGACCCATATCTATTCCTATGATTAAGATTAGTTCCAGACTCCTGTGTCATTTTCTTTCCTCTAAGAAACGATGGAAAAAGCAATGGAAGAAAAAAGTAAAAAAATTGAAAAGACAGCACTACCAAAAGATAAGGAATCTTCAAGCGATAGTGGACGACCAAAAAGAAAAAATTGAAGATAGGGATAAGCAGGTGGACAACTTTTTTGAGTGGATTGATGAGCTGGAAAGAAAGATTGAAAGACTACAACAACTGTTGAACATGGCGGATACTTTTTGAAAAAGCTACACCAACCGCACTACTACCAACCGCACTAAGGAATGATCCGGTAAACTAACCGGAGACAAAGGGTTAGGGGGTCACATTAGACCTATAAATAAAGAGGGATGCTCATTGTTTGAGGCATCGAAGTTTGTTCTCTTTTCTCTCTTGTAACCTCTCTTGTATTATCTTCTTCTTTCCAGTTTCTCTTACTTTTTCTTGCTGTAATTCTGGTATCAGAGCCTGGTTTTGTGAATAAAGCTCTAGTGTTCTGTGTGCATATCTGGTACGTGACAAGAGAGGTTACAAGAGAGAAAAGAGAACAAACTTCGATGCCTCAAACAATGAGAATCCTAGTTTTTAAGCTACCATTACTACCTTGTGTAATTCACAAGGTTACTAGTGCCCTGGAAAACCTGATTGGTTTCTCTTCCACCTCTAAAAAAACGAGGAGCTTTATCGAACCATTTTAACGGGTTGTCCGTGTAAAGGGGTTAACTAGTGCTTGTATGGAAGCTTTTAATATTCTAAATAATGAAGAAGGTGAAAGCAGTAATCAAACACAGTTAGCGATTTATGAGGGGGTTAAGCCTCGAGCATGACCACAAGCTACCGTATTCATCAAGATCTCTTATAATAACTGCTTGAATGCTAGTAGGGCATTCATTAGCAAAATGTCCTTCCTTATTGCATTTAAAGTTGCATCCTGGCAACTTTAAAAGGATTTTTTACTTCATGAACTAATCCTTTACACCTAAAGAATTATTTAAAGGTAGGAGTAACAGATCCAGCTCATAAATAATGAAGACAAAAAAGTTGTCCACCTGCTTATCCCTATCTTCAATTTTTTCTTTTTGGTCGTCCACTATCGCTTGAAGATTCCTTATCTTTTGGTAGTGCTGTCTTTTCAATTTTTTTACTTTTTTCTTCCATTGCTTTTTCCATCGTTTCTTAGAGGAAAGAAAACGACACAGGAGTCTGGAACTAATCTTAATCATAGGAATAGATATGGGTCCACTGCGCTTCTACAAGTGGTTCTACAAGCTTCTCATACTGCCTTCCAACCCTTCAATGTCATCTTCCGGATCGTTGGGCTCCACTGGTAGATCTTTCTCTGCAAGTCTGTCTTCGTATACTTGTAAAGCAATTCCTCCGAGATTAAGGTTTTCTGAGAAGTTATTAACCAGTTCATACTTATCATTATAATCTTGGTTACGAGATATAAAGTCGATAAGCAGAATGTTCTGAGAAGCTGAGGCAGAGCCCGTCCTGTCGGTAGAAGTAATAGTGATCCGAGAGAAGAATTCTTCAGCTGCAAGCTTCCGGTCTCTATCTTCAAAAAAACTCTGTTTTTGGAATTTAACATACGATAGACATGGGTCTTCGGTTACTTTAAATAACTCCCAGATCTGAACAGAGGGAAAGAGCTTGATATGTTGTCTTTCTTCCCAAATCGACCAAATTCGAAACCTAAAAATTGTTTGGAATTTAGTAGAATGGAGGTTAACAGCATTGACACAAATATCCGGAATCACACCCTCATATTCCTCCGGATTCTTGATGTTAATATAAACTTCATGAACTAATCCTTTCTTAATATGGGGTTTATATTTTGGAATTTCCTGGAAACAGGCAATGATACAGAGTCTTCCCATAGGATTCCTGATCATGTCTTCATTATTTAAAAGCTGGAGTATATCAGTATCTTCAAGTTCTTTAAAGAACTTGATAAGTCGTTCTTCATTGATAACATTTTGTTGAAACATCGTCAACATTTGTTGAACCATGAGTTCAGCTTCTAATTCCTGGACGTGATCATTTTGGATCTTTAGTAGATTAAGTATTTCTACTAGTTCCTGCATCCGAATATTGACCATGTCGTTGGTCTCAAGTGTTTGAAGAATGAGTTTTAATTCTCCAGACCTAGTATCCTTTAGGATAGAATCTTCTTTAATAGCTAGGGCTCTGGATTTAGAGGTGGAAGAGAAACCAATCAGGTTTTCCAGGGCACTAGTAACCTTGTGTAATTTTTCCTCGGCAATCCCCCTCTTCTGTTCTTCGGTGAGAAAGAGTTTTTCCACCTAGGAGAGCCAATAACTAGTAGTTTTTATATCTGCAGATTGGAGGGCACGATAACAGTTGTTAAAAACTTTCCATGCATCGGTTCTCAAATTTCTGTTATACCAGTCTTTAACCAATACATTGGCAAACTGTCTTTGCATTGGAAAAGCTTGAGTCATAACAGTTCGTTGGTTATTCACCATTTGATTTTGCGGGTTATTCACCCTTGGATGGTTATTCACCATTTTTTGTGGGTTATTCACCCCATATTGGTTATTCACCAAATGTTTCGGGTTATTCACCCTAGATGCTGCAGCAGCAGCAGCTGGTTTCTGGCTATTCGCCCCAGCGGTACTAGTACTGGCCACTCCCTTGTTCTTTTTGGAGCTGACCATTTCAAATTCGCCTTCTCTTTTCATTGTTTCAAGAAGTTTCCTGAAACGAGCTAGTTCGTCTTCATCCATTATTCATAACCTGGTAAGAGTATCAGCAAGATAATTAGTATAACCAGGAATATATTCTACTTCATAATTGAAAATTTCTAAATACATAGCAATCCTAATCTTTCGAAGATTCTCTTCAGGATTATTGATTGTTCGTTTCTTTAAAAATTGAGAAACAGATTTGTTATCTGTTTGAATAAAGAAATTTCTATAAAGAAGATAGATTTTTAAACTTTTAATAGCAAGCTTTACAGCTAATAATTCTTTATCATATGTGGCATATTTAAACTGTGTTTTAGAAAATTTTCCAGAGGTATAAGCCACAATCTCTTTATTTTTAGTAATGAGAACACCTGCCCAGAAATTATCGGAAGCATCGGTTTGTAAGATAATTTTCTCATTTTCCAATGGAAAATAAAGAATCTTTTGATCTTTGATCATTTCTTTGATTATAGCGATCTCCCTTTGTTCCTCAGGAAGAAGGGAAATAGGGATTCTACTATTGTCCCATTTACGGGGCTGATCACCTGTAACCAATTTATAGTTAGCTTGTTCCTTTGTCAAACGTTCTTGTAATTTGTCAATTTTGGCAGAAAGATGAATAAATTTTATACCATAATTGAGAAGACCGAGAAAACTCTGTAATTCTTTTAAAGTTTTAAAAGTGTCAGAAAAATTTTTTATCTTTGTATATATGTGCTGCTTAAGCTCAATTTGTCCATTTTTAATAAATTTGCCAAGGAAATCAATCTCCGTTTTGAAAAGTTCAATTTTCTTGGGACTAAGGACAATACCATGATTTAGTAATAATTGAACAACATTAAGAAGATGTTGCTTATGGTCTTCCTCAGATTTAGAAAAGACTAATATATCATCAATATAAACAACAACATAATCAAGATGTCCAAATATAGAGTTCATCCATTTTTGGAAAATCTGTGGAGCATTTTTTAATCCAAATGGCATGACTAACCATTCAAAATGTCCCTGAGGACAACTGAAAGCAGTTAGTTCTATGGAGTTTTTGTCTTGGAGTTTGAGTTGCCAAAAACCTGACTTGGCATCAAACTTACTATAAAATTTGGCACCCTGGATCTGTTTGATTAAGTTTTCAGCAGATGGAATGAAGAATCCATCAAACTTGGTGTAACTATTTAGTTTTCTATAATTAATAACCATTCTTGGTTTTCCTCTTTTAATCTCAGCATGATTTCTAACCAAGAAAGCAGGAGAAGAATGGGGACTAAAACTTTTTTGTATAAGCTTTAGTTTGAGTAACTCATCAATTTGTTTAGCAAATTCTTATTTATCAGTGGGGGTAACCATGATACTGTTAACCCTGATTTTTGAATCTTTATAAAGATCCAAGAGTTCAATTTTACAAAAACGAGGAGCTTTATCGAACCATTTTAACGGGTTGTCCGTGTAAAGGGGTTCAAGCATTCCATGAATTATTTTGCTAAAATTATTATTAACAGGAATATTATAGGTACAAATTTTGTCCTGCGTAGAAATTTTGTCAATCATAGTAACAGGTGGTAAAGTATCAATATCACCACGCTGTGCTGGAAGTTGAAAAGTAGCAGCAAGGGGTATAATAAAAGGAATTCTAGGAATAGAGATATTATCAAAAGTTATATAATGTGTATTAAAAGGTGAATAATGACGTAGATTATCCATTCCAATAATACAATCCATGTCAAAGTCTTTTGGTAGAAGAACAAAATCAAAGTTATAAGATTTTGTTGTTCCATGTATATCCGGAAAATAAACATGTAAATTTTTTACTTTATGATTTACTTGGACTTGTCGTCCCATGAAATCATTAAGTTTTCCTTTTTTATCGAGTTGGAGTCTAAGATTTTCAGGAATAAAACATTCTTGAAGTAGGCTAACTTCGGCTCCAGTATCAAAAAGGGCATGAATGGTAAATTCATTATACCCTTGGATACAGATGGTTAATGGAACATATATGTGTAGTTGAGCCTTGGATTGTAAGTCGATAAAGCGGACCATATTAACTTGATCATTCTGCCCAATATTGTTTTCATTTTCGAGAAAGTTTTCCCAACAATTGAAATCAATTGGATGATCTGTCGCTTCTAGGGCTAAATCTATATGGTCCAAAGAGGTACTAGCAATCTCTTGGTCTAGTATATTTTCTATATTAAGTATATCATGGAACCAAGGATTGGTAGTAAAGCTATTAATGTCGGGATGTTCTCCACGATAGCGAGTAATATGTTTATTTAGAACCTGAAGGGTTCTATCTATATGTCGCATAACTATTGTTCGATAATTACTCAAATGAGTATCCTTTATGATACCTTTGAATTTTTTGAGTAGGTGAACCATATGATGGGCGTCTGTAATATTATCTTCATCGTACCTCATATGATCAATATACCAATCGGGATATTTATTTTTACTTTTAAGGCTAGTGTTAGGATCGAAACTAACACTCTTTTTACCCTTATTAGCAGGTTTACTCATTTGTTACGGATTTGAGAAATTGGAACCTTTAGGATCATATCCCTTCGGTTCTTCTCTTGTTTTTCCTTTTCGAGAATTTGATGTGTTCTTCCTTCCAGAGGATTACTAACACTCATTCTTTGCTGTATATCAGAAATATTTTTAGGTAATAGCTCAATATTAACAAAATTATCAATAGACCTAGCTCTGGTCAATCTTGGATTAGAATCAAATTCAGAGTTAGCTCTAGGAAATCTAGAGCTTGATCCAATTTCATGGTTTGAACCAGAAATATCTTTAGGATGTTTTTCATGAACATAGGTTGATATAGTATTTCCTGAGGCAATGAAATATTCAGTAGGAACCTCAATTTTTGGTTTTAGAGATTTGACAAATACTTGCATTTCATTATCTAATTTTAAATGTTCAAGTTTCACTAATCTTGGTTGGATAGTTTTACCCATTCCAACTTCGAATAGTCTAACAAATTCTTTAGGTGTAATGGATTTAAAGGTAGGAGTAACATTGAGAGCCATCATATGCTCCCATTGTATTCCAATAACTTTTGATCCAGGCATTAATTCAATTCCTTGTAAATTTATTGATAAAGTAATAGTTTTTTTAATATTCTGATCATCAAGACTTATCGAAAAATCTGGATGGATATTTATGCCAAATAGTCTATTTACCAGGTTGGATTTAGCACCTCCTATGATGCTGTTTAAAGGATTATTTATAATTCTTTCGTCCATACAGACTAAAAGGATGGGAGTATCAATTCCTGATCTGAATAGACCCGTAATCTTGAGTTGAATTAATCCTATATGAAGATATTTCATTTTAGGATATTTTCGTCGTAATCGTTCCATTTTTACTTTGTCAAGAAGCTGTATAGAAGAAAAGTCTTCATCTCCTTTTAATTCTATATTTCCTTGCATTCTTTCGAATATATATGTGTATTTATTTAAAAATCTAGATTGGAGAGAGACAGGCTTATAAACCTCTCTTGTATTATCTTCTTCTTTCCAGTTTCTCTTTTAGGCTTTCTAAATCTTCATCTGATATTTCTAAATGTTCTCCCTCACTATCAGGGAAACTTGAATTAGAAGTTTCTTCTAAAGAAAATTTATTCATATAGATTCTAAATTCATAGTAACTTTCTCTTGATCCTTCTCTGAGATTGGTTACTATGGGCTCTGTTGATGTTTCAGGTGATTCTTCTCTAATCATTGGAAGGTCTTCATATTTATGTATTACTAATAATCCAATAGGATCTCCATGTTCAAACATGTAGTCTCTATCTTCATAAGAAGTATTTTTCATTATTATAGAAATATTGGCTTTAGAGACAGGTTCAATAAAACCATAGGTAATGAAGATATTCTTACTGGCATGTAGAGGTATATTATGGATAATTCCGTAATATCCCATTGGTATAAAGATTCTAATATCAAGAAAAATTTCCATAATATGATATCTTCTAAGTCTTACATTCTTATTAACATATAAAGTATATCCAGCAGATATTCCTCCTTTCTTTGGAAGGATAGCTTGGACATCTAATAAGGTGATCCTTATTTGATTTTGGGTTTTATTTATAGTAATCATATTGATTTTGAAATGATTCAGACTATTCTCAAGATCATCAAAACTATCCGAATAGTTAGTTTCGACTTCATAAATAGAAGAGGCAGAAGTATCACTGCTAATTTCATCAATAGTTCCAAGATGAATACCGTATTCATCAAGATCTCTTATAATAACTGCTTGAATGCTAGTAGGGCATTCATTAGCAAAATGTCCTTCCTTATTGCATTTAAAGCATTTACAACCTTTTCTAAACTTTTTCTTTTTAATGAATTTCTTCTTTTTTACTATTTCCTTGCCGGTTTCATCTTTATCAGATTTAATTTTTCGCCTAAAATTAGGCTTCCATTTTCTTCTTGTGATTCTATATTT
Organism: Iris macrosiphon; assembly: GCA_036927795.1. Classification (NCBI taxonomy): domain Eukaryota; kingdom Viridiplantae; phylum Streptophyta; class Magnoliopsida; order Asparagales; family Iridaceae; genus Iris; species Iris macrosiphon. The sequence goes on from JAYESA010000018.1 coordinate 50,134,186, forward strand.
AGTTTTTTCTTTCTTCTGGAAAGCTTTATATTTCTTTTTAATCGTCCTGCCATATTCGGGCGGACAACCAAACTGGGCGTTGATATCGTCGTCATATTTTGGACAACAATTATATCCCAACTTAGAATTCTTAATTGTTTTATTCATCTGTTTTTGTGCTTTGGCTTGTTCACAGATTCTTTCCATAGCTTCCATACAAGCTCTTTTTAACATACCCGTAGTGTGAGTATTGTTTCGGATTTTATCATACCTTTTTTGTATAATATTATTCCACGGATAGGGTATTTTGGTAAAAAATCCTTTTAACCAAAATTCCTTTTGGTTAACTACCTTTAGATGAAATAAAAGACCAATGAATTTGGCCGTGAATTCTTCTAGCATACAAATATCGCAAAGTTTCATTTTATGAAGTAATTTTTCGTAATCGATCTCACTATGGATTTCATCTCCTGTGAAATCGGATACTAAGAGAGCAATAAACTCTCCAAGTGCTTTTTGTGGATCTTCGATGGCTTGGATCTTGTCAGTCATAGTTTTATTACCAACTTCTAGGCTTCTTAGCCATGCAAGGGCATCCCCCTTCCAATAGCTAGTGACCATATTGAGAAATTGTTTAGTATTTAAAGGTTGATGGGTGAAATAGATAGTTCCACACATCTGTTGTCCCCAATTATCAACATATCTTTTAATTTCTCTGTGAGAAATATTGTCGATGTTAAGGATGAGTCCATCACTAGTGTTATTTTGTTTATTTTTATAGTAACTCTTTTGGGTTCTATAATTAACCCAATCATCTCTTGTCAAAGGATTGAAATTAGATAGAGGCATATTAGGAGTAATATTTGGTTCAGTACTTGTCTCTCTGTGAGCAAGACTGATCTCAGGATTTATTTGAGGAGTTTCTACCTCAGCTGGAGGCATAGGCTCTTCTCTTCCTGTGAAAGTGGGGTAGAGACCAGGAGGTCCTGGTAACGCTAACTGTGTTTGATTACTGCTTTCACCTTCTTCATTATTTAGAATATTAAGACTATCTTCATCATCAGAATAGTCACTGTATTTCCATTTATAAAAATCAATAGCCGAAGAATGCTCTTCATAAAAAGCATAGATTTGACTACTGCTTATTTCTCCTAAGAGCTCTTGTCTTTGAAGTTTTAAAAATGTTTCGTAGAAATCCTTTTGGATTTTCTGAGTGTCAACCATATTTTTTCCTTCAGAAGTATATTTTATCATCCTGATATTCCAATAGAGACTTGGCTCAGGTTTTATCGTACTTTGAGCTCCAAGATTATTCATCTTGTCATGTGGATTATTCATCCAGGGATTATTCATCCGGTCAGCGTTATTCACGCTTGCGTTATTCACGCAATATTTGATGTTATTCACATCAGATTTGATATTATTCATATCAATAGAGATGTTATTCACATCTGTCTGAATTTGTTGGAGAATATCCACCATATAATTAAAGATACCATTATCAGCATTATCTTTTGTAGGAAGATGAATAATGTGATCATGTGATTTTTCTAATTTATAATGACACTGGTGGGTGTCAGCATATACATAAGTATCTCCTGTAATGGGGTTATTATCGCTCATCACCAATGATGATCGTTCTTGAATATGTAAACGAACACCTTAAAATATTCTTGTCATAACCGGGTTTGGTTAATGTTTGACCCAGAATTCTGCAGCTAGGCATAGCTTCCCCATATCATCAAGACAACTTGGTCGATGATCTCTCGTGGATTTATGAGGGGGTTAAGCCTCGAGCATGACCACAAGCCTAAGCTATCGCTTCACAAAATTTGAGCACAGCAATGATTCGTTTCCTACCTCATTGCGTGATAACCAAACACCAATTAGTTCGAGAATATTTTAATTAGGTGCCGTTACATACTCAAGAACTAGTTTTTAAGCTACCATTACTAAAAAGTAAAAAAGAAAAATCACGTACCAGATATGCACACTGAACACTAGAGCTTTATTCACAAAACCAGGCCCTGATACCAGAATTACAGCAAGAAAAAGTAAGAGAAACTGGAAAGAAGAAGATAATACAAGAGAGGTTACAAGAGAGAAAAGAGAACAAACTTCGATGCCTCAAACAATGAGCATCCCTCTTTATTTATAGGTCTAATGTGACCTCCTAACCCTTTGTCTCCGGTTAGTTTACCGGATCATTCCTTAGTGCGGTTGGTAGTAGTGCGGTTGGTGTAGCTTTTTCAAAAAGTATCCGCCATGTTCAACAGTTGTTGTAGTCTTTCAATCTTCCTTTCCAGCTCATCAATCCACTCTGATAAATAGACTATGAATGGTAAATTCATTAAGAATTCTAAGTTGGGATATAATTGTTGTCCAAAATATGACGACGATATCAACGCCCAGTTTGGTTGTCCGCCAGAATATGGCAGGACGATTAAAAAGAAATATAAAGCTTTCCAGAAGAAAGGAAAAACTAAATATATAATCACAAGAAGAAAATGGAAGCCTAATTTTAGGCGAAAAATTAAATCTGATAAAAATGAAACCGGCAAGGATATCATGCGTCATCCACGCAGGTTTTGTACATGCTCGGTCCGAGTTATCCGCTTTGAACAATGAGGCGACAAGGTTAGAGCGAGCTCGCGCCGACGTCTTGAACTCCAGGGATGAGAGAATGGTTACTCTGGCGCAGCAGATTCGTGACTTAACTGCTCCCCTCAAATGATGTATTGTTTTGCTTTTCTATGCAATTTTGCTCTTTCTGGGAATAATAAAGAGGCTTTTATCTGAATTTGTGGACCCATCATTTTGGAATATAAATGACAGGCTAGGGTGAAAGTGATATCAGAGGTAATATGGACATGATATACTCTCGGTAAGCTTCAGCTGGCGTATCTATTCAGAGGTTATATGGACATGATAGAATATGCTCCAACTATAATTTGTACACAAAACACTATCAGAGGTAATATGGACGTGATAGGTCTTGAAGTTCCAAATTAGTTAAATATATCTATTCAGAGGTTATATGGACATGATAGAATATGATCTAACTAGTCTTGTTTTGGAAGTAGTATTGTCAGAATGAGATCTTCACCATACTCCATTTGAGCAAAGGAGGTTAAGCATAATACCCTATACATAAGTAAGAGAAACTGGATAAACAAGAATTCTAAGATGACATCCTAAAGATATTTCTGATAATTTTCAAACAAATATGGATAACGCTCTCGCATGTCATCCTCTGTCTCCCAGGTAGACTCCCCCGGAGAGTGATGCCTCCATGCGACGCGTACCAAAGGAATAGTCTGGTTCCTCAGCACCTTCTCTCTCCGATCCAGAATCTCAGCCAGTTACAGCAAGAAAAAGTAAGAGAAACTGGAAAGAAGAAGATAATACAAGAGAGGTTACAAGAGAAAAAAGAGAACAAATTTCGATGCCTCAAACAATGAGCATCCCTCTTTATTTATAGGTCTAATGTGACCTCCTAACCCTTTGTCTCCGGTTAGTTTACCGGATCATTCCTTAGTGCGGTTGGTAGTAGTGCGGTTGGTGTAGCTTTTTCAAAAAGTATCCGCCATGTTCAACAGTTGTTGTAGTCTTTCAATCTTTCTTTCCAGCTCATCAATCCACTCAAAAAAGTTGTCCACCTGCTTATCCCTATCTTCAATTTTTTCTTTTTGGTCGTCCACTATCGCTTGAAGATTCCTTATCTTTTGGTAGTGCTGTCTTTTCAATTTTTTTACTTTTTTCTTCCATTGCTTTTTCCATCGTTTCTTAGAGGAAAGAAAACGACACAGGAGTCTGGAACTAATCTTAATCATAGGAATAGATATGGGTCCACTGCGCTTCTACAAGTGGTTCTACAAGCTTCTCATACTGCCTTCCAACCCTTCAATGTCATCTTCCGGATCGTTGGGCTCCACTGGTAGATCTTTCTCTGCAAGTCTGTCTTCGTATACTTGCAAAGCAATTCCTCCGAGATTAAGGTTTTCTGAGAAGTTATTAACCAGTTCATACTTATCATTATAATCTTGGTTACGAGATATAAAGTCGATAAGCAGAATGTTCTGAGAAGCTGAGGCAGAGCCCGTCCTGTCGGTAGAAGTAATAGTGATCCGAGAGAAGAATTCTTCAGCTGCAAGCTTCCGGTCTCTATCTTCAGAAAAACTCTGTTTTTGGAATTTAACATACGATAGACATGGGTCTTCGGTTACTTTAAATAACTCCCAGATCTGAACAGAGGGAAAGAGCTTGATATGTTGTCTTTCTTCCCAAATTGACCAAATTCGAAACCTAAAAATTGTTTGGAATTTAGTAGAATGGAGGTTAACAGCATTGACACAAATATCCGGAATCACACCCTCATATTCCTCCGGATTCTTGATGTTAATATAAACTTCATGAACTAATCCTTTCTTAATATGGGGTTTATATTTTGGAATTTTCTGGAAACAGGCAATGATACAGAGCCTTCCCATAGGATTCCTGATCATGTCTTCATTATTTAAAAGCTGGAGTATATCAGTATCTTCAAGTTCTTTAAAGAACTTGATAAGTCGTTCTTCATTGATAACATTTTGTTGAAACATCGTCAACATTTGTTGAACCATGAGTTCAGCTTCTAATTCCTGGACGTGATCATTTTGGATCTTTAGTAGATTAAGTATTTCTACTAGTTCCTGCATCCGAATATTGACCATGTCGTTGGTCTCAAGTGTTTGAAGAATGAGTTTTAATTCTCCAGACCTAGTATCCTTTAGGATAGAATCTTCTTTAATAGCTAGGGCTCTGGATTTAGAGGTGGAAGAGAAACCAATCAGGTTTTCCAGGGCACTAGTAACCTTGTGTAATTTTTCCTCGGCAATCCCCCTCTTCTGTTCTTCGGTGAGAAAGAGTTTTTCCACCTGGGAGAGCCAATAACTAGTAGTTTTTATATCTGCAGATTGGAGGGCACGATAACAGTTGTTAAAAACTTCCTATGCATCGGTTCTCAAATTTCTGTTATACCAGTCTTTAACCAATACATTGGCAAACTGTCTTTGCATTGGAAAAGCTTGAGTCATAACAGTTCGTTGGTTATTCACCATTTGATTTTGCGGGTTATTCACCCTTGGATGGTTATTCACCATTTTTTGTGGGTTATTCACCCCATATTGGTTATTCACCAAATGTTTCGGGTTATTCACCCTAGATGCTGCAGCAGCAGCAGCTGGTTTCTGGCTATTCGCCCCAGCGGTACTAGTACTGGTCACTCCCTTGTTCTTTTTGGAGCTGACCATTTCAAATTCGCCTTCTCTTTTCATTATTTCAAGAAGTTTCCTGAAACGAGCTAGTTCGTCTTCATCCATTGTTCATAACCTGGTAAGAGTATCAGCAAGATAATTAGTATAATCAGGAATATATTCTACTTCATAATTGAAAATTTCTAAATACATAGCAATCCTAATCCTTCGAAGATTCTCTTCAGGATTATTGATTGTTCGTTTCTTTAAAAATTGAAAAACAGATTCGTTATCTGTTTGAATAAAGAAATTTCTATAAAGAAGATAGATTTTCAAACTTTTAATAGCAAGCTTTACAGCTAATAATTCTTTATCATATGTGGCATATTTAAACTGTGTTTTAGAAAATTTTCCAGAGGTATAAGCCACAATCTCTTTATTTTTAGTAATGAGAACACCTGCCCAGAAATTATCGGAAGCATCGGTTTGTAAGATAATTTTCTCATTTTCCAATGGAAAATAAAGAATCTTTTGATCTTTGATCATTTCTTTGATTATAGCGATCTCCCTTTGTTCCTCAGGAAGAAGGGAAATAGGGATTCTACTAGTGTCCCATTTACGGGGCTGATCACCTGTAACCAATTTATAGTTAGCTTGTTCCTTTGTCAAACGTTCTTGTAATTTGTCAATTTTGGCAGAAAGATGAGGAATAAATTTTCTACCATAATTGAGAAGACCGAGAAAACTCTGTAATTCTTTTAAAGTTTTAAAAGTGTCAGGAAAATTTTTTATCTTTGTATATATGTGCTGCTGAAGCTCAATTTGTCCATTTTTAATAAATTTGCCAAGGAAATCAATCTCCGTTTTGAAAAGTTTAATTTTCTTGGGACTAAGGGCAATACCATAATTTAGTAATAATTGAACAACATTAAGAAGATGTTGCTTATGGTCTTCCTCAGATTTAGAAAAGACTAATATATCATCAATATAAACAACAACATAATCAAGATGTCCAAATATAGAGTTCATCCATTTTTGGAAAATCTGTGGAGCATTTTTTAATCCAAATGGCATGACTAACCATTCAAAATGTCCCTGAGGACAACTGAAAGCAGTTAGTTCCATGGAGTTTTTGTCTTGGAGTTTGAGTTGCCAAAAACCTGACTTGGCATCAAACTTACTATAAAATTTGGCACCCTGGATCTGTTTGATTAAGTTTTCAGCAGATGGAATGAAGAATCCATCAAACTTGGTGTAACTATTTAGTTTTCTATAATTAATAACCATTCTTGGTTTTCCTCTTTTAATCTCAGCATGATTTCTAACCAAGAAAGCAGGAGAAGAATGGGGACTAAAACTTTTTTGTATAAGCTTTAGTTTGAGTAACTCATCAATTTGTTTAGCAAATTCTTGTTTATCAGTGGGGGTAACCATGATACTGTTAACCCTGATTTTTGAATCTTTATAAAGATCCAAGAGTTCAATTTTACAAAAACGAGGAGCTTTATCGAACCATTTTAACGGATTGTCCGTGTAAAGGGGTTCAAGCATTCCATGAATTGTTTTGCTAAAATTATTATTAACAGGAATATTATAGGTACAAATTTTGTCCTGCGTAGAAATTTTGTCAATCATAGTAACAGGTGGTAAAGTATCAATATCACCACGCTGTGCTGGAAGTTGAAAAGTAGCAGCAAGGGGTATAATAAAAGGAATTCTAGGAATAGAGATATTATCAAAAGTTATATAATGTGTATTAAAAGGTGAATAATGACGTAGATTATCCATTCCAATAATACAATCCATGTCAAAGTCTTTTGGTAGAAGAACAAAATCAAAGTTATAAGATTTTGTTGTTCCATGTATATCCGAAAAATAAACATGTAAATTTTTTACTTTATGATTTACTTGGACTTGTCATCCCATGAAATCATTAAGTTTTCCTTTTTTATCGAGTTGGAGTCTAAGATTTTCAGGAATAAAACATTCTTGAAGTAGGCTAACTTCGGCTCCAGTATCAAAAAGGGCATGAATGGTAAATTCATTATACCCTTGGATACAGATGGTTAATGGAACATATATGTGTAGTTGAGCCTTGGATTGTAAGTCGATAGAGCGGACCATATTAACTTGATCATTCTGCCCAATATTGTTTTCATTTTCGAGAAAGTTTTCCCAACAATTGAAATCAATTGGATGATCTGTCGCTTCTAGGGCTAAATCTATATGGTCCAAAGAGGTACTAGCAATCTCTTGGTCTAGTATATTTTCTATATTGAGTATATCATGGAACCAAGGATTGGTAGTAAAGCTATTAATGTCGGGATGTTCTCCACGATAGCGAGTAATATGTTTATTTAGAACCTGAAGGGTTCTATCTATATGTCGCATAACTATTGTTCGATAATTACTCAAATGAGTATCCTTTATGATACCTTTGAATTTTTTGAGTAGGTGAACCATATGATGGGCGTTTGTAATATTATCTTCATCGAACCTCATATGATCAATATACCAATCGGGATATTTATTTTTACTTTTAATGCTAGTGTTAGGATCGAAACTAACACTCTTTTTACCCTTATTAGCAGGTTTACTCATTTGTTACGGATTTGAGAAATTGGAACCTTTAGGATCATATCCCTTCGGTTCTTCTCTTGTTTTTCCTTTTCGAGAATTTGATGTGTTCTTCCTTCCAGAGGATTACTAACACTCATTCTTTGCTGTATATCAGAAATATTTTCAGGTAATAGCTCAATATTAACAAAATTATCAATAGACCTAGCTCTGGTCAACCTTGGATTAGAATCAAATTCAGAGTTAGCTCTAGGAAATCTAGAGCTTGATCCAATTTCATGGTTTGAACCAGAAATATCTTTAGGATGTTTTCCATGAACATAGGTTGATATAGTATTTCTTGAGGCAATGAAATATTCAGTAGGAACCTCAATTTTTGATTTTAGAGATTTGACAAATAATTGTATTTCATTATCTAATTTTAAATGTTCAAGTTTCACTAATCTTGGTTGGATAGTTTTACCCATTCCAACTTCGAATAGTCTAACAAATTCTTTAGGTGTAAGGGATTTAAAGGTAGGAGTAACATTGAGAGCCATCATATGCTCCCATTGTATTCCAATAACTTTTGATCCAGGCATTAATTCAATTCCTTGTAAATTTATTGATAAAGTAATAGTTTTTTCAATATTCTGATCATCAAGACTTATCGAAAAATCTGGATGGATATTTATGCCAAATAGTCTATTTACCAGGTTGGATTTAGCACCTCCTATGATGCTGTTTAAAGGATTATTTATAATTCTTTCGTCCATACAGACTAAAAGGATGGGAGTATCAATTCCTGATCTGAATAGACCCGTAATCTTGAGTTGAATTAATCCTATATGAAGATATTTCATTTTAGGATATTTTCGTCGTAATCGTTCCATTTTTACTTTGTCAAGAAGCTGTATAGAAGAAAAGTCTTCATCTCCTTTTAATTCTATATTTCCTTGCATTCTTTCGAATATATATGTGTATTTATTTAAAAATCTAGATTGGAGAGAGACAGGCTTATAAACCTCTCTTTTGTCAGAATGAGGAATTAGTTCTTTTAGGCTTTCTAAATCTTCATCTGATATTTCTAAATGTTCTCCCTCACTATCAGGGAAACTTGAATTAGAAGTTTCTTCTAAAGAAAATTTATTCATATAGATTCTAAATTCATAGTAACTTTCTCTTGATCCTTCTCTGAGATTGGTTACTATGGGCTCTGTTGATGTTTCAGGTGATTCTTCTCTAATCATTGGAAGGTCTTCATATTTATGTATTACTAATAATCCAATAGGATCTCCATGTTCAAACATGTAGTCTCTATCTTCATAAGAAGTATTTTTCATTATTATAGAAATATTGGCTTTAGAGACAGGTTCAATAAAACCATAGGTAATGAAGATATTCTTACTGGCATGTAGAGGTATATTATGGATAATTTCGTAATATCCCATTGGTATAAAGATTCTAATATCAAGAAAAATTTCCATAATATGATATCTTCTAAGTCTTACATTCTTATTAACATATAAAGTATATCCAGCAGATATTCCTCCTTTCTTTGGAAGGATAGCTTGGACATCTAATAAGGTGACCCTTATTTGATTTTGGGTTTTATTTATAGTAATCATATTGATTTTGAAATGATTCAGACTATTCTCAAGATCATCAGAACTATCCGAATAGTCAGTTTCGACTTCATAAATAGAAGAGGCAGAAGTATCACTGCTAATTTCATCAATAGTTCCAAGATGAATACCGTATTCATCAAGATCTCTTATAATAACTGCTTGAATGCTAGTAGGGCATTCATTAGCAAAATGTCCTTCCTTATTGCATTTAAAGCATTTACAACCTTTTCTAAACTTTTTCTTTTTAATGAATTTCTTCTTTTTTACTATATCCTTGCCGGTTTCATCTTTATCAGATTTAATTTTTCGCCTAAAATTAGGCTTCCATTTTCTTCTTGTGATTCTATATTTAGTTTTTCCTTTCTTCTGGAAAGCTTTATATTTCTTTTTAATCGTCCTACCATATTCTGGCGGACAACCAAACTGGGCGTTGATATCGTCGTCATATTTTGGACAACAATTATATCCCAACTTAGAATTCTTAATTGTTTTATTCATCTGTTTTTGTGCTTTGGCTTGTTCACAGATTCTTTCCATAGCTTCCATACAAGCTCTTTTTAACATACCCGTAGTGTGAGTATTGTTACGGATTTCATCATACCTTTTTTGTATAATATTATTCCACGGATAGGGTATTTTGGTAAAAAATCCTTTTAACCAAAATTCCTTTTGGTTAACTACCTTTAGATGAAATAAAAGACCAATAAATTTGGCCGTGAATTCTTCTAGCATACAAATATCGCAAAGTTTCATTTTATGAAGTAATTTTTCGTACTCGATCTCACTATGGATTTCATCTCCTGTGAAATCGGCTACTAAGAGAGCAATAAGCTCTCCAAGTGCTTTTTGTGGATCTTCGATGGCTTGGATCTTGTCAGTCATAGTTTTATTACCAACTTCTAGGCTTCTTAGCCATGCAAGGGCATCCCCCTTCCAATAGCTAGTGGCCATATTGAGAAATTGTTTAGTATTTAAAGGTTGATGGGTGAAATAGATAGTTCCACACATCTGTTGTCCCCAATTATCAACATATCTTTTAATTTCTCTGTGAGAAATATTGTCGATGTTAAGGATGAGTCCATCACTAGTGTTATTTTATTTATTTTTATAGTAACTCTTTTGGGTTCTATAATTAACCCAATCATCTCTTGTCAAAGGATTAAAATTAGATAGAGGCATATTAGGAGTAATATTTGGTTCAGTACTTGTCTCTCTGTGAGCAAGACTGATCTCAGGATTTATTTGAGGAGTTTCTACCTCAGCTGGAGGCATAGGCTCTTCTCTTCCTGTGAAAGTGGGGTAGAGACCAGGAGGTCCTGGTAACGCTAACTGTGTTTGATTACTGCTTTCACCTTCTTCATTATTTAGAATATTAAGACTATCTTCATCATCAGAATAGTCACTGTATTTCCATTTATAAAAATCAATAGCCGAAGAATGCTCTTCATAGAAAGCATAGATTTGACTACTGCTTATTTCTCCTAAGAGCTCTTGTCTTTGAAGTTTTAAAAATGTTTCGTAGAAATCCTTTTGGATTTTCTGAGTGTCAACCATATTTTTTCCTTCAGAAGTATATTTTATCATCCTGATATTCCAATAGAGACTTGGCTCAGGTTTTATCGTACTTTGAGCTCCAAGATTATTCATCTTGTCATGTGGATTATTCATCCGGGGATTATTCATCCGGTCAGCGTTATTCACGCTTGCGTTATTCACGCAATATTTGATGTTATTCACATCAGATTTGATATTATTCATATCAATAGAGATGTTATTCACATCTGTCTGAATTTGTTGGAGAATATCCACCATATAATTAAAGATACCATTATCAGCATTATCTTTTGTAGGAAGATGAATAATGTGATCATGTGATTTTTCTAATTTATAATGACACTGGTGGGTGTCAGCATATACATAAGTATCTCCTGTAATGGGGTTATTATCGCTCATCACCAATGATGATCGTTCTTGAATATGTAAACGAACACCTTAAAATATTCTTGTCATAACCGGGTTTGGTTAATGTTTGACCCAGAATTCTGCGGCTAGGCATAGCTTCCCCATATCATCAAGACAACTTGGTCGATGATCTCTCGTGGATTTATGAGGGGGTTAAGCCTCGAGCATGACCACAAGCCTAAGCTATCGCTTCACAGAATTTGAGCACAGCAATGATTCGTTTCCTACCTCATTACGTGATAACCAAACACCAATTAGTTCGAGAATATTTTAATTAGGTGCCGTTACATACTCAAGAACTAGTTTTTAAGCTACCATTACTAAAAAGTAAAAAAGAAAAATCACGTACCAGATATGCACACAGAACACTAGAGCTTTATTCACAAAACCAGGCTCTGATACCAGAATTACAGCAAGAAAAAGTAAGAGAAACTGGAAAGAAGAAGATAATACAAGAGAGGTTAACCAAAAGGAATTTTGGTTAAAAGGATTTTTTACCAAAATACCCTATCCGTGGAATAATATTATACAAAAAAGGTATGATGAAATCCGTAACAATACTCACACTACGGGTATGTTAAAAAGAGCTTGTATGGAAGCTATGGAAAGAATCTGTGAACAAGCCAAAGCACAAAAACAGATGAATAAAACAATTAAGAATTCTAAGTTGGGATATAATTGTTGTCCAAAATATGACGACGATATCAACGCCCAGTTTGGTTGTCCGCCAGAATATGGCAGGACGATTAAAAAGAAATATAAAGCTTTCCAGAAGAAAGGAAAAACTAAATATAGAATCACAAGAAGAAAATGGAAGCCTAATTTTAGGCGAAAAATTAAATCTGATAAAGATGAAACCGGCAAGGATATAGTAAAAAAGAAGAAATTCATTAAAAAGAAAAAGTTTAGAAAAGTGTTGTAAATGCTTTAAATGCAATAAGGAAGGACATTTTGCTAATGAATGCCCTACTAGCATTCAAGCAGTTATTATAAGAGATCTTGATGAATACGGTATTCATCTTGGAACTATTGATGAAATTAGCAGTGATACTTCTGCCTCTTCTATTTATGAAGTCGAAACTGACTATTCGGATAGTTCTGATGATCTTGAGAATAGTCTGAATCATTTCAAAATCAATATGATTACTATAAATAAAACCCAAAATCAAATAAGGGTCACCTTATTAGATGTCCAAGCTATCCTTCCAAAGAAAGGAGAAATATCTGCTGGATATACTTTATATGTTAATAAGAATGTAAGACTTAGAAGATATCATATTATGGAAATTTTTCTTGATATTAGAATCTTTATACCAATGGGATATTACGGAATTATCCATAATATACCTCTACATGCCAGTAAGAATATCTTCATTACCTATGGTTTTATTGAACCTGTCTCTAAAGCCAATATTTCTATAATAATGAAAAATACTTCTTATGAAGATAGAGACTACATGTTTGAACATGGAGATCCTATTGGATTATTAGTAATACATAAATATGAAGACCTTCCAATGATTAGAGAAGAATCACCTGAAATATCAACAGAGCCCATAGTAACCAATCTCAGAGAAGGATCAAGAGAAAGTTACTATGAATTTAGAATCTATATGAATAAATTTTCTTTAGAAGAAACTTCTAATTCAAGTTTCCCTGATAGTGAGGGAGAACATTTAGAAATATCAGATGAAGATTTAGAAAGCCTAAAAGAACTAATTCCTCATTCTGACAAAAGAGAGGTTTATAACCCTGTCTCTCTCCAATCTAGATTTTTAAATAAATACACATATATATTCGAAAGAATGCAAGGAAATATAGAATTAAAAGGAGATGAAGACTTTTCTTCTATACAGCTTCTTGACAAAGTAAAAATGGAACGATTACGACAAAAATATCCTAAAATGAAATATCTTCATATAGGATTAATTCAACTCAAGATTACGGGTCTATTCAGATCAGGAATTGATACTCCCATCCTTTTAGTCTGTATGGACGAAAGAATTATAAATAATCCTTTAAACAGCATCATAGGAGGTGCTAAATCCAACCTGGTAAATAGACTATTTGGCATAAATATCCATCCAGATTTTTCGATAAGTCTTGATGATCAGAATATTGAAAAAACTATTACTTTATCAATAAATTTACAAGGAATTGAATTAATGCCTGGATCAAAAGTTATTGGAATACAATGGGAGCATATGATGGCTCTCAATGTTACTCCTACCTTTAAATCCATTACACCTAAAGAATTTGTTAGACTATTCGAAGTGGGAATGGGTAAAACTATCCAACCAAGATTAGTGAAACTTGAACATTTAAAATTAGATAATGAAATGCAATTATTTGTCAAATCTCTAAAACCAAAAATTGAGGTTCCTACTGAATATTTCATTGCCTCAGAAAATACTATATCAACCTATGTTCATGGAAAACATCCGAAAGATATTTCTGGTTCAAACCATGAAATTGGATCAAGCTCTAGATTTCCTAGAGCTAACTCTGAATTTGATTCTAATCCAAAGTTGACCAGAGCTAGGTCTATTGATAATTTTGTTAATATTGAGCTATTACCTGAAAATATTTCTGATATACAGCAAAGAATGAGTGTTAGTAATACTCTGGAAGGAAGAACACATCAAATTCTCGAAAAGGAAAAACAAGAGAAGAACCGAAGGGATATGATCCTAAAGGTTCCAATTTCTCAAATCCGTAACAAATGAGTAAACCTGCTAATAAGGGTAAAAAGAGTGTTAGTTTCGATCCTAACACTAGCCTTAAAAGTAAAAATAAATATCCCGATTGGTATATTGATCATATGAGGTACGATGAAGATAATATTACAGACGCCCATCATATGGTTCACCTACTCAAAAAATTCAAAGGTATCATAAAGGATACTCATTTGAGTAATTATCGAACAATAGTTATGCGACATATAGATAGAACCCTTCAGGTTCTAAATAAACATATTACTCGCTATCGTGGAGAACATCCCGACATTAATAGCTTTACTACCAATCCTTGGTTCCATGATATACTCAATATAGAAAATATACTAGACCAAGAGATTGCTAGTACCTCTTTGGACCATATAGATTTAGCCCTAGAAGCAACAGATCATCCAATTGATTTCAATTGTTGGGAAAACTTTCTCGAAAATGAAAACAATATTGGGCAGAATGATCAAGTTAATATGGTCCGCTCTATCGACTTACAATCCAAGGCTCAACTACACATATATGTTCCATTAACCATCTGTATCCAAGGGTATAATGAATTTACCATTCATGCCCTTTTTGATACTGGAGCCGAAGTTAGCCTACTTCAAGAATGTTTTATTCCTGAAAATCTTAGACTCCAACTCGATAAAAAAGGAAAACTTAATGATTTCATGGGACGACAAGTCCAAGTAAATCATAAAGTAAAAAATTTACATGTTTATTTTCCGGATATACATGGAACAACAAAATCTTATAACTTTGATTTTGTTCTTCTACCAAAAGACTTTGACATGGATTGTATTATTGGAATGGATAATCTACGTCATTATTCACCTTTTAATACACATTATATAACTTTTGATAATATCTCTATTCCTAGAATTCCTTTTATTATACCCCTTGCTGCTACTTTTCAACTTCCAGCACGGCGTGGTGATATTGATACTTTACCACCTGTTACTATGATTGACAAAATTTCTACGCAGGACAAAATTTGTACCTATAATATTCCTGTTAATAATAATTTTAGCAAAATAATTCATGGAATGCTTGAACCCCTTTACACGGACAACCCGTTAAAATGGTTCGATAAAGCTCCTCGTTTTTGTAAAATTGAACTCTTGGATCTTTATAAAGATTCAAAAATCAGGGTTAACAGTATCATGGTTACCCCCACTGATAAACAAGAATTTGCTAAACAAATTGATGAGTTACTCAAACTAAAGCTTATACAAAAAAGTTTTAGTCCCCATTCTTCTCCTGCTTTCTTGGTTAGAAATCATGCTGAGATTAAAAGAGGAAAACCAAGAATGGTTATTAATTATAGAAAACTAAATAGTTACACCAAGTTTGATGGATTCTTCATTCCATCTGCTGAAAACTTAATCAAACAGATCCAGGGTGCCAAATTTTATAGTAAGTTTGATGCCAAGTCAGGTTTTTGGCAACTCAAACTCCAAGACAAAAACTCCATGGAACTAACTGCTTTCAGTTGTCCTCAGGGACATTTTGAATGGTTAGTCATGCCATTTGGATTAAAAAATGCTCCACAGATTTTCCAAAAATGGATGAACTCTATATTTGGACATCTTGATTATGTTGTTGTTTATATTGATGATATATTAGTCTTTTCTAAATCTGAGGAAGACCATAAGCAACATCTTCTTAATGTTGTTCAATTATTACTAAATCATGGTATTGCCCTTAGTCCCAAGAAAATTGAACTTTTCAAAACGGAGATTGATTTCCTTGGCAAATTTATTAAAAATGGACAAATTGAGCTTAAGCAGCACATATATACAAAGATAAAAAAATTTCCTGACACTTTTAAAACTTTAAAAGAATTACAGAGTTTTCTCGGTCTTCTCAATTATGGTAGAAAATTTATTCCTCATCTTTCTGCCAAAATTGACAAATTACAAGAACGTTTGACAAAGGAACAAGCTAACTATAAATTGGTTACAGGTGATCAGCCCCGTAAATGGGACACTAGTAAAATCCCTATTTCCCTTCTTCCTGAGGAACAAAGGGAGATCGCTATAATCAAAGAAATGATCAAAGATCAAAAGATTCTTTATTTTCCATTGGAAAATGAGAAAATTATCTTACAAACCGATGCTTCCGATAATTTCTGGGCAGGTGTTCTCATTACTAAAAATAAAGAGATTGTGGCTTATACCTCTGGAAAATTTTCTAAAACACAGTTTAAATATGCCACATATGATAAAGAATTATTAGTTGTAAAGCTTGCTATTAAAAGTTTGAAAATCTATCTTCTTTATAGAAATTTCTTTATTCAAACAGATAACAAATCTGTTTCTCAATTTTTAAAGAAACGAACAATCAATAATCCTGAAGAGAATCTTTGAAGGATTAGGATTGCTATGTATTTAGAAATTTTCAATTATGAAGTAGAATATATTCCTGGTTATACTAATTATCTTGCTGATACTCTTACCAGGTTATGAACAATGGATGAAGACGAACTAGCTCGTTTCAGGAAACTTCTTGAAACAATGAAAAGAGAAGGCGAATTTGAAATGGTCAGCTCCAAAAAGAACAAGGGAGTGGCCAGTACTAGTACCGCTGGGGCGAATAGCCAGAAACCAGCTGCTGCTGCTGCAGCATCTAGGGTGAATAACCCGAAACATTTGGTGAATAACCAATCTGGGGTGAATAACCCACAAAAAATGGTGAATAACCATCCAAGGGTGAATAACCCGCAAAATCAAATGGTGAATAACCAACGAACTGTTATGACTCAAGCTTTTCCAATGCAAAGACAGTTTGCCAATGTATTGGTTAAAGACTGGTATAACAGAAATTTGAGAACCGATGCATGGTAAGTTTTTAACAACTGTTATCGTGCCCTCCAATCTGCAAATATAAAAACTACTAGTTATTGGCTCTCCCAGGTGGAAAAACTATTTCTCACCGAAGAACAGAAGAGGGGGATTGCCGAGGAAAAATTACACAAGGTTACTAGTGCCCTGGAAAACCTGATTGGTTTCTCTTCCACCTCTAAATCCAGAGCCCTAGCTATTAAAGAAGATTCTATCCTAAAGGATACTAGGTCTGGAGAATTAAAACTCATTCTTCAAACACTTGAGACCAACGACATGGTCAATATTCGGATGCAGGAACTAGTAGAAATACTTAATCTACTAAAGATCCAAAATGATCACGTCCAGGAATTAGAAGCTGAACTCATGGTTCAACAAATGTTGACGATGTTTCAACAAAATGTTATCAATGAAGAACGACTTATCAAGTTCTTTAAAGAACTTGAAGATACTGATATACTCCAGCTTTTAAATAATGAAGACATGATCAGGAATCCTATGGGAAGGCTCTGTATCATTGCCTGTTTCCAGGAAATTCTAAAATATAAACCCCATATTAAGAAAGGATTAGTTCATGAAGTTTATATTAACATCAAGAATCCGGAGGAATATGAGGGTGTGATTCCGGATATTTGTGTCAATGCTGTTAACCTCCATTCTACTAAATTCCAAACAATTTTTAGGTTTCGAATTTGGTCGATTTGGGAAGAAAGACAACATATCAAGCTCTTTCCCTCTGTTCAGATCTGGGAGTTATTTAAAGTAACCGAAGACCCATGTCTATCGTATGTTAAATTCCAAAAACAGAGTTTTTCTGAAGATAGAGACCGGAAGCTTGCAGCTGAAGAATTCTTCTCTCGGATCACTATTACTTCTACCGACAGGACGGGCTCTGCCTCAGCTTCTCAGAATATTCTGCTTATCGACTTTATATCTCGTAACCAAGATTATAATGATAAGTATGAACTGGTTAATAACTTCTCAGAAAACCTTAATCTCGGAGGAATTGCTTTGCAAGTATACGAAGACAGACTTGCAGAGAAAGATCTACCAGTGGAGCCCAACGATCCGGAAGATGACATTGAAGGGTTGGAAGGCAGTATGAGAAGCTTGTAGAACCACTTATAGAAGCGCAGTGGACCCATATCTATTCCTATGATTAAGATTAGTTCCAGACTCCTGTGTCGTTTTCTTTCCTCTAAGAAACGATGGAAAAAGCAATGGAAGAAAAAAGTAAAAAAATTGAAAAGACAGCACTACCAAAAGATAAGGAATCTTCAAGCGATAGTGGACGACCAAAAAGAAAAAATTGAAGATAGGGATATGCAGGTGGACAACTTTTTTGAATGGATTGATGAGCTGGAAAGAAAGATTGAAAGACTACAACAACTGTTGAACATGGCGGATACTTTTTGAAAAAGCTACACCAACCGCACTACTACCAACCGCACTAAGGAATGATCCGGTAAACTAACCGGAGACAAAGGGTTAGGGGGTCACATTAGACCTATAAATAAAGAGGGATGCTCATTTGAGGCATCGAAGTTTGTTCTCTTTTCTCTCTTGTAACCTCTCTTGTATTATCTTCTTCTTTCCAGTTTCTCTTACTTTTTCTTGCTGTAATTCTGGTATCAGAGCCAGAATAGCTACAGATTTAGCTATTCCTATAAGAAGGCATAATTCGGTGATCCTTCTTAACAGAGATTTATTCTATGTGAAAAATAACTTTCACATAGAACGCAACTACGCTGTGAACACCGATCCTCCCAAGAGAGACTGGAGAAGTCCCTTTATAGATTTCTTGGCATATGGAATCTTAACGGAGGACCCTAAAGAAGCAGTATCCGTCAAAAGACGATCATTACGCTTCTATTTTGATGCGTCTTCACAATATCTATATCGTCGGACCTACGACGGACTGCTATTGAGATATCTCTCCGATGACGAGGCACAGCAGATTATCCGTGAAGCTCACGACGGCGTATGTGGAGCGCATCAACCCGGTCCTAAGCTACAGGATAGTATCAGGAGGATGGACTATTACTGGCCTACTATGATCACAGATGCAATAAAGTATGCAAGACAATGCAAAGCCTGTCAGGTTCATGCAGACTTTATACATCAACCTTCTGAACACTTACATCCTACAGTTGCATCCTGGCCTTTCGAAGCATGGGGTATGGATATCATTGGTCCTATTCACCCGTCTTCTTCCAGAGGTCACCGGTTCATACTGGCCATCACGGATTATTTCTCCAAATGGGTAGAGGCGATCCCTCTTGCTGAGGTAAAGAATCTAATGTGATCAGCTTCATCAAGCATCATGTCATTTATAGCTTCGGGATACCCCGAAGGATAATTCATGACAATGGGCCTCAATTCATCAGCCAAGTGTTTCACCGATTTTGCGATAAAAATCGGATACAAAATGTGGCCTCTACGGCATATAATCCTGCTGCTAATGGTTTGGCGGAAGCTTTCAACAAAACCATCATCAAACTCTTGAAAAAGTTCGTCTCTTCGAACAAAAGAGATTGGAATGAGAAGTTAGGAGAATGTCTCTGGGCATACCGCACAATGGTACGAGCACCGACAGGTTGTACCCCGTTCTCATTGGTTTATGGGAGTGAAGAAGTTCTCCCCTTCGAAATCCAAATTCTGTCACTCAGGATAGCAGTGGCTAATGAGTTGAATCAAGAAAATAATGACCTATTAAGGCTTTAAGAGCTAGAAGGATTGGACGAGAAGCGCCTTCAGGCTCAACAGCGTATCGCGTTCTACCAGGCACGCATTTTCAGAGCTTTTAATCAAAAGGTAAAGGAAAGAGTATTCAAAGTTGGCGAGCTAGTTTTAGCTGTGAGAAGTCCAATGATTATTACTCACAAGAGTAAGGATAAATTCCAACCCAAATGGGAAGGCCCTTATGTGATCGAGACGACGTTCTCAAACGACGCTTACAGATTAGCTAAGCCTAATAGAGACTTATTAATGGCTCCTATCAACGGCAAATTCCTTAAGAGGTACTATGCTTAACCTCCTTTGCTCAAATGGAGTATGGTGAAGATCTCATTCTGACAATACTACTTCCAAAACAAGACTAGTTAGATCATATTCTATCATGTCCATATAACCTCTGAATAGATATATTTAACTAATTTGGAACTTCAAGACCTATCACGTCCATATTACCTCTGATAGTGTTTTGTGTACAAATTTTAGTTGGAGCATATTCTATCATGTCCATATAACCTCTGAATAGATACGCCAGCTGAAGCTTACCGAGAGTATATCATGTCCATATTACCTCTGATATCACTTTCACCCTAGCCTGTCATTTATATTCCAAAATGATGGGTCCACAAATTCAGATAAAAGCCTCTTTATTATTCCCAGAAAGAGCAAAATTGCATAGAAAAGCAAAAAAATACATCATTTGGGGGGAGCAGTTAAGTCACGAATCTGCTGCGCCAGAGTAACCATTCTCTCATCCCTGGAGTTCAAGACGTCGGTGCGAGCTCGCTCCAACCTTGTCGCCTCATTGTTCAAAGCGGATAACTCGGACCGAGCATGTACAAAACCTGCGTGGATGACACCCACATGCGTCAGGTTCTGTTGAGCGGTCTCTATTCGATTCTTCAGCACATCTCGAGCTGTCGACAAAGAGAGAGCCTTCTCCTCTGCTTGAGCGAGTTCATCTCTCAATCTGCGGACCCTCGCTGTCTCTTCCTTATATTCGACTTTGTACTGAGTCAGCTGGGGAATGACATACTCCAATTCGGCACGCTCTTGATCCATCTCCTGCTGCTATTCCTGGACGGATTTGTCCAGAGCTTCCATTTGCCCAGCAAGCTCTGTAGTTAAGGAGTCATACCTAGCTTGAACGAGACCGTCAATGCTACCTCGATATAGCTACAAATATTCGTTAATGGGTTGTTCCAAACCATTAACTATCTGCTCCAGCGCATCAGCCCTCCCAGCGTCGTCGAAATCTCCGATCGGCACTATCGCGAACTGGGAGGACCTCCTCAGAGCCACGAAGCCAAGATTCTTCTCCAGCACCATTGATATTAGTGTTTTCAAAGTGGTATAGAAGATACTAGTATACTGCTCAGTCAGCATGGCGAGATCCGAATGGATACTGGGGATGGCTACAATATTGGCGAATCTCCCTCCAGGAATGACTGCAGACGACGTTGCCACAGTCGTCGTCTCAACAGATAGTGCGACAAAAGAAGATGCGCCAACAACAGATGAAGTAACCGAAGTACTCAAAGGAGGCATTGTCTTAATGACAGGCTCATCCTCCTCTCGAGATGTCGGAACCATTTCGGGCGAGCCGGCACCCGAAAATATTTCCTCTTCGAAGTCGGACACCTCCATGTCATCGGCAGGAGATGAAACAGAGCCAAAAGGTACGTCAACACTGCCCTCCCTGTAGATGTCTTCCCCTGAAAAAAGAAGACAAGAGAAAGTTAATATCAACATGATGTTAATTTTTCTAAAAGAGGCGTAAAGACGACATTTACCCATGGCCGATGGTATATATGTTGCGTTTGCAGCCAGTACAGCTAAATCATTTCTTAACGATGTTAAGCGAGATATCATACCTGGAGAGGAGGGTGCACCAAATGATGACTGAGGGTAGTCATCCAAGTCTTCACCCAGGTCCAATCGAGGTTCATCAGGTGGAATCTCGCTGGGTATACTTACAAACGCGGCAGGGGTTTCTCCCGTTGCTGATCTGGATAAAGATATCCTTATTTGGCTCGGCCTCGAAAGCGATCTCGTACCACTACCTGAAGCGGTAGCAGCGACAGCAGCCTCAAGCAGGGATTCTCCGGCACCGCCAGCCGGAATTGTAGAGGTTCCTTCTCTAAAAGGCGAGGAACCTCTAATCAAAGGATCGTCTCCAACAGGGGAAACGGCAGGTTCACTTCTAGGAACCTCAGGGTGGGAAGTCCTGACGGGACGACCAACCGTCTTCGTCTTCTTCTTGCGAGGGGAAGTCTCCTTTAAAACAGGAGCCCTTCGCTTACCGGAGATAACCAGGGGCCCTGCAGGCAGAGGTATTTCACCTCTCAGTACTGCCAACAAAGGCTCATCTGGATTGACAGAATCTTCACCCTCGTCAGAGAAAACTGAGGGGACATCGTCTCTTCCCGTGGACTTAGAAGTGGGCACCCTAAAACTTCCACGCATATCAAAATCACGATGGAAGGTGTTGACGGCCACGTAAACTGGGCGTACGAATGGAGTATGCGCAACTCCATGGAGAGTGAAGTCGCGGGCACAGTAAAAACTGCTCCAGTGCAACCCATTATGAAGTATCGCCATCCTCTCGCTCCGTCAATAAGTCCACCCCTGGACTTGAAGCTGGTGACAGCATTGCCCACATGCAATTGATTATACCCAAACTGCCTGACAAACCGACTAGGCAGGTAGGGTTCCAAGAAGCATTGGTCTTCACTTCTGTACAATAAATGGGAAGGTCTAATGCAGACCAACCAATTGAAAGCTTTAGGAGAAAGAACGGTCTTCCCGCCACCTAAATCCTGAAGTCTGCGCCCCTGTTGATTGAGATGTACAGAGGGGACGGTGCAGAAGAGCTTCCAGCTGTGAGAAAAATATAACGCTCGCCGACAGTCTAAAACTGTGGTCACGTTCCAGGTGAAATTCTTGTAATTCAACAAGAAATTACTCCCCGAACTACTGCCAGAGCCAGGAGACATCACCCTGGGGTTATGAAAAATTAACTATCCCATCAAATACAGAACGGTAATTCCACCCTGGGAAAGCTGTCACGCCATGTTTCATCGACGAGCATTCCATCAGTAATGGCCCTCAGGCCAGCTTGTAAGCGGCATACCATGGCAGGGAGCAAGCCTAGTCTTGCCCCGAACACCAGAAGCACTGCAGGCCACAAGGTATTGCGGTGAATGCGATCCGAAGATGAAATGCCAGGTAATACCAGACGGCATAACCATATAGAGAGGAAGCCAGCCAGTTGAGCTTCCCTTGACAGAGGCCTGTGGCAATGCCTCAAATAACTGTAGGCCTTAGTGCCTGCAGAATATTTTCCGATCCCTTCGTCGAGAATTTGATCTGAAGCCCCAGAGTCTTCAATAAGGTCATCGACTACTTGAGCACTAAGCACGCTCAGGCTGATCCTTGCTATCCAAGACTTTCTCTAGCTTAGCAGCCCTGGCCCGGTGAAAGAAGAAGTAGGACGCCCATTTATTGGTATGAGCCAAATCAGAGGGCTCATTATAAAAGGCGGTGCAAGCAAGGTAGTGGCACATCAGCTCCTGGTACACTGCCACTACTTGATGGTCTGTATCCCCCAGCTCCCGGTTTGTGGGAACATACTCTTCATAAAAGAGTATCCCCTATTGACAGTCTTGAAATATCTGCCATTTCGTGAAGGGCCAATCCCAACTCCCCCAGTGGAGTGGCGACCGGTAAGCGAAATATATCGCTCCATCAAAGCCAGAAACAGGTTGGGGTTGAGAGGTAACCCAACACTGGAAGCACTCACAGCTGCGTACAGACCAATGCTCTCCAGCTCAGTCTGAAAATGCTTCAGGGTCCAGTCAGCTAAACGAGCCCATCGAAGATTCGTAGGGGTAACCCACCCATTGGTCCGAGGATTAACCTTGGGGTATACTCCTCCATGCCCCATGAAGTCATTGCAGAAAGTCGGTAATTAGACTGGTTGGAGTAGTGAAGTGTCTTCACTCGGGACACTGCCCGAATACAATCCCCTGAACGGCATCACAGAGCCGAAAGGGCGGCTGACAAATGACCCTTGGTCAGATCCTTTCTGGTAAAATATCTTTCCCGGCTGGCCGTGAAGATTGGGAGTCAGGGTCCACAACATCCTCCTGGGATGTGTGGCATGGAAGAATGCCGAGATAGGGTAGTCTCTCAGCATCTTAGGCAAATACAGGACCAAGCCCCCGGCAGGGAAAACCCAGAGTTCTTTCTTGGGCTTCGTCTGGGATTGCTTGTCAATCATATCCCCGAAGAGAAAAGCCGGTTTTATATATTGTGCCCCGTCTATATGCGTCAGGGGCTCCCCGTTGATCATGCTCAACAGCATTCATTCCCCTTGGGACGATATCAGATTCTCCCTTCCTTCAGGATACTGGGGTCCGGAGATAGGAAATGTCACATGGAACAAATCCTCCAGGTAATTGGAATGCAGCATCCCAGCAGCAGAACCCATCACCTCAGCCAATGGAGACATATGCAAGTTAACTACAAAGTGCAAGAAAAATACGTCAGTTCTATACTAGACCTCACAATCTTGTAGTTTATGCCAAAAGGCAACAGTCTGTGCTTTTACGTCAAGACTGTAAAAACTTGATCTTTTACACTGGAATCTTATTCCAAGGCGTAAAATTCAAGACTGGCAGTATACACAAAAAACCTGACAGTCTGTGTTTTACGCCAGACTGCCAAAGTTTGAGTTATTACACCAAAATTTTCATCCAGAAGCGTAATACTCGAAGTTTATAGTATACGCCAAGTTTTGATAGTCAAAGCTTTTACGCCAGACTGCAAAAATATGGTGTTTTTACGCTGACACATTAGAAATGTGGGCATAAAAGATGAAACATCTCTGTGCATCATCTTCCTCGAAGAGGCTATCAGCACAAAAGACGACCTAGCGCGTTCACGTACAACGTGTGCGAAGGGTTTTCTTCGTTCTTATCGTCCCAAAAGCTTTACCTATAACGCCCGGTGCACAGCTCGTCGGAGGGACACTTCGTTCAGAATGAGGTTCGCCCTGCCCGATGGAAGTCGCTCTTGCTTGGGCAGAGGAGCGAGAAGAAGAGTCAGCCTTCTTTCCCTTAGAGTAAGAGATTGGTTTTGGTGCCATTGCCAAAAACTCAGAATGCTCAGAGATGAAACGAAGGAGAGAACTCAAAGAGACGAAAGCTTTCTTTTGCAAAAGACAGGTGAAGAGTCTTCTCTCTGAAAGCCTTGGGATATATATAGAGTTCAGATGGACTCCTCGAATCCCTAACCAAATCCGATATTTAATATTCGGTTATGATTGGGGACTACGTCAACATATTACTCAGGGAAGGCGAACAGTCAGCGAATTCAAAAAGTTTTCGTGCAAAGCAGATTCGTGGTTTTACGCCAAGGAGCTTTTTATGCTCGGCAGCTACAAATCTACAGTTTTACGCTCAGAGGCTATAAGTCTATGGTTTTATGCCCGGATGCTTTTACGCTCGGTAGCTTTTACGCTCGAGAGGCTACAAACCTACGACTTCACTCTTAGAAGCTACAAATCTATGATTTCACGCTCAGTAGCTTTTACGCTCGGAGGCAATAAATCCACAACTTAGAAGCTACAAATCTACGACTTCACGCTCGGAAGATTTTCTTTTCAAAGGCTACAAATCTACAGTTTCTACGCCCGGATGCTCTTATGCTCAGCAGCTTTTACGCTCGAGAGGCTACGAACTTATGATTTTATGCTTATCCACATTTCCAGATCTATGACTCTCCGTATATCTGAAAATACGCAGGCCAGAGTATGCGTATATATACCAACAAATCTCAAGGCGGTCAATTACAAGGGTTCACGCAGAAGATGCTCTTTCTTGACCTCAAAATATCCCAAGTACCCAAAGCATACAGAGTTCAATATTGTAAATGACTCTTCTTCTTGGGTCGATTGGAAGTTCATCCAGAATCCAGTCTGAATATTTCATTTATAGTTCAAGATGGAAACTCAGTTTTGACAGCCGTTTCTCACCCTATTTCAAGGGATTTTTGGGAAATCATTCTTGAAGATGATGGTCTGAACAAAAATTCTTCTTATCAGGAGTGACAGTTCAGAGTTCTACGCAGTTTTCCATTCCAAACAGCAGGACAGTTCGAATATTCGACTTAAATGCTAAGCGGCTTTCTGCGCATCTTCAGTTATGCGTAAAAAACAGGATGGGACAAAATACTCTTTCTATCAGAGTCGGGATAAAGTTATCCAGACGTGTCAAAGCTACACATATTCAGACTTCATCACAGCAAAATATATATATGGCAAATAATCAGATGCACAGAAGAAGACAATTTTATTAAATCGTGAGTTTTTTTTCACCTTCATGATTATATATGAGAAAAATCCCTTCTACAAAGGGTTTCCTCATCTTCATTAAAAGGTCACCCCCAGAATCTGTCCTGCCAGGTTCTCGTATTGGTGGAGATCTTCTTCCGTCTTCTTCAGCAGTTAGTCGGTTTCCGCAGCCGATTAACAAAAAAATGATTAATGGCGGGAGGATACAAAACTGGGCCTGTCTAAATTATTCAGAGCCCATCCTCCATACGCCATGACAGATTGAGTTGAGGTTTTAGACCCAACTCAATACTCGAGGACAGAGCTAGTTTGTCTGCTCATGTCCACGAACGACAGAAGAAAATACAGCTTGCAAGCTGTGTGGTCTAATGTGACCCTTCCTCTCTCCTGGACGAACCGCCATATGAAGCTGCTGATTATCCCGAGCAAAGGAAGCTATGATATCCTTCCATGATCCATCATTGCAGAGGACATTTGCTCGAAGACGCCTTCTTTTTCGGCTCCTTACATGTTGGAAGAACATGGTCTTCTTCTTCCTCAAGTCGACCCGACGAACTCCGGCAATCATCTTTGTGTGGTAAAGAAAATTTGGGAAGAACAGGTTAACTCCTCAGCCTTTATATAGGCAAAAGAGAACACACTGAATCCCAACAAATCCCCAATAATCTGCCAAGAAATCATCCTTGAAGAACGAGTCAGACTTAACCGTTTCATGCTTCATTCAAAGTGTTTCAAATTACGAGGAATTTAAAAACTTTGAAGGGGGTCTTGTAGAAGCATGAAAAATACGCTGTAGAGTTATACGCAGCATTTTAGTGCTGGGCAGCGTAAAATATAACTTCAGAGCCATCGGCGTACAACAGAGCTTTTTTGCTAAGTACAGCGTAAAATATAAGCTCAAGGACAACCCGCGTAGGGCAGTGTGTTCAGACTGCTTCAGCGTAAAAAGGGTGTTATACCGCCTTTACGACGTAAAACTCATCCGCTTTTAATGCAGCATGGAAGTGTACGAGGAACGCTTCATATTCATCGAATGAACTGGTCAAATCATGCAGTGAACCTGACGTCTGACTCCTGACAAAGAGTACTGCACGACTATCCAGACGACGACTGTAATGATGGCGTGGCACAGCGACCCAAACCGTCGTTTAGTGACATTTTCTTGGCATAAACTGCTTTTACGCATACAAGGGAATATGCTGCCTAGTTTTACACAGGCAGATATGAGCTTTTTACGCTCGCAGAAGACAAACAGACTGCCACGTCAAAAGCTGCTCTTCGTACAGAGCTCGAGGCACGTCTCTGCATTTAATGCTCAGAATGGTGGCAGATCTTAGAGACACGTCTCTGTATTTAATGCTCAGAATGGTAGCAGATCTTCGAGACACGCCTCTGCATTTAATGCGCAGGATGGGGGCAGATCTCCGCATTTAATGCGAGAGATTTGATTATATCTCCAAAAGCCATAATTTTGGCTAATACGTCCACATCATCACTTTTGTACATTACGCCATCAGGCTATTTTCAGCTATGGGAGCACGCTGTACGCTATCTCCTTGGAATACGCCATCGGGCTATTTTCAGCTATAAGGAGCACGCTGTACGCTATCTCCATGAAATATGCCAACTCAGGCTACATTTGCATTGGTGCGTATTAAGGCTATTTGGTCCAGAATTTGCTCAAAGCCTCAGTCAAGGAAGGAGGATCAGCTATCTTCTATGCTAGCTACCTATGCAGCATCAGGCTTCTACGCCTACCTGGCCTCTACGCCAGTTTGATAACTATTTGGCTTCTACGCCATTGTGACAGTTATTGGCTTCTACGCCAACCTTTTCTACGCGAGGGATAACTACCCGATTGACAGAACGTCCCGCTACTGACACTTGAAAAACTTGCAAGGTCTCATCGCGTTGGTGAATCACTTGAGCCCTGAATAGTAAAGCCATAGCCAACCTATGGGCCTTTGATCTTCACCTCTCTTATAGCCTGCTTGACTCATGATGGGATCCCATCGGTATCGGTCACTCAGTCAATGAAAGAGGTTGCAAAAAAAGTCGAACCCTAGGATTCCTACGTGGCTTTTATGTCGTGATCTTCGCAGCAGTTATACGCATTATCTCTTAATGGGACACGCGTCACACGCAGATTCAGAAGATCATTTATACGTGGGTAGCGGTTACTGTAACTGTCGCATAAAAAGTGCCATACTCTCCACTACCCGGCTTCTACGCCGACTGGATGGTTACTGTCACTAAAACCCTATAAATAGAGACCTCTATTGACAGAGGTCCAGTGTCGAAAACTCCAAGGTCGAAAGGTCGAGAAATCGAAAGCTTAGAGAAAGAATCAGAAATTGATCTTTGAGAGAGAAGAATCCAGAGCTCAGACAAAGAGTAGTGATCGACGACTTTGGCATCGAGCATCCACTCTCCTTTACAATCTTCAAAGCTTTTCCTGCCTTCTACAGCACTTCTTCATCATCGTGTGGTCCAAGGGACAAAGTGATCGACTGCAGATCAGACTCCTATAGCAATATTTACCCAGATTAAAAATTTGTACTTGACATCCTTGTATAGGATTAATTGTACTTCTTGTTTGTAAACCAAAGAGCGGGTTTCGTATAAACCTCATTTTATTTCTTTCGTTTATTATCAAACACAAGATGGCAACTCTGCTGGGGACCTCTTTCTCATCTGAGGAGAAAGCAATTGCTCAACACGATACGGTATCAGTAGGATCCATGAAGAAGACCCTGGTCGTCCAGTTCGACCAGTCTGCCTACGAAGATATGCTTCGAGCAGGGGGTAGCTCTCACTCTCTCTCTGTCCAAGACAACAGGAAGCTGCGTAAGGTCTGCATGCCCAGGACATCCCCTACCATTCCTGTCGACTCTCCAATTTCTCCGACCAGCCAGGTTGTAGCTGCACAACCTTCGCGCTCCGCGCGTAAAGCTCTGTCTTCCGTCCGTGACGTGGCAGACAAAACTTCTGACAATGCCTCAGTGCTAGTCCAGAAGTCTACTTCGCGCTCCGCGCATAAAACTCTGTCTCCCGTTTGTGATATGGCAGACAAAACTTCTGACAATGCCTCAGTGCTAGTCCAAAAGTCTACTCCGTGCTTGCGCATAAAATTCAGTCTCCCGTCGATGACGTGGCAGACAAAATTTCTGATAATACCTCAGCGCCAAATCAGAAATTCCAAATGCGCTCCACGCATATAAATGCATCTGCCCTCCGCGGAAAAGCAGATAATCCCTGCAATCTACGCAAGGGAAAACAAATGGCGGACTATCCAACTTCTCGGCCTTTACGCCAACAAGGGAAGAATCTGCCCGCCCTCCGAATTACGCGAGAAGCTGATGGCCGATTGAGGACCTCCTCAGCTTTACGCAGCCTGAGCAGAGTTCTAAATTATGCCAGGTGAGGCCCCTCAGCGTAAAGAAGGCTCAGTTTGCGGAAAGACACACTCCTCGGGGATCATCCGCTACCCAGATGGCCAACCTGCTGTATACGGGTGGCACAGGGAGAATTATGGTTCCCAACATCCGCATGCCCACTGATGTGAACAGAAGGAACAAGCCTTCTTCTTCTGTTAAAACTCCTGACTTGCATGAATATCTCATCCAGAACCGCAAGGATAGGGGGTCTTCCAGCATGTCTATTACGCCTCCTAGGGAGCACTATTGTAATAGTCATAGGATTGTAGTTAATTATTGCTGTTCTGAAGCAAAATGGTCAGTTTTTGACCTGTTGAACTACTCTCTGTCTTTTCAGGAAGAGGAGCCCACACATGCATCAGTGAACATGGCTTCATATGTTCCTAGAAGAAGGTCGAACTCACGACGTCATCTCTCTAGAACTCCAAGCCAAAGGAGATTCAACAAGCTCCTTAAGAACGCTGAAGCTGGGGTATTCCAAAACACCCGTTCGAGGTCACGACAACCGGCTTCGTACTCTTCTGATTCCGATACTGGGGGTCGCCAGTTTCCCGAATCAGATGCCGAAAGTGTAGAGTCTACTTCTACAGAGACCTATACCAATCCTTCAATGACACCCAGGGAAATGGGAGTCTATGCCATTGGAGATGAACGCGAGGAAGCTTCCCCGTCAGGAAGCACCGAGCAACGCATTACTGTAATGGAGACATCTCTGAAGGAGATATAGTCCATGATGGAGAATATGCACCAGATGATGCTGACTCAACACACAGCTGTTATGGCTCAAGCATCGGTCCCTCCAACTCAGATACGTATGGGGGTGGACTTACCACCATTTAACGCGAATCAGGAGCCTGCTCTAGATCAAGAGTCAGCAGCTCCCCCACATCCCCACTCGGAGAATATATTACCTCCTGTTGGAGTCGCGATACAACCGATCCCTCACCACTCCGCAGTCCTTCTACCGGCTGATCAGGTAGTACGGGAGTTGAAAGCCCAATTTGATTCCTTGAAGCACAAAGATCAGCTCAAGAAATTGGGAATCAACCAGCCTTACCCGGCTATCTGGGATGAGGTCCCTTTCCCTCCTAAATACAAACCACAGACTATGGCTTTGTTTGAGGGAAAAACATCATCGAGCAAGTATATGAACTACTTCAGTATGATGACGGTGTTATTACAAGGGAATGACGCCCTCCTCACTCGGGTGTTCAAGGGCTGTCTCTCGGGGGTGGCTTATCAGTGGTACCGTAGTCTTGCGGACAACTGTATTGCTTCCTTTGAAGATTTCAAGACTTTGTTCTTCGCGCGATTCTACGAAGGAGTAATGGACATGTCTATGTCCTCTCTCATCGAAGTGAAGCAGAAGGAAAAAGGGAACGTTCGCACTTTCATCGAAAGTTTTTGTCAAGCCACTTTGCAAATGCCTTCGGGAGTTCCAGGCTCGGCATTGGTAGACATTTGTAGGAATAACCTTCTTTCCGTGATCTCGGTGTTCACAGGACCATATCAGTTCCATGATTGGCCCTCTTTCATCGTCTCAGCGGTAGCCGCTGAGGACAACAGTCGAAAGGCGCGTGATAACGGAATTATGATCTCTGCCTCTGATAGAGGCAAGATGTCGTCCTCCAACAGCGACCATCCTCGTGGTGCCAAAGGAAAAGAAGCTCTGGCGATCAATATGTCCAGCCAAAAGACTGCGGCGACCACACAGACGAAACCTGGGACTTCCAGGCTCATTGAAGTGTACTCTTTCGACGACGATATTTTGAGCATATTCGAGTATCTCGTCAAAAGCGGCAAGATTACCCTTCCTGAGGTAAAGCGGCCTAATGAAGTCGGCAGTACTAATAACCCCAAGTACTGCATCTTCCATAGATACATACACCATCCTACAAAAGCGTGTTATATACTGAAGAGGAAGATTCAGGAGCTGATCGATGCTAAGGCCATCACTCTGCGCAATAGCGAGAAGACGGTCACAGCCAACATGATCTCTCTGCAATTCGGCGATCTGCCTCCCCAAGAAGTCCCGGATGGTGTTATACCTATTTCTCGGACAATTATGAACATCGTTAATCTACCTCCAGCTAGGGGTCAAAATTATGACCTGTTACCCCTAACTACCCAGCGAGGCGAGATTATGTAGGTTCATCCAGATCTGGTGTCAGAGATCGAGGAAGAGACTCAAGCTGCTAAGGCTAAGTCTAAGAAGAACTCGAAGCGTAAACCATGTCACATGGTTACGGTACACTCGGCATCGAAAGATAAGGTTTTGGCTACTGGGACCCGTTCAGGGAAAGCCTACCTCAAGGACTATGGAGCAAGTCAGGAAGATGCATCGGCAGACGTTTCAGCTGCCAAGCCTTCAGAACCGGAACCCGCCATACCAGAGGCCGGTCCTTCGAGACCAACTTCGGCGGACAAAGGGAAGCAAAAAGAAGTGTGCTTCGATAAACCTTTAAAAAATATTCAAAACAAAGGTTTAGAGAAGCCATACAACTTCGATATCCTGGCCCAATTGGCTAATACACCAGCCAGGTTGTCCATCTTCGAACTACTCAGGCTCTCTAAAGACACTCGTCAAGCCCTGAGTGAAGCATTAATGCAGGCGGATGCATACTTGACCCAACTCAAGTCCCCTGACAAAGAACCCGTGGCATGTCCTCAATGCCATAGTGTGATGGAGGTGGTCCCGAATATCACTTTCTCTCAAGATGACATGCTGTTAAAACATAACTGGCATGACAGACCCCTCTATTACACCGGGTACGTCGGTTCCATGGAGGTTGACCAGATTCACATAGATCCGGGATCATCGATCAGCATCATTCCTCATAGTCTGCTTAGACCGCTGAGGATTCCTACCAGCGAATTGGCTTACACCACCACTACAATCGTGGGTTTCAACGCCAGAAAAAGTAAGCCGTTGGGGAAAATTCGTCTGAGGATCCAGATTGGCGACCTCAGATCAGTGGCTACATGTTATGTCATTAATTTAGAGGTATCCTATAATATTCTGCTGGGCAGACCTTGGATCCACGACCACAAAATCGTTCCTTCGACTCTACATCAGTAATTTAAATATGTAGATGCCCAAGGAACAGTACAAACGGAGTTTGCTGACCTGAACCCGTTTAAAGGAGTAGAATCCTACTACTCCGATGCCATGTTGTACACTCAAGACTACATGGAGGAGGTGTTAGACGAAACAGTGAAGGAATTCCACCGGGAGCCAGAAGAACCCTCTGCCAAGCAACCTCTGTCAATCAAGGTGAAAGGGCGAACTACTTGTCCAAAAGCCATAGAGCCCATGGCTATCCACCTGAACAAAACCAGGTCAGAAAAAGGAGGTGATCCTCTAGTAATCACTTTGAACCAGAAGCCTCCACCCTTGGTCATCAACCTTCGGCGCATCAAACAGCCGGCTGATGTAAATATATCCGAGAACGTGGTTTCTGATGATAATAAAGATCCTCTTTTCCAGTACATTGACGCTCAAATTCCAAAGCAGGAATCCTTTTCCTATGACGAAATAGAACCTATAGCACAAAAATTCTTGGAAGCTATAGATTCCTATCATCCGTATGTGTGGAAAGTAGCATCATCATCTAATGTCATCACGATATATGGACCACATGAGGATTCTATCTTCATTGTCCCGCCTACTTGCAGCACTCAGTGTTCAATAGTCTTCGGTCGTATGCGCAATAAACCGACTGTACAAGAAGATTCTCCCGATGACGATTCTGGTAAAATGCAGGTTCACAGATACAGCCCGCAAGCTTTGAAGATCATGCAAAGTATGGGTTATGACTTGAAGCTGGAACCAGGCCTCCATGATCACTTCGGATACGAGTAATTATAAAGCCTTTTTCGTTTTGTATCTTTTTGCAAACTATATTAAATTCAAAAAATTATCAATTTTGTTTGTAAGAAATAAAATCCAAGTAAAATGTGAGAAATCATCATTTTAATAACAAAAGCATAAAATTCACTTCACTGCCAAGACTAGCGACTCTACTGGATCCAAATAAATTTATGTATAAAAGCTAAAGAGGTTTAGAAGTACTTACAACGTTTATGGATTTAAAAGAGGATTTAGTTTGCTTGTTCCTTTTATAATCTGCAAAAACCATATCCTTTTTAAAAAAAAAAACTCTTGTCAAACCTCTTACAAACTTCTTTGATGGCAATCTTGCAATTATGTCCATATTTGCATGTCCTAATTGCATATGTCATAGCCAACTTTCATCTTTGTTGGCATAAAGACACCTATATGTACTGTAAGTATCTTCTGATAGATAGAAAACATAAATATTATCTTTCTAATACATTCATAAACAATTTTACTTTTTTATTTGTCATAAATAGAATATTTATTCTTTACAAAATTAATACCATAACCGTTATCAGCCAGATGACTAATGCTTAGAAAGTTATGTTTTAATTCTGTTACTAAATATAATTCTTTATTATAGGAAAATGGGAGATACCAATATCACCATTACCTATAATATACCCTTTAAAATTATTACCGAAGGAGATGTATCCTTCTTTCTTCATTGATAACATCACAAATAAGATAGCATTACCAGTCATGTGTCATGAGCAACCGCTATCGAGGATCTACAAGCTTCTAGCATGATAGGGTCGGTCCACCTACAATACAAGTTGAAGATGTAACCTTTGGTACCAATTTCTTTGAGGATCCTTCATTGTTAATCTTTGGAACCCCCACCCACATACATACACACACATATATATATATATATATATATATATATATATATATATATATATATATATATATATATCAACATTCTAACCTTACACTGATGTAAAATGTGTCATTTTAGTCCACAATAATGACAAGTAGCATGAACATTAGTGCTAAGTATGTGGTGTGATTGTCTTGCGTGAATACTTGTAATAAAATTCGCTATTGTGTGAAGCCTTAGCTCTACTTGCTTCTTTCCTATATGATCTGTCGTGAGTGACAATGTATTGACTCACTTGTCTTGTGTTAGATTAAGTCATATGTTGTATTACCTATTAAATTTTTCGATCTAATCTCTAACTTTTTAGAGCTAGAAATTAGATCATTCTGCTTTCTAGTAAGTGCATCTATCCTTTGTGCAACAATACGTTTTGTTTTATCTAGATCATAGTCCTCTTTAAGTTTTGAATAATCTTGTGTATTTTTCTCAATGCATTCAAGGGCGTCATGCAAGCTTACTCTACTAGAAAAAGCGGGATTAGCGACGCATTTTAGCGACTCCATCTAAAAACGTCGCTAAATTAGCGACTCCATAAAAAACGTCGCTAGACGTCGCTAAATGGCAAAATTTAGCGACATTTAGCGACTTTTATTAAGATTTTAAAAGATTAGTCGCTATAAGTTCAATTAAGGTCGCTAAATGTCGCTAATATGTCTAATTTAGCGACATTTAGCATCGTAATTAGCGACGTATAAATTAAAAATATTTAGCAACGTGTGTAGCGACGTCTTTGACGTCGCTAAATTTTAATTCAGCGACGTTTATATTTGACGTCGCTAAACATCGCTAAATTTTGGTTAATTAGGGCTCAGTTTCCTTTTCCCCCATATGTCGAAAATTTTGAAAGTTTTTAAAACCTTTCAATTTCCCCCACCCCCCCTCTCCGGCGACCGACTCTCCACGGCTGCGGCTACTCCGGCATCCCCCTCCTCCTCCTCGAGATCTAGGTAAACCTCTCTCTCTCTCTCTCTCTCTCTCTCTCTCTCTCTCACATGTGACACTGACACAACACACACTTGACAGACACGACACACAGACACTGACAGATATACACGACACACAGACGCAGACACATACACATACACACACACACACACACTCACACAGACTCTGATACTGATATAGACACGACACACACACACACACACACACACACACACTGACACAAACACTGATCAGGACCTAGGGTTAGGGTTAGGTTTTTTGACCTGGGGTTAGGGTTAGGGTTAGGGTTAGGGTTTTTGATCAGTGTATGAGTATAGTTATCTCCAATTCTAACTTGACAAGTGAGTTATGAAAAAGAAAAGTATATATAAACCGTCAAAGGTGGACCGCCAACTGGCCCGCAAGTCCCGTTCCTCTATTGACTTCGGCCTCCTCCCCCTGTAGCGCGAGACCCGCCAGCGCCAATAGAGGGTCGCCACGTGGCCTTGCGGACTGGTTGGCACTTATCACTACCACATTTTCTAGGAAAGGGTATTTTAGTCTTTTCCTATTTAATTAATTATTGTGCATGGTAAATAATTATTTGTTGTATTATTTAATTATTATTAGATATTATTTATTTAATTTGGACTTGTATGAGTGGAGCTAACTAGTTTAGTTTGGACCCATGGACCAACATGAATTAATTAGTTAGACTTGGCCCATTTAGAAAGCCCATTGTTAAGGAGATGGATTAAATTAATTAAATTATTAGACTAGAAGCTTCCTTCCTTAATTATTTCTTCATGAGAGGCCCCAAGGGGTATATTGGACATTTTATAATTGCTTGAGGAAGGGGTAAGGGCCGGCCTAAAAAAGAGGGGGGAAATTCTCTCTGCTCTCATTCTCATTCCAAATCTAGATCTAGAATTTCCCACTACCAAATTCCTTTTATTCCCATTCCATTTCTCTACCAAATTCATTCCAAATTCTTTCCAATTCACCATTAAAAAGTTGAGAAGCAAGGATCTAGAAGGGGGAAGCAAGGATCTACAAAGAGGAACAAGGATCTACAATTTGGAAGCAATTTCATCTCAATTGGAGGTTTCATTGGGAATCCATCTTCCAATAGGTATAATTCAGTTTTTTTCCCTTAAAATAGCTTCTAAATCTGAGATTTAATCATGTAAAATCAACCCATATGTATGTACTACCCATAGGACTTGGTTTTGTGTTCATATGAGACCCATGGAGAAAGTTATGGTACTTTTTGTGTTAATTTTGGAGGAATTCCGAATTTACATTTTGTTGTGTGTGTCAATTGATCCTATAGATCAATTGGGCAAGTGCTTATGTGTTTGGGGCTAGTATCGTATCCACAATTGGGTACGTGTAGGTCGTATCCCAACAATTTGGTGATACGTGTTATTTTGGGGGGGGGTTCTCCGACACGGGACTTTGTACATGTCGTATTTTGACACGGACACATAGATCTACATTTGACACTTTGATTTGTTCATAAATATTATTTGTAACTTGTTTGTGTCCTTCGGGGTGCAATTGGTTGTGTGTTGGACTCGTGTCGCATGCGTATCCTAGATCTAGTGGGATACGGTGTGATACTCTCCATTTGTGTGTGTTTATGTGTAGATCTAATTATTTATACTTTAATTCTTGAATTATAATTAGTAAATATATATAGATGTTATATATTTATTTTAGTGTAATTATTATGATATTTATTGTAGCATAGATCTATGTATTTTTTTATGTGTACTAATATAATGTATAAATATATATGTAGCTTTCTTTACATGTATTTATATATGTTACAATTTATGTTAATAAAATAAATTATATATAAATATTTTATAAAATATATTTATGTGTTTAATGAGTAATTATATTAATTATAATAATTATATAATTAATTATATATAAATGAATATATTTTTATGTGTGCATTTAGCCATGTTAAAATATGTACATTAGTACATGGAATGTGTATTATAGCTATTAATATTTATTTATATGTATAGGATTATGTATATATAGAAGTATATATTTCCTTATTTGTTTTATATATATATATATATATATATATATATATATATATATATATATATATATCTATATATTGATTTATATATTTATATATATTATTTTTAGCTTTGGCGACAGCGGCATTTAATGACAGATACTGTCATTAAAGCAGCAGCCGCTGTAGCATTATTAGGGCATTTAATGACAGTTCTGTCATTAATGCAGCGGGCGGGAATATTACGACAGCAGCAGCGACGGTCATTCTGTGACAATCGAACTGTCACCAATTAAGTGACAGTGGATTTTTATATAGCAGTTTTGACGACGGCTTTTGCAGTGACAGTGGGAACTGTCACTAAAGGGTCTGTTTATGAAAAATCAGTATTTTAACACACTGTTTTCAGTGACAGTTAGGCAGTTTTTAGTTTATATTTTATATATGATAATTATATATATATATATATGTATATATATATATATATATATATGTATTGTGAGATATAATACTAGTATTGTTATAATTTTAATTGTATAATATATTAGTTTATATATAATATATTATGTATAAGAGTAAATACTATATCTATGTATCTTGAGCATTACTTTGTGTGGATACCAAGTTGGTTCAAAATCATGGTTCCTAATTGTTGTAAATTAATATTCTATATTGTTATATACTTTATTGATTGATATTTAGGTATTGTGAGGTTTACCTTGGATTCCCGTATCCTAAGATACGGTATCCTAATATTTAAGGATGTAGTTTTATGACTTAGATATTAGTATTTTGATCCAAGATTTTGGTGCTAGACTTGTGCAACCTAGAAATAGATGGTTGACCTTGGTTTGACCATAGTTGACCATAGTTGACCATAGTTGACTTTAGTTGACTTCAGAGTTGACCATAGTTGACTTTTGACTTATTGACCTAGAAGTTGACTAGTTTAACTTGTTCTCTTTTTGGGACCTTGTATTGATGTTGTATTCCATATCTAGGTCTTCGAGGCACCGAGTCAGACATCTGTGAGACTGTTCATTGGACTTCAGGCGAGTACATTCTCTGATAGTTTCTCATTTATGATATCCTCTATGTTCACTGTATCTAGTGTAGATATCCATGTTCTCTTGACACTATGGTTACACGGATTGGTATATCCGGATCTCGTCATGAGATGTTATTCCTTGGTATATGGTGTATATGGTGCAAGTATTGTTCATTGGTTATCTTGTACATGTACAGACACCGATTCTCGGGAAGAGTCGCTCTCTTTTTGGGGAATCTCGTGCCATAACATACCGTGGTTGGATCTATTATACCAGTCGGTGGTGGGGAGTATTAGTATAGATATGTGATCAATATCCCTATTGAATAAAGTACAGATTACAGAATAGTGTTGATCATGCACCGCACGTATGATTAGCCAGGCCGCATTGCATCTTGCCCAAGCCGATCACATGTTAAGCTAGTACTCACACACTTAGTCATTAGTATTATTGTTCCATTGGCATATTGTTCATTATTGTATTTATTTCCAGTATTTCCTTATTGTATATATATCTCTTGTATCTATTGTGCATCTTGTTTATCCACAGCTATTTACTGTTACATAGTTTTTATCATTAATAAGAACTGCTGCTAGAGATGTACTCTGCTCCTTTCCTGACTGGATATATTTTTCCAGATGACACTAAGGAGTGGTACCCTACCTATTATGGATCCCAGGATGTTGTGGGTTTAGATTCTGAGACCCTGGCTCAAGAGGGACTTATCCCAACTGAGATAGTTGACCCAGAAGTTGTAGCTTCGTAGTATTCTTTTGTACTTGATTTGTCTCCAGCTTATTTCTTTATTCTTCAGACTCATTGATGTATTATTTTAGACTCATGAGTTGTATTGTGATTATTCTATTCTAATCTGATTCGTGCTCATTTCTATCTTAGTTCTGTGATTGAGTATACTATCATTATTGGTGGTTCATTACATTTGTTAGATAGATTATCTAGAGAGCGTTCTACCGCCGATTCTGCGGCGTAGGCTGGGCGTTGTTTCCGACTAGTACCCTTACACCGGGTGCGGGTCGTGACACGTTTTTGGTGGTGGCCCATGCAGGTCAAACTTCACAAAGTATATAATGTCGTGGTAGTGCGACAACTTAGTTGTACTACTGCGAGCCTGCGAGAGGATATAGGAAATAGGCTGAGATACTCAATCACATCTAGGAAAATTCTTTTGATTCAACTATTCTCCTTTGATATTGATACTTGATCCCTTAATCTGTCCTTTCCTTGATGTCTTACATCTTGTGCCATATTGATTCTCATTCCGTCTTTTTATGAGACATACTCGGAGATACTTGCGGAGGCACGCAAGGTTGAGCGAGATTTGGGTTTGAAGACCAAGAGAGACCATGATTCTTTTCTGGGGGCCAACGGCAGTGCAGTATCTGCCAAACATCCTCATTTCCAGTCCAGACCTTTCCAGCAGCCACAGCAGAACCAGACTCCAGCTAGAGTGCCTTTTTACCAAACACCTCAGCAGCAGAGACAGTTACAGCAAGCTCCATGCAACTACTGCAAGAAGCCCGACCACATCTGGGAAGTTTGCAGGAGGAGGCTAGGAGTTTGTTTGTATTGTGGTACTGAAGGGCATCAATCGAGGGAGTGTCCTCGTCGTGCAGTTCAAGGAGCAGCTCCAGCTCCGAGGGTACAGACGAGACCACCTGCAGCACCGTCGAGGAGACCGCTTCCGACACAGTAGCAACGTTTTGTCCAGCATCAGCAGCAGGGAGGTGCTCGACAGGGACGAGCGTTTGCTATGACCGTCGAAGAGGAGGAACCCACCGGAGATGTCATCGCAGGTTCTATTCTTCTTGATTCCATTCCAGCTTTAGCTTTGTTTGATAGTGGTGCTTCCCATAGTTTTGTATCTGTTTCTTTTGCTCTAAAGCATGGTTTGGTAGCTGTCTTTGGTTAGGACTTGCAAGATCATGACCGGGGGAGGCATTATCCTGGTTAATGATATTTGCAAGGACCAGAGAGTTACTCTGGGAGGCCGGGAGTTGAGTGCGTGTCTACTTGTAATGCCACTTCCGAGCTACGACATTGTACTCGGGATGGATTGGTTGAGTAGGCACCGTGCTAGCATAGATTATAGATGAGGTAGAGTTTTATTTGGTCCGCCAGGAGAGCCAGAGTTCGAGTTTGCTAGAGGAGATGCAGAGCAGGGAGAAGGCATTATTTGTGGAGCTATGGTGGAAGACAAGGAGTTGCCGCATCCGTTGATAGCAGAATTCTTGGATGTGTTTTCTGAGCAATTGCCTGGATTGCCGCCAGATCGAGATGTTGAATTTTTTATAGACTTTGTGCCAGGTGCAGAACCAATTTTGCAGCATGTCTATAGAGTAAACAACAGCGAGCTGGTCGAGTTGAAGAAGCAAGTGGACGAATTACAGGATAAGGGGTTTATCAGATCGAGTTCTTCACCATGGGGAGCCCCGGTATTGTTTGTACCGAAGAAGGATGGATCGGTGCGCATGTGCATTGATTACAGGGCTTTGAATAATCTCACTATCAAGAATAATTATCCTTTACCACGGATTGATGATCTGTTTGATCAGTTGAGTGGTGCCAAGGTATTTTCTAAGATAGATTTGAGATCAGGCTACCATCAGGTGAAGGTGAAGCCGGAGGACATACCGAAGACAGCTTTTAGAACTCGGTATGGTCAGTACGAGTTTATGGTGATGCCGTTTGGTTTGACTAATGCACCAGCGGTATTTATAAACTTGATGAACAAGGTGTTCCACCAGTACCTTGACAAGTTCGTGGTGGTGTTCCTCGACGACATACTCATATACTCGAGGACACCGGAGGAGCATGAGGAGCATTTGAGGATTGTGTTGGATGTGCTGAGGAAGGAGAAGCTGTATGGGAAGTTGTCCAAGTGTGAGTTTTTCTTGGACAAAGTGGAGTTCTTGGGGCATGTTGTGACTGGTGATGGTATTTCAGTGGATCCGAAGAAGATTTCAACAGTGGAATCTTGGAAGACTCCGAGTTCGGTAGCAAAGATCAGGAGTTTCTTGGGATTGGTAGGCTACTACAGGAAGTTTGTGCAAGATTTTTTGAGGATTGCCGAGCCGATGACCAGACTCACAAGGAAGGATGTAGAGTTTGTTTGGACGGAGGATTGCCAGGTTGCTTTTGAGGAGTTGAAGAAGAGGTTGACGTCTGCTTCTATTTTGACATTGCCATCAGGGTCCGGAGGTTTCACTATTTATAGTGATGTATCGGGGAAGGATTTAGGTTGTGTTCTCCAGCAGCATGGGAAAGTGATTGCCTATGCATCCAGGCAATTGCGTCCTCATGAAAAGAACTATCCTACCCATGATTTGGAGTTGGCAGCAGTCATCTTCGCTCTGAAGTTGTAAAAATATTATTTGTACGGAGAACGTGTGGATATCTTCACAGACCACAAAAGCTTGAAGTACGTTTTCACGCAGAAGGAGTTGAACATGAGGCAGCGTCGGTGGTTGGAACTGATGAAGGATTTTGATATCTCTTTGCAATATCATCCTGGGAAAGCTAATGTAGTTGCCGATACTTTGAGCAGGTATCCGGTAGCTATATTCTTGACGCAGGATCGATATTTGTTGGAGGACTTGGAGAGCTTGGGCATTGAGATGATTGTTCCTGGGTGTGCTATGCAGATGTGGGGATTGCAGATACAC
This sequence comes from Iris macrosiphon, assembly GCA_036927795.1. NCBI lineage: Eukaryota > Viridiplantae > Streptophyta > Magnoliopsida > Asparagales > Iridaceae > Iris > Iris macrosiphon. Next base: position 50,176,114 of record JAYESA010000018.1, read on the forward strand.
TCAGATTTGATGAACAGAATCAAGGCAGCACAGTATGATGATATATCTCTGACGAGTATCAGAGCTCAGTTGAGAGCGGGATTGGAAGATGATTTCACTATTGCAGAGGATGGATCTTTGAGGCATGGAGTTAGATTGTGTGTGCCTAGTGGGGAGCTGCGTGAGAAGGTGTTGCAGGAAGCGCATCGCTCTCAGTATTCCATGCATCCAAGTGCTAACAAGATGTATCGGGATATGCGAGAGAGTGTGTGATGGTATGGCATGAAGAGGGAAGTGGCACAGTTTGTATCCAGATGCTTGGTGTGCCAGCACGTGAAAGCCGAGAGGCAGAGGCCAGGAGGTTTACTTCAGCCATTACCCATTCCAGAGTGGAAGTGGGAACACATTACTATGGATTTTGTGTCCGGACTTCCACGATCTCCAGGAGGGAAAGATGCACTTTGGGTCATTGTTGATAGGTTGACCAAGTCGGCCCATTTCTTGCCTTTCAAGGTGGGTTTGTCTACGGAAAAGCTGGCAGAGATGTATGTGAGGCAGATCATTAGGATACATGGAGTTCCCGTCAGCATAGTCTCAGATCGAGATAGTCGTTTCACTTCTCATTTCTGGATGAGTTTGCAGGAGAGTTTGGGCACTCAGCTCAAGTTCAGTACTGCATATCATCCCCAGACAAATGGACAGTCAGAGAGGACTATTCAGACTCTCGAGGATATGTTGCGCACTTGTGTACTAGATTTCGGGGGTTCTTGGGAGGACCATCTCCATTTGGTAGAGTTTGCTTACAACAACAGTTACCAGGCCAGTATAGAGATGTCACCTTTTGAAGCTCTATATGGTCGGAGGTGTCGTACTCCTTTGCCTTGGGACGATGTTGGAGAGAGAGTTTTGCTTGGGCCAGAGATGGTTGTGGATGCAGCAGAGAAGGTTCAGTTGATCAGAGACAGACTTCGAGTGGCGCAGGACAGACAGCGGCATTGGGCCGATAGCCATCGGAGACCTTTGGAGTTTGAGGTATAGTTTAGATTTTGTTTGTGCTTGTTCTTGTTTGTTATAGATTAAGTTCTTAAGGTGGTATTTTGTTCTAGGTGGGTGGTTTGGTATTTCTGAGAATTTCTTCGACACGAGGCACGATTCGCTTCGGTGGAGGCGGAAAGCTTAGTCCGCGATTCATCGGACCTTTCACTATTCTAGAGAGGGTCGGTGCAGTTGCTTATAGACTAGACTTGCCACCTGCATTGGAGGGAGTGCACAACGTGTTTCATGTGTCGCAGTTGAGACGATACATGGCAGATCCTAGTCATGTATTGGATCACTCAGAGATAGAGGTGGGCCCTACTCTTAGCTATCCAGAGCAGTCAATTGAGATTCTGGATCAGAGAGAGAAGGTGCTGAGGAACCAGACTATTCCTTTGGTGCGCGTCGCATGGAGGCGTCACTCTCCGGGGGAGTCTACCTGGGAGAGAGAGGATGACATGCGAGAGCGTTATCCATATTTGTTTGTACCTTGAGGTATGTTATTTTCTAGTTATGTTCTGTTCATTGTTATGTTCTTTCATAGTTAGTTGTGATTATTTAGTTCTGTTTGTGATTTTCTGGGGGTAGTTTTCGTCTTTGAATTTCGAGGACGAAATTATTTTAAGGAGGGTAGACTTGTCACTACCACATTTTCTAGGAAAGGGTATTTTAGTCTTTTCTTATTTAATTAATTATTGTGCATGGTAAATAATTATTTGTTGTATTATTTAATTGTTGTTAGATATTATTTATTTAATTTGGACTTGTATGAGTGGACCTAACTAGTTTAGTTTGGACCCATGGACCAACATGAATTAATTAGTTAGACTTGGCCCATTTAGAAAGCCCATTGTTAAGGAGATGGATTAAATTAATTAAATCATTAGACTAGAAGCTTCCTTCCTTAATTATTTCTTCATGAGAGGCCCCAAGGGGTATATTGGACACTTTATAATTGCTTGAGGAAGGGGTAAGGGCCGGCCTATAAAAGAGGGGAGAAAAATTCTCTCTCCTCTCATTCTCATTCCAAATCTAGATCTAGAATTTCCCACTACCAAATTCCTTTCATTTCCATTCCATTTCTCTACCAAATTCATTCCAAATTCTTTCCAATTCACCATTAGAAAGTTGAGAAGCAAGGATCTAGAAGGAGGAAGCAAGGATCTACAAAGAGGAGCAAGGATCTACAATTTGGAAGCAATTTTATCTCAATTGGAGGTTTCATTGGGAATCCATCTCCCAATAGGTATAATTTAGTTTTTTCCCTTAAAATAGCTTCTAATCTGAGATTTAATCATGTAAAATTAACCCATATGTATGTACTACCCATAGGACTTGGTTTTGTGTTCATAGGAGACCCATGGAGAAAGTTATGGTGCTTTTTGTGTCAATTTTGGAGAAATTCCGAATTTATATTTTGTTGTGTGTGTCAATTGATCTTATAGATCAATTGGGCATGTGCTTATGTGTTTGGGGCTAGTGTCGTGTCCACAATTGGGTACGTGTAGGTCGTATCCCAACAATTTGGTGATACGTGTTATTTTGGGGGGTTTTTCCTCCGACACGGGACTTTGTACATGTCGTATTTTGACACGGACACATAGATCTACATTTGACACTTTGATTTGTTCATAAATATTATTTGTAACTTGTTTGTGTCATTCGGGGTGCAATTGGTTGTGTGTTGGACTCGTGTCGCATGCGTATCCTAGATTTAGTGGAATACGGTGTGATACTCTCCATTTGTGTGTGTTTATGTGTAGATTTAATTATTTATGCTTTAATTCTTGAATTATAATTAGTAAATATATATAGATGTTATATATTTATTTTAGTGTAATTATTATGATATTTATTGTAGCATAGATCTATGTATTTTTTTATGTGTACTAATATAATGTATAAATATATATGTAGCTTTCTTTACATGCATTTATATATGTTACAATTTATGTTAATAAAATAAATTATATATAAATGTTTTATAAAATATATTTATGTGTTTAAATGAGTAATTATATTAATTATAATTATTATATAATTAATTGTATATAAATGAATGTATTTTTATGTGTGCATTTAGCCATGTTAAAATATGTACATTAGTACATGAAATGTGTATTGTAGCTATTAATATTTATTTATATGCATAGGATTATGTATATATATAAGTATATATTTACTTATTTATTTTATATATATATATATATATATATATATATATATATATATATATATATATATATATATATATTCATTTATATATTAATATATATATTTATATATATTATTTTTAGCTTTGGCGACAGCGGCATTTAATGACAGATACTGTCATTAAAGCAGCAGCCGCTGTAGCATTATTAGGGCATTTAATGACAGTTCTGTCATTAATGCAGCGGGCGGGAATATTACTACAGCAGCAGCGACGGTCATTTTTTGACAGTCAAACTATCACCAATTAAGTGACAGTGGGTTTTTATACAGCGGTTTTGACGACGGCTTTTGCAGTGACAGTGGGAACTGTCACTAAAGGGTCTGTTTATGGAAAATCAGTGTTTTAACACACTATTTTCAGTGACAGTTAGGCAGTTTTTAGTTTATATTTTATATATGATAATTTTATATATATATATATATATATATATATATATATATATATATATATATATATATATATATATATGTATATGTATTGTGAGATATAATACTAGTATTGTTATAATTTTAATTGTATAATATATTAGTTTATATATAATATATTATGTATAAGAGTAAATACTATATCTATGTATCTTGAGCATTACTTTGTGTGGATACCAAGTTGGTTCAAAACCATGGTTCCTAATTGTTGTAAATTAATATTCTATATTGTTATATACTTTATTGATTGATATTTAGGTATTGTGAGGTTTACCTTGGATTTCCGTAACCTAAGATACGGTATCCTAATATTTAAGGATGTAGTTTTATGACTTAGATCTTAGTATTTTGATCCAAGATTTTGGTGCTAGACTTGTGCAACCTAGAAATAGATGGTTGATCTTGGTTTGACCATAGTTGACTTTAGTTGACTTCCGAGTTGACCATAGTTGACTTTTGACTTAGAATTGACTTATTGACCTAGAAGTTGACTAGTTTAACTTGTTCTCTTTTCGGGACCTTGTATTGATGTTGTATTCCATATCTAGGTCTTCGAGGCACCGAGTCAGACATCTGTGAGACTGTTCATTGGACTTCAGGCGAGTACATTCTCTGATAGTTTCTCATTTATGATATCCTCTATGTTCACTGTATCTAGTGTAGATATCCATGTTCTATTGACACTATGGTTACACGGATTGGTATATCCGGATCTCGTCATGAGATGTTATTCCTTGGTATATGGTGTATATGGTGCAAGTATTGTTCATTGGTTATCTTGTACATGTACAGACACCGATTCTCGGGAAGAGTCGCTCTCTTTTTGGGGAATCTCGTGCCATAACATACCGTGGTTGGATCTATTATACCAGTCGGGGGTAGGGAGTATTAGTATAGATATGTGATCAATATCCCTATTGAATAAAGTACAGATTACAGAATAGTGTTGATCATGCACCGCACGTATGATTAGCCAGGCCGCATTGCATCTTGCCCAAGCTGATCATATGTTAAGCTAGTACTCACACACTTAGTCATTAGTATTATTGTTCCATTGGCATATTGTTCATTATTATATTTATTTCCTGTATTTTCTTATTGTATATATATCTCTTGTATCTATTGTGCATCTTGTTTATCCACAGCTATTTACTGTGACATAGTTTTTATCATTAATAAGAACTGCTGCTAGAGATGTACTCTGCTCCTTTCCTGACTGGATATATTTTTCCAGATGACACTGAGGAGTGGTACCCTACCTATTATGGACCCCAGGATGTTGTGGGTTTAGATTCTGAGACCCTGGCTCAAGAGGAACTTATCCCAACAGAGACAGTTGACCCAGGAGTTGTAGCTTCGTAGTATTCTTTTGTACTGGATTTGTCTCCAGCTTATTTCTTTATTCTTCAGACTCATTGATGTATTATTTTTTAGACTCATGAGTTGTATTGTGACTATTCTATTCTTATCTGATTCGTGCTTATTTCTATCTTAGTTCTGTGATTGAGTATACTATCATTATTGGTGGTTCATTACATTTGTTAGACAGATTATTTCGACAGCGTTCTACCACCGATTCTGGAGCGTAGGCTGCGCGTTATTTCCAAATAGTACCCTTACACCGGGTGCGGGTCGTGACAGCGGTCCCCTTTGACGGTTTATATAGTGTTGCCGTTATGAAAAAACTTCACTCGACACTGCAATGATCAAAATATTCTCATATATGAAGTTATAATTAATATTCACATGTTTACCGTTATGAACGATCTTTAAAGCTGCATGATTATCACAATATAAAATCATTGCTTGTTTCTGTTTAAAATCCAGCTTCTCCCAAAATAATTCTAAGCCATGCACAACGTCTCACAAATGCTATTTGACATGGCCATTTATTCTGCTTCTGTACTAGACAATGCAACTAACAAAATTATCTCCCACAAAGATGAAGTAGCATGATGTTGACCTTGGTTTAAATCCAACATCTCCCCAATCAAAATATGTATAGCCTTTTATATTCAAGTGACGATGCTTGGAGAACATAAAGTCTAAATAAATATCTTGAGTTTGGATATCATGAAGTAGACAAAATTGAGAATGGATAAATACAAAACAATTCAAATTTGCCTAGTGACCTGACTTAAATTATTTGATAAAGAAAGAAGTAATAATAATGGAGATGGAGTGAGATCAACAATTCCAGCACGTACTTGTAACCGGATAAGAAGTAACATTAGCATTAGCCACACTAGTGATATACAGAAGTATGAGTATCAGGACCGGTTCTAAGCTTATGGACATTCTAGGTAAACTTTTAAAATATGATACTCATACATAATATTGAAAACCCTTGAGCAGCATCAAACACATGCATGCTTGAGCAATGGCAAGGCAGCAGCAAGCACTGCTGTGAGCCATGGCAGTAGCTAAGGGCAGTTGAAAACAACTAAGTGAAGGGAAGATTTAGCCACTGCAGCAACAGTGCAAAGTATCAGAGGTTGCAGACTTAGTTAGGGTCTGCAGGCATGTGTTTGGGTTAAGGTATAGCCAAGTATCGGGTAGGTGTTCACATGTCACTTGTTGCATGCCAATACAACCCTTAACTGATACTGTGGTATCAGGGATTTAATTGGCAAGAGTGGTCAGTGCAGTGCAGTTCAATTAGAGCACAACAGTGCTGTGAAGTGAACTGATACTGTGGTATCAGGTATTATTGTGACATACATTTATGAGCTAAGATGTGAGTTGGGGTAAGGTAGGATATTAGTTAAGTTATACTAGTAGTATTTAGTATAGCTAATATTAACTAGTATACTTAGTAATAACTAGTATTAGCTAGGCATTAACTAGTATAAACTAGAATTCCTTAGTACGACCTAGAAGACATAGTGTAGCAAGGTATTAACCTAGTATTGACTAGTATAAACTAGTATGGATCTAGAAGTGGCTTAGAAACATCACCATTAACTAGTTAACCATGTTTATCATTTCAAAACACTCATTAACATTTATATTCCATATCTAGGGCTCTTGGACTTTGATAAATGAAAGTATATATTATATCAGTTATGAAATGAAAGTATTGCTTATTTTAGACTTTGATAAATGGTCAGTTGTTTTGAATATTGCTTATTTTAGACTTTGATAAATGAAAGTATGTATTATATCAGTTATAATTTTTATAGTACGGTTAAGTTATAAAGTTAGATGATAAACCACTGTATGTAATAATTTATATGATACATACTGTCATTTATGCAGAAGTGTCTAGAAATGGATATGAATTACTATCTGCGTCATCGTTCGTGGATGTACAACCGTCATCCTGATGACATGTGCGGGGTGCGAGATGAATTCATTGAGGGTGTACAGCAGTTCCTACAGTTCGCCAAGGTGTTCCCTCAGTACATGGACGGTACCAAAATTAAGTGTCCGTGTGTGAGATGTCGCAACAAGAAATATCATCCAGAAGTGGAAGTTACATATCATTTGTACTCGAAGGGCTTCACGCCAAATTATTATCAGTGGACCGCGCACGGAGAACTTGTATCTCTAGCATCGGAGTCGGAGCCCTATGTGGAGCCGTATATGGATGTCTACGACCATGATGCTTACGACGACGGGTTGGTGAACATGGTTTATGATACGGCAGGGCCTAGTTTCAATCCAGACAATTATGATGCGGCGGGACCTAGTTTCAATCCGGACAATTATGATGCAGTTGAGGAGATACCGAATGTCGATGCTGCAAAGTTTATGGAGTTGCTGGAGAATGCAAGGACTCCACTATATCCTGGTTGTGAGGATCATTCACCGTTGGAGGTGGTTACAAGATTATTGAGCATAAAGTCCGATTTTAACATGTCGCAAGAATGCTATAATCGACTGCTCGATTTGATTATAGAGATCTTGCCCGAGGGTGCAAAGTTGCCTAAAGACTTTTTTCGATCTAAGAGGATGGTGAGATCGCTTTGGATGGGATACGAGAAAATCGATGCATGTCACAACGGGTGCATGTTGTACTACAAAGACGACAAGGATGAAGATGCGTACAGATTCTGTGGTGCTGATCGCTACAAGGCCACTGTTAGAGGAAAGTATGTCGGTGCAAGGAAGCCTACCGATTCGATGCACTACTTGCCTTTGACGCCGCGGTTGCAGCGGTTGTTTATGGTTAAGGAGACTGCAGAAAACATGAGTTGGCACAAGCGAAAACAGATCAAAGAAGTATTGGATCATCCATCCGATGGAGAAGCATGGAAGCACTTTGATCGAGAGTATCCACATTTTGCCGAGGAAGCGCGTAATGTCAGATTGGGGCTCTCCTCTGACGGTTTTACCCCATTCGAACTTTCGGGCTTCCAGTATTCGTGTTGGCCTGTGATCGTCACTCCGTACAATCTACCACCTTGGATGTGCATGAAGACTCCGTATATGTTCCTAACAGTTATTATCCCGGGTCCGAACAATCCAAAGAGGAACATCGATATGTATTTACAGCCTTTGATAGATGAGTTGAATCAGCTGTGGGAAGTAGGTGCCAACACGTACGATGTTTCTAGAAAGCAGAATTTTCAGATGAGGACAGCACTTATGTGGACCATCAACGACTTTCCGGCCTATGGAATGTTATCGGGATGGAGCACCCATGGTCGTCTCTCATGTCCGTATTGCATGGACCGTACTCAGGCTTTCCATTTGAAACACGGAGGTAAACCGTGCTTCTTCGATTGTCATCAACAATTTTTGCCGAAGGATCATCCGTACCGGAGGAACCGGAATGTTTTTCGTGCGGAAGTTGTGGAGAAGGCCAATTCACCGCCAAGGTGGCCCGGATACACGATATGGGAAGAGGTAAAAGATTTACCAAGTGCTATCGAAGAGCCTGCTAAGGGGTACAAGTGTGAAGGATTTGGGTTTCTCTATATTTATCATATGTTGTTATCAGATATGACAGGACGACGCAGAGGATTCGACAGGTCCCGAGGTAGACAGAGTGCTCCTCCGGTACTGTCTACTGTTGGTTCCGGATCATCGTCGCCCAGTACTCCAGTATATCGATTACTCACATCTCCGACTGTTGGGACGAGTAGTTCCAGGCGTGATAGTACACCCTCGTCCAGCGTTCCTCCTGCTGACGGAACCATGGGGACAGATGAGCATGTCGAGGAGGTCATGCCTACGTTGTCCCAGCATCAGCAAGATCCTCCATGCGCACCTCCGGAGGAGACGAGGACAGAGATTTGGGCCGACGGTACAAAGTAAGTCAATTAGATGGTTTAGTATAATATATATCGTGTATTTCTTTATTCATCGTATATTGACTTTTTCAGTATTCGAAATTATTATCTCTGTATAGATATTGTCCATCGTCGGTTCAGAGACGCCTGGGCCAATTTCTGAGGAACAACTACGGTGGCCCTTGGATCAACTACTCTGAGGCTCCGGAGGAGAGGAAGGCATTCTAGTTTGCGCACTTCCAGGTAAAAGTATATTAAATAAATCCTCTAATTTATGCATATTATATAACTTATCCGTGATGCTAACTTACTAAATTATTTATTGTAGCAAACATATTTTTATCCTCCGCACCGAGCCGAGTTGATCGAGCGGCTCTTTTCTACCGTTGCCGTCAAGCTTATCCGAGATGCTCTGGATGACCAGAAGGCTCGTGATCGTGCTGGAAAACCGATCCAAGGTTGGATCACGCCTGAGCAGTGGACTGTGATGAGGGCTAGATTCGATGATCCGAGCTACAAGGAAAGGTCTGAGAAGGCCAAGGCGGCTAGGCGTAATGCTGCCAAGTGGTGTGGTGGCTCGATTCCTATGACGAAACATTTTCGTTGTTTGGTATATTTTTTCTTTTAAAATATATTATTTTAATGAAGTACCATAAAATGGTACTTGGAAAAAATGTTTAAGTTTAGTAATAAATAATATATTTTTAACAGGTACAGAGGGGTGAGAATGCAAACATGGTGACCGTCTTCTTGGCCACCCATCGCAAGGACGAAAATCTCATTGATGAGAGAGCCTCGTAGACCTATGTAAGTATTACTTTACTTTGTGTTAATTTTAATATAACTTAGGCAATTATCGAGTTTCCAAACCTTTCTAGGCCGAGTATCTTAGGCTGCGTGAGCGGGCGACTGCTAGTGCACATACACTTGGAGAGGCTGGTACTTCGTCGCAGCCTGCTCCAGCTCCGTCGACGGACGACCTGTGGGTGACCGCAGCTGGTGGTCTCCAGAGGGGTACGTACTACGGTACGGGCTCCTATGGCGCCCTGGTTGCGACGCAGTCATCTAGGACCTTCCCGACAGTTGTGTATTCCACACAGCCCTCGCAGTTGCAGCCCTCGCAGTCGTCGGCCAGAGTCCAGGAGGCCGTCGAGGAGGCCGTTGACCGTCAGATTGCGTCTCTCCGTGACGAGTTGCTGGGAAGGATGGAGGAGCAGCCCCGGTCCCAGCCGCAGGCGGACGATCCGATGCTCATCACACGATTCGATATGCTCGACCGCAGCATGACGGAGCTCCAGAATTTGACAAATGATATTAGAGCCTCGACAGACCACAACATCATGGAGCTGCATGCATCACAGCTAACGATGGGCGAGAGGCTGACGATGATGCAGGATTCAATGGTTCATAGCAGTACGAGGCTGTTATCTACCATGGATTCTTACAACCAGCGACTCGCAGACTTGGAGCGGGCACGGCCTCCTGGTGGTCAGACTCCACCAACGTCACTGCCTTCTCCATCGACATCGATGTCGATTCTACGGGACGAGTATGAGCAGTTCTTATCCTTCAAGCGCGCCAGTGGTCAGCCTCCTGCAGATCCGCAGTAGTATAGCTAGTTACTGGATATTTATATTTTTTTATTATTTAGGATGCGATTATATGGATATAAATTTGCCATATTCTTTACGATGAGATTTGTTGGATGCTTTCTTTTCTTCAAATTTTATTATATTATTCATATTAAATATGTTATTTTATCGGTGTTGAGTGTTCAGTGCCTGTTTTTCCCTATTTTTTTCCAGTTCAATGATACAAGTTGCAATATAATACACAGTCCTTGTACAAACTCAAACACACTGAATTATAATACACACACTCTCCCTATCTCTGAGCACATTAAGACCAACACACAACACAGATAGTACTGTCTTAATTCACTGATATTCCTACAGTTCCTAATATATTTTGGTTTACAACTGATGACTGATACTTGGCCTGTATTTACCCAGTGTACTAGAATTTCCCCCTTGGTGCTGCTACTGTGTCCCTTATTCAATTATTTCTACTACCATCATATACCTGATAATGAACCCAAGGGGGTTGGCAAACCCAGAAATGTAATTCAGTAATATTTTTTTCTGTAAAATTAGCGACGTTTTTAGCGACGTTTAGCGACGTTCATTTACGTCGCTAACTACGTCGCTAATTAGCGATGCTGTTACACGTCGCTAACGAAGTCGCTAAAATCGTCGATGTACGTCGCAAACTGCTGATATGGCAGTATTGTCAGGTCATTAAAGACGTCGGTGTAACGTCGCTATATAAGTCGCTAATTAGCGACGTTTATCGACTTTAATAAACGTCGCTAATTAGTGACCTGCGTCGCTAAACGTCGCTAAATTTAGCGACACATTAAAGTCGCTAAAAACGTCGGCATAGCAACGTTTAGCGACGTTTTTTGTTTTAGCGACTTGCTTTTTTCCGACTTCTTTAAAACGTCGCTAATTACGTCGCTAAACTTACTTAGCAACTTTTTTGGTTATTTAGCGACGTTTTTAGGCGTCGCTAATTTGACTTTTTCTGGTAGTGTTAATTTAAGTGAGAAAATATCATCGGTGTTTTTAGAAGAAGGTGCTTCTCTTACTTTATTTAGTAATGAGAAAGGATTTTCAATCTCAAGCTTGTGCATTTTAATCTCTTTCCTAGCATGATTGTACGTCTCTATGCTTCTTGCTATCTTAAAAGAGATCATTAAAAGCATTGGACAATTCATCGTAAGAGAAATGTTCATAAAGGGGATTTGTTTCTACCTTATTTATTAATGCTATTAGGCATACATTTGCAGCTTGAGGAGGGCTTTCTTTTTTGGAGTCGCTAGCTTTGCTTTTGTGTCATATGCTCGTGTTTGCATATTTGTAAGATGAAGATACTTTGTTTATACGTTCATAACAATTTCCCCTTTTCACTGTAGGGATTCCTTCTTTACATAGCCAATTTTTTTGTAGTTGTAGCACACATGTTCTTCTTCATGTAGTCTTTCTTATTTCGATTTGATTTCTCAAACTTCAAGAATCGTTTGAAATTCATGGAAATTAGGGCCAGCCCCTCATCGCCAAAATCATTATCCCCAGTTTCATCTTTAGAGATCCTTTTGTGATGTGCCTTGAAAGCGATGGTTTTCTCCTTGGGCGTTGATTCTTCAAACTCCTTTAGATCAAACTCATATGTCATTATCTTACCCATTAATTTCTCAAGATTTATGACGGTGAGATCGTTGCTTCTATAATCGTCATTGCTTTAGGATTGTAATTTTTGGTGAGTCCTCGAAGAACTTTTCAAAATTTTCATGATTTGTATATTTCTTGCCAAGAGAAGAGAAAGAATTAATAATACCAAGGAAACGAGTAAACATTTGTGTAATTGTCTCATTAGGCTTTATTTTGAAGGCCTCATATTCTTGTGTCATCTTACTAATTTTGGATTCCTTCACTTGTAAAGTTTCTTCATGAGTTACCTCAAGAAGTTTTCAAATATCATGAGAAGAAGCGCATGTAGAAACTCTATTAAATTTATTTCTATCTACTGCACAAAACAAAGCATTCATAGCTCTAGCATCGAAACTATATTTTTTTTCAAGCTCCGTATATTTATCGTAAAGCTTTTCTACAAAAGTGCCTTCTACAAATTGCAGACTTTTTGTAGCCATCAATAACAATAGACCAAAAATCAAAGTTTAGTGAGTTAAGATAGATGTTCATACGTGTTTTCCAATATGTATAGTTGGTACCATCAAATAGGGGTGGTCTATTTGTTGATTGGCCTTCACCATTGTTGTTGTGGATGGACCTACCAGTTACCATGGATATCTACTCAAGGATCTTAATTTATTCAAGAGCCCTCCCACTGATACCAATTGTAGGAAACTCTAGAGGACGGTGAATAGAGTTAAAGCAATAAACAATAATAAAATAATGTAATTCACAAACTAAAAATCCAGCAAGTAAATAATCAGAGTTTAAGAAGATCAGGAATGCAAACACCGCGATATATATTGGTATCCTTCGTGGAAGGCAGTCCAGTCCCGGAAACTCTTGTCCGGTGTTAATCCACCAGAATATCTAAACTTATTCATATGCCAAACCATGTAAATCAAAGCATGACAGAGGATAAACGAAATTACCTTTGTTAGATATAGATTACGTCGGCTATGAAACTTAATTCTTTATTTTCTCAAGTCCTTTCATGTGAGCTAATTCCTTGTCCAAAGCCTTCAAACTTATGATTGTTCTTCCCTTCATAATAATTCCTAAACCAGGAGCATCATTTGTTGCTAAAATTGTTGTATCAGCAGAAGCAGTTGTATCGAACTTAAGAAAAACAGCTCCCCATAGTCACCTATCCAGCAACTAAAAACAATCAAGATATATATCATAGTCTAATTGAATTAAATATATTAATATTACTATTTATTAAATCCAACAACAACAACAACAACAACAACAACAAGAAAAATGATTAACCAAATATATCGAGAGGAGAAAAGATTTTTTCTAGAATTAACTAATAAAAAACAGAAATAATTTTATTGCTTACAAAAATTCCCAATTATAATGCTTAGCTTGTGATCGATTACTTTATGTACTGCTATTTAATCGTTAATTCCTAGATAATATATCAATAAATAGAAACTATCATAGAAGGAGTGAGCTAGCTAGATAATTAAAGGCATTAAAGAAATAAAGAACACTTATATTCATGCTTGATTTCTAGTTTGGTGATTCTAGATTTTTGGATAATTTTAGGATTTCATTGCTATTTTTTATGAAAAGAAACTATTTATATATATGAATACGTAGAAAAAGTCTCCCCTACAATTGATATAATAGCTACATGCCAAAACAGTCTAGTATACAATACATATGCAAAAAAATCATTTTCGTGTGCATGTTGCATATCCGTATCGTGTCTTATTTACGTCCAAACAACACAAATATGACACCAAATGTTTGAGGTGCAAATCGAATATGCATATAAAAGAGCACTTGCATATATTATAAGAAAAATATCTCCACCTCTGATGCTGTATTTTTTTTTCCGTCCCAACATGAATCACAAAAATATCTCCCTTCAAAGCTAGCAGCAACAGGAAGTCTTACATCAAAATTGATAAACACAAAAAATCAATCATCAAAATTTGCAAATAAAAAACTACACGAAGATGCAAACTTTTTTCTTCCATGCCCACATAAAAACTAAACAAACAACTCAAAGGTTGGGGACAATGGACAAAAATCATCAACTAGCCTAAGAACAAGAATCCATGCCAACTAGGTCATTACCAATATAATTGTTCCTAAACATAATATTAGTTAAAGATGTAAACTTTTTCTTCCATGACCACAACCAATCCAAAAGAATGGGTGCAACTAATAAGACTTCACTACCTGGTGTCATAAAACTCAAACACCTGGTCTCATATCGAGCTGCGGAACTCAGTATGTGAGCAACTTTGAAGCTTTCAAAGTCGAACTCGGGTCAAGTTGGGTGTATTAGACGTAAAATATTGCAATATAAAACGAAAAAACCCATAATGTTGTGGAATGGGCATATTTTGTGTCAAAACTTGCCTAAGCAATTCCAGTTTTGCACTATAGACTGGGCCGTGTCCTTTTAGAAATAACAAATTGTACTAAACTTGAGTCAAGGCTGGTTGGGTCAGAGTCCTAATCGAGTCAATAATTAATGTATATTAAATACCAGAGCATTGCATTTGTACATAGATACTCTTTTAATGGTTTATCATTTAGTGATTGTTCTTTAGCTCATTACCTTACTATTTTATGACTCAAAGTAGTCAAATAAAGATGCAAATGGTAAAATATTTTGTATTTTCAGTGTCATGTATTGTATCGAGTAATAATGCCCAAATAAAATGATACAAAATAATCGACCTTCTTGTCATTATTTTTATAATAGACAATCCTTGCACGCATCTCACGTTCATCGTCAGACTATACGTGACAATAACAAGAGAGTCCTGAGAAATATAAGATAGAAACTATAAATGTTTACCTTCATTAGTGAACTCTATAAAAGCAAAATGAAGAACAAAATTTGGGTCGCCGAAGACACTACAATCAACAACCTTCAGCATGAAAACTAAACTTAGTTACAAACTAAACAATCATGAAATTAGAAACCAATGTAAAGGTATCTTATTTTCAAGAAATTATAGTAGTATCTTAAATCGCCAGGACAGGATAAAGGAGAATAGTATATTCATTTAAAGTTAAGGAAACAACAATCTCAAATCATTAAAGCTAAGTTAATAAGGGAAAACAGTTGATGTAAGACACCAGTGTATCAATGAATCAATGATCAATGGCATAAGCTAAGTTGTTAGCCCAGTACCAATAGATTAGTGATCTCTAATCAATGACCAAGAATCTCAAATTGTAGCACAAACAAATTTTTTTTTTTTTTTGGGGGGGGTGTCAACCACGTACACGTGGGGGCCGTAGCCTTTATTGATAATTAGAAAGCACTTGGCGCAGGGAGATTGTCCTTACTGCCTACAAATGGGAGGGAGATAGCCCTTTCCAACCAAAAGAGGACAAATACAAAGAAAAATCCGCTCTACTTCATATGAATAGGGTCACCCAACTGGTCTGAGGAGATCAATTGGCCAATATTCCTTGGCATCGCCACAGCCTCCTCGTAAGTCTGATCATCCCGAGAGCATAAAGCCAGGGAAGCAAGACCATTAGCACGCCTGTTAGCTTCTTCGAAAATGAGGGAGAACCGAGTATCATGGTTGAGAAGTCTACGAAACCTACGAAATTTGTAAGTCCCCTTCCAATAAACGAAAGTCTTCCCTGCAACCATGTCAAAGAGATCTTTGGAGCTCATCTCAATTATAGAAATTGCAATGTTCTTTTCGAGACATTTGTTTACGCCAACAATCAGGGAGTCAATACCCAACATATGCTGACTACTATTATGAATGAATGTGGAAAAAGCATAAATCAGCTCACCGTTCTCGCCCCCCGACTATACCTCCCACAACAGCCTCATTATTACCCTTATCCGCCCCTGTGATGTTCAGCTTCAACCCCGAACTAGGCGGGTTCCAGGAGGTCCAACGGTTCGCAGAATTAGGGGGGGGCGGGTGTATATGAGCAGCTCCCAAGATGTTGGTCTCCTCTATAGTAAGTACCTCATTAGGTTTATAGGCTCTCAACATGTGTTGAAGACAGGATAAGACCCTGCAAATGACATCTTGATGATTTAAAGTGCCCCCATTGTGAATAATAGGCATTAGCCAAAATGTTAATTTTGCGAATTTGCTTTGGGAGATACGGAAACATAGAAATGAGGTACAGTAACAAAGGAGTCGTTTATATGAAGCAAAGTAGCAAAATGAGACCAAACCTCCATGGCCAGATCACTGGTAACAAATAAGTGGGTGATGTTTTCTTCTTTAGCAATACGGCAGCACCTACATTTCGAAGACAATTTGAACCCCATTTGGAGAAGTCTCGCATCCACCGGAATTGCATTACGGTTCAGCCTCCATAGGAAGGAACTCACTTTCTGTTGGATATATTGATTCCAAAAAGAAATTACTCCATTTTACTTCTCATTCCGAGGTCTAAACTTGCCCCGATACTGTAGCAAATCCAGCGAGGGTCTGCATTAAACCATCACTACTATCATTACCCCCATTGAGAAATATAAGGACTAAATGCGATACCTGAAGACTGTTCCTCCTCCCAATAAAGGGCTTGATCCGGTCATACAAGCTAAGATGAGCAAGTCTCCTACTTAGAGCATCTTGGGCAATAATAAACAAAGTCGGAGAAATCAGATCACCTTGTCGCAGCCCTCTCGACGATTTGAAGAAGCTTCCCACTTTACGGTGTAGAACCGTTGATGAGTGTTTAGCTCTGGTCTTCGTCATCCAGAAAACTATGCATTATGTGTCGGGGCTGACCATTCATGTAGTCTCACGAGTGAACCCCCTCAGGGTTCTCATGACCAAACCATGGTAGCTCAATTCCCGCTTGGCTACGTGGGCGATACTACTGTCACCATACGACATGGTTTTCGTTCCACATGAGGTCGTCAAGGGCCAAGCATTGACCGATTTCCTGGCTGCCCATCCAGTGCCAGAAATATCAAAACCCTACAACGAGATTTCAGACAAAGTGGTGGACTCCAACGTGACGAGAACAGAGGTTGTTTGGCAAATGTTCTTTAACGAAACTTCAAGAACATGCCCCAAAGGCGATATTATCGCTGGAGTCAGGATAATGCTGATCTCCCCGGACGATCTGGTCATCAACCGTGCTTACACTCTCACAGAGTCATGCTCCAATAATGTAGCAGAGTATAACGCTCTCGTTATGGGGCTCCAACTCGCCAAACAAGTAAGAGTGGACTACTTAGATGCCTATGGCGACTCCAAGCTGATAGTCAGTTAGTTCCAGGGCGAATATGAAGTCTGGCATGAAGATCTAATTCCTAACCACTAAGTCGTGCTCAGTATAATCTCCACATTCGACGGGTTCTTCATAGAACATGTGCCCCGACTACAAAACATCGAGGCGGACACTCTGACGGGCCTTGCGGCCTCCTTGGTCGTCCCAGTCAATACTTATCAACTCATCACTATGATCGGACAAGAGCTGGTCTGCCCAAAAAATAGCCTCATCATGTGTCTGAGTTATACAGTCGAGACAAACACCAGCACCCAGGACTGGAGACTCCCATTCATAGACTACGCAGTCTATAGAATTCTCTCTGGTTCTATTAAGATATAACCACTAAGATGTTGTATCACCATTCCTATGATGGGCTTCTGCTACGATGCTTATCGAATGCAGAAGTAAAACAAGCACTTCGTGAAGCTCACGATGGTGTTTGCGGCGCACATTAATCCAGAACGAGGCTACAGGATCGTCTTCGTAGGATAGGTAATTATTGTCCGACAATAGTGGCGATGTCATCGACTACGAAAGGAAATGCAAAATGTGTCAAATCCACGCAGACTTTATCCACCAGCCCTCAGAATTTCTATACCTAACAGTAGAATCTTGGCCGTTCGAAGCATGGAGAATGGACATCATTGGACCGATTAGTCCACCTTCATCCAAGGGATATTGGCCATCACCGACTACTTCTCTAAATGGGCGAAAGCCATGCCACTGGCTGAAGTAAAGACGTCAAACATGATCAGCTTCGTCAAGCATCATGTTATATATCACTTCGGCTTGCCATAGAGGATCATCAACGATAATGGTCCATAGTTTGTGAGTCACACCTTCTACCAGTTTTGCGACAAAAAGTGAATCCAAAATATAACTTCGAACGCCTACAATCCAACAGCCAATGGATTGGCAGAGGCATTCAACAAAATAATCATCAAGATCCTCAAGAAGTTCGCGTCATCCAATAAGCGCAACTGGAATGAGAAGCTGGGTAAATATCTCTAGGCCTATCGCACAACGGTCCGGATACTGACTGGAAGCACGCCATTTGCCTTGGTCTATGGGAGCGAAGCAGTCCTCCCCCTCGAGGTCCAGATTCTCTCTCTCTGAGTGGCTCTCTCCAACTAGTTGACCGTTAATGACAACCACCGTCGACGACTACAAGGGTTAAAAGCACTCGATGAGAAACGCCTTCTAGCTCAACAGCGTACTGAGTTATATCAGACACACCTTTCAGGTGCCTTCAAAAAATGTGTCAAAGAAAGGACGTTCTAAGTAGGCGAACTCGTCCTAGCGTAAGAAGAACAATGGTTATGACGCACACGACAGCCGAGAAGTTCCAAGCTAAATGGGAAGACCCGTTCATCGTAGAATCTTTCTATTCCAACGGTGCCTACCAGCTTACAAAGCCTAATGGGGACTTACTCATGATGCCTATCAACGAAAAGTTACTTAAAAAATACTACGTCTAATCCAGACCCATACTCTTCTCATCCCAGAATAAGATGTACAGCGTTTACACTCTCTGTTATTTGTCAAGCGCATAAGCCATTGTCTGTATTCGGGAGTCCTGAATACGCAACAGATAATGGATCCTCAAAATTTTCCCAGTGGAGCAGCCTCCAGTAAACTACTCCACATTGGAATTCCTTCGGGACACTAGCTCACGTCCATATCACCTCTGAACTAAGTTCCTAATATCTTTTCCCAGTTTAGCCATGTTCACATTACCTCTAGGCAAAACTTCCCATTTGACTACCGACTGTCACGTCCTTAATACCTATGGTATCATTCGTCATCCAAGCTTATCACTCGTACTCAAGTTTGAGTACACCAGCAATGATAAGTCCACAAACCTATCACATCCATATCACCTCTGATAGGACTTTATTTTGAACTTATTACTTGCACTCAAGTGCGTAAGAAGTAATAGGTCCACTAAATATCTTCCAGTGGGATATCAGTGACAACTACGGTATTGTACTACGTTCGCATTACCTCTAATACCATACCCAAGTTCACAACATATACCATGACAAATACAGGAAGACATTCTGGAAAAGGAGAGACTTTCTCATTAATATTTAAGATCATGAGTACATATGATAAAAATCCATTTTTTAAGGGTTTCAATGAAGTCTCGCTGATAAGAACATTTTTCATTAAAGGCGTCCCTCCGTACTGTTTCTACTAATGACACAAGTGAAGCCGGTGACATAACTTAATGCACTCTGGGTCATCCCTCCACAGCGCAAACCTCAGCATATGGAAAAAAATCCATACTGATGGATAGCAAAAAAGGGAATGACCAGGCGGCCACGCGAAAAGACTGGATGTAAGGAATGGCAATCAATCTAAATCCAGTAATTAGTGTCGTAGGCCTCCAAATGGTAGCATGGCCGCATAAAAAGGAGAGATGCAGCTAACATGATGCATAAACAAGGGTGGTTCCACTTACAACGATAGGCGTTCACCCTCGTCTCCTGGATCAATTATTGGTGAACCGTCACATAAAGTTGCTCTTTTTTACGAACAACGGACGTTATGATATCCTTTCATGCTCCATCATAGGCAGCACGAGCGAGGACAAAACATGCACAAAAAGAATGCACATCATTTGCCTACAACAAAGTTGCGCATGATCTAGACGACTTATCTTGCGACTGGTTATGCCAGGAGCCCGCGCTTAATTCTAGATGTCCATTCATCCATTTGATAGCTCAGAGGAAAGGCCGCGCATGTATCTTCATCCATGCGATAAGACATTACGCGTCTATGCATCCCGGATATCGTGAAGTAAAGGATGAAACACCCTCATACCTCATGTTGGTAAGACAGCATCACGCGCCCACGGGTCCTCCTAATTTTTGTCAGACTCCTTAGCCAAAGAGAGAACCTTCAACATTTTTTTGAAGAAAGAAGGAATGGAGGAAATAACTCTCTCTCTCTCTCTCTCTCTCTCTCTCTCTGTAGCTCTCTCTCTCTCTCTCTCCTCCATGCGTAGCCTATTAATAGGCTCCAAAGCCGTGTGGGGATCTCAAGGCAGTGAACCAAGCAGTTATGGGAATTAATCTGTTGCCTCGATTTGCATGATCCACTTTCAACTCCTTGGAAAATATCGCCCGGCAAATGCATCAAATGGTGGATCAGAATCCCAAGAGATTCGTTTGAAGATCGAGCCAAATCTTGGCATTTAATATAGATTTGACAGCGTGGCAGACCCGTCTATGCGACAATAAGTGCATGCATCAAAGACAGCTGAAGGACTTCCATGCGACAGACAGCCCTTGCGTTTGAAAGATCTCTTTTCCATGCTTTTTATTCAAAGTATTCCAAACTTGTCAGTTTGAAAACTTTGAAGAGGGTCTTGTAGAAGCATGAAAAATCTCAGAAGTGTCTATGCGTCTCAGTCCTCATGCGTCAAAGAAACTAAAGTGCATGCATCAAAACTAAAGCGGCGCATGGCTAGTTAGACACATAATGTCACCTCAGTCAAATCAGAGCATTTTTTTTACTCTGACAAGCAATGATGCTCTATAATGCCTCAATTATGAGGCTGAAAGTTGGTGTCAGAGCATCAGTCACCGCCATAATTACCTTTGTCATTTTGCAGTTATACAATGCCACATGTATGAGAGATAAAGTTTCATGCATCTCTGGTCCTATACGCCATGGACTCCATGCGTCCCTTGCGTATTTGGCCCCATGCGCCACAAACTCCATGCGTTCTACGCGTCTTTGGCTCTATGCATCCCAAACTCCATGTGTTTAGTATGTCAGTGCTCCTCCAGTCAAGATCTTTCTGTTGTAACTGGGGATATTCTCTACAGGCCAAGTGTCAAGCTAACCAAGTCATGCACACCAAGTATGAGAACCGACAAGATTTTTAGTAACAGCTGATCCCAACAATGAATCCACGTGGCGATTCGACCGTGACATGTGTCAACGGTTGCAACCGCACCCTGTTGAGGATGGACACGTGGCAGCTCCAGCATCCGTGTGCGCATAGCACATGCGCGCATGGGCCCGTCAGCATGACGACTATAAATAGTAGGGTTGCATACCCACTAGAGGAGAGAGGGAGACATACATACAGACAAGCATAAGAAAAAGAACAGTAGAAAGCATTTTTATTCCCTCATCGGACCGTCATCGGAGTAATGGAGTCACTAAGTACTTAATCTCCATCGTCACATTCCCTAGAATCAAAAATAATTATACTTAGATTTTTGTCTAGGATTTTTTTGTACTCTTTTGTTTGTTAAACACACAAAGTTTGTTTTGACTTTGGATCAATGGCAAACAGCCTAGGGAACTAAGGAATCAAGTTAAGCAAATCAAGTCAAGTCGGGTCGGGTCAAGTCTAAGTAAAGTAATAAGGATATATGGTCAAACAAATCATACAGCCAAATACATGAAAAGATAGGATCAACTGAGTAATGGTACATGTCAAGTATAAGTCAAACAAAAGTTTACCTATAAATTATATGAATATATCCATGTGTGTGCGATGTGAAACGTATACAATGATCATGTAACAAGTAAGAATAACTAACAAGTAACCAAACAAGAACAACAAGAAAGTAAATGAGCATGCAAATACTGTAACAAATTCAGGCAAGGTATACTTGCTTGTCTTATCATCGTGAATTTGTGATTTTTTTTGGCATGATCATATCCATGTCTCCCGATTCTAAGAACCTAGCCATGATTAAACTATGTCGTCCATTAACCTTAATAGCAATATAATATATATAATTATATGGGATATCATTATCCTATATTACAACTAAACTATTAATTAACCTTAATAGCTATAGTATATAATATAGATTCTAAAGACAAAATTTTGAAACTAGCTTTAGTTTTAAGGGCCTATACTGAAATTTCCTTTCTTTAAACAATTTTGCATGTTAAGAGGAAACTTACCCATGCATTCTTCTTCTTTTGATACCAGTACACTTTTGTTTCTTCTTACTTCTTATTTTCCTTATTTTGCTTTCCTTCATCTACTTGTACTGGAGCTTCTTTTATTATACATGTGTTAGCTTTGCTTGAGCAAAAGCTCAATTCCCTTCTTTCCTTTAGTCCCACATCGGATGGGCCAACCCTTCCTTGTGTGTATATATTAGTTCCTCTTCATTGATTTCTTAAAGATGTTGTGTGGGGAACCCCTTGGGCCACACGGGCGCACCGCCGCCGCCGTCCGGCCCGGCTAAGCTCGGTTCGGTTCGGCGCGCGTAACGGGTGCAGGTACGTGCCCACACCTACGGGCGCCGAATGTCGATCTGGTTTACTCTTCGGGTTCGGGCTAGGATCCAAAATCTTTTTTGCTCCCCTTTATTTTTGAACCGTTCAAATTTTGAATGTTGAGACACTGTCCAGATTCATTGAACCTTGCCACAGCTCCTTTTTTGACAGCCTTTCTCCCACGTTTTATTTACTTCTTAATGGCCTATTAATGAGCCATTAAGTACAGTGTTTGTGGCTTGGTATTGGCTTCAGCCTATTTATTTGGTTCCTTCTCCTTCATTTTTCTAACAGAAAATAATCTTACGTCAAAACTCTCTTTTGTTTCTCTCCCAAACCACATTCTAAACTCCAAATTCTTGCTCTAGGCAGAGCTAAGTTCGGTCTCTCTCTCCGAGTTGTGTGCGACGAAGAGAACCCGGTAGTCAGGGGGTTTTACCACTAGGAGCTTCCGAGAAACGTCTGCACATAGACCTCGGATAAACTCTTAGGGCAGTTCGTGCACGACTTCCCCAGAGGCCGGTAACAATTTTATTTTTTAGTTCCCTGTTCTCTGAAAATAATATATATCTATATTTATATTATAAATACGGTTAACAATCTAAGAGTTTATCCCTTTTAGCTACTGCTTCTAATATTTTCAAAAGATATTTATGGCTACTGCTGCTTATTATAACAAGAACGAATTGTGATTACTGTAGGTACATATATAAAAGTTTTGTTTTGCAAACAAAAGAACAGAACAAATTACTTGTTACCAAATATAAAAGCATATTTCCTACCAAATTTGTTCACATTTTAATAATGTAGCATATCTGTTAAACACTAGCATATTTGATTGTTAGCGAATTATTTATAACCTCCTAACATACTATAGCACATTTTGCTACATACCAAATAAACTATAGTGCTGTCATTCTAAATAAATACTTGTCAAAATTAATTTTTAATTGCTGATAGCACATTACTTGCTGTTAAAATAGTACTGTAGCAATTTAGTACATATTAATTGTTGGTAGCAAACTGATATAAATATAAAGTTACTGTAGCAAGTTTAATTTTTAATTGTATTGCCAAAGCAAGAGTAGTATTAATTTATCTTGCTAAAGCAAGTTTATTATTTATTTTGTTTATAGGCATATTTGGTTGTGTATTAACATAACAAATTGTGTTGTTGGCTCACTCTATTTGGCATATTGTTAATTCCAATTCCTTTAAACAATTTAGGTCAAAATAAATAGTTAAAGTGAAACTGCAAATCTTTTTGAGTCTAGATTCTAAAAGTAAAGATCAATTTGTAAACAAGCCGAAAGGGTCATTCTGTCAACCGGATGTAAATAGCCCTAAGCGACACGGTATTTAAGTATTTTCGGACCACCGCTAACTGGAAACCGGTCCCTACAGCTAACCCAAATTAATCTACACTTGATAGGCTAAAGATTTTAAAATTGGTTAGCAAAATCACTTGAATTATTATTCTAAATCATTGGACATTGTTATTGAGTAATTTCGTATTTTTCAGACTTTCCCCATTTGCAACCATGACTGGCAAGGATGAGACATTTACTGCTAAACCTGCAAAATTCAACAGGACCTACTTTAAGAGATGGCAATGTCAGATGAAATTTTGCCTCACTACCTTAGGATTGATCTCAGCCATTGATGGTTCCACACCAATAACAAATGACTCTGATGACACTGAGTCTGACATAGGTGTATCCAAGTCCTCTGGTTCCACTAGACCCAAGACCCCTAAGGAAATAGACTACCATTGCTTCCATATTCTTTGAATACAAAAGTGCAAAAGAACTTTGGGATGCCCTGGAAGATGAATATAGCTGTGATGATGCTGGAATTGAAAGATTCAATTCCTCCCCATTCAACAGATACTTTATGGTAGATAACAAACATATAAATGACTAAATACATGAATTCCAAGAATACCTTAGGCATATTCAAACCAAAGACACTTTCTTCTCTACTGAGTATAAAATAGCCTGCTTAATAGACAAGCTTCCTCCTTCTTGGTCTGATGTCAAGAAAGACCTCATTCATACTCAGGGTGATCTTACCTTTGCTCAAGTCCTAAAGAAAATTAGAACAGAAGAACAAATTAGGCTAAGGTCTAACCCTAAGTCTGAGTCTAAAGCTAAGGTAAACCTTGTAGAATCCCAAGGTAAACACAAGCCTCATTATCACCACAAACCCAAAAGAAACCTCTTCAAGAAGAAGTATAACCCTCAGCCTCACCACCAAAACCATCACCACCATAAACCAAGAACCTTTGGTCAAACTCAGGATCAGAAGAGATTTTGTTTTGTGTGTGGTAAAATAAACCATATAGCCACCAACTGTTTCCATAGGAAGAAGGAAGCTGTCCAGACCTCCTTCAAAGGGAAACGTCCTGCCAAACCCAAAGCAAACATGCTTCTCAATGGCTCTTCTAGTTCCTTCAGGTCTGTAAGCTATCAACCCTTAGTCAATATTTCTTACCATTCTGACGATTGGTGGTTGGATTCTGGAGCTAATGTTCATATTTCCTTTGATCGCTCCTGTTTTTTAAACTATCAGGAATCAGGTGGAGGAGGTGTAACTCTAGGAGATGGCTTAGCGGCACAGATAATAGGAAGAGGAAGAATAGATCTAAAGATGACATCAGGAAAAACTCTGACTCTTCATGATGTGTTACATGTGCCGTCTATCAGAAGAAATTTAGTTAGTGGGTCTCTCCTTGTAGCTTCAGGGTACAAGATTGTTATGGAAGCAAATAAAGTAGTATTTTCTAAGAATGAATCCTTTATTGGAAAAGGATTTGTAAGAGATGGTCTTTTTATTTTGAGTACCGTGAATAAAATTTCATATCCTTTCTTTGTTGCTTCAAATGTAGAATCCTCAAATGTATGCAACTGTCGAAATACAAGTATGAAGTAGTGTTGTCTAAATACAAGGAGGGCTATACTCTATCCTTAGCACACTCTATCGAGAAAATGCTAAGAAAATTTGAGTTTTTCGATAAGAAATCTGCCCTTACTCCTTATAACAGTAATGTTGTTCTAAAAAAAAATGAGGGTTCTCCTATGGAATAACATAGATATTCTCAGATGATAGGTTCTCTCATGTATATATCAAACAGGACCAGACCTGATATTACATTTGCTATTGGGAGACTAAGTAGATATACTAGTAACTCAAATCAGTTACATTGGACAGCATTAGAAAGAGTATTTAAATATCTTAGGGGTACTCTAGATTATATGTTGCACTATACTAGACACCCTGATATCATAGAAGGTTATTCAGACGCAAACTGGTTAACTGACTCACATGATGTAAAATCTACTACTAGATATGTTTTCACTCTAGGAGGAGCTGCAATCTTCTAGGGCTCATGTAAACAAACTATCATTGCTAGGAGTACAATGGACTCTGAAATGATAGCCTTGGACACTACATGCACAGAAGTCGAATGGCTAAGAAACCTTATTATGCATATACCTGTTTCTATTAATCTTGTTCCTGCAATTTCCATAAACTGTGATAATAAATCTGTTATAGAACTACTAAAGCATGATTTTGTGAATGCTAAGATAACAGGAACCTGCAGCTGCGCTTCAAGTCTATAAAGAGCCTATTGGGCAAATATGTGGTTCTTGACTATATAAAGTCAGAAAAGAATCTTGCAGACCACTTGACGAAGGGTCTGTCTAGGACTTTGATCCTAGAATCATCGAGGGGGATGGGGTTAAGCCCATAAGTAAAGTCACCAGCAGTGGCAACCTAACCGAGTCTGACTGGAGATCCCAAGAAGCCGGTTCAATGGGTAGGAACAAGCTGGACTTAGGTGACTTTTATGGAACACTGACCCGAGATTAAAATCTCATTATATTTTGCCCAAGTGGTTGTACATGAGTACAATGATTCCCCATCCCTATGGTGACAGTGTTCTTCAGTGATATGGTTAGGATGAGTTCTAAAACTCTTAATAGGTCTAAGCTGATATGCGGGGTTGAAACCTATCACCAACCCTTAAGGACTTACCTATATGAGAGGTCGTGAAGGCCGCGACTATGGGACAGGGCGATCCCAGACAACTCTCAGGAATTTGGAATTAGTGTGCATGGCCAACTAAAGGCACCCGTTAGACACAGAACCTCTAGCGTATTATGTGTGATATTTTTCTGAATCTGGTAAAAGAAGTCTGATTCAAGGCATAGTCCATCAAGCACTTCTTCAGACAAAGACAATAGTCACTAAGTGAGATTCAATGTTGTAGTCCATCTCATCTATGTATAGTATATACCTGCCCAGAAACTCTTTCTTTTAATTTCTCTGTCACTTCTACTTCGGAACTTGACCTTTTGGGGGGGGGGGGGAGGGATTGTTAGCTTTGCTTGAGCAAAAGCTCAATTCCCTTCTTTCCTTTAGTCCCACATCGGATGGGCCAACCCCTCCTTGTGTGTATATATTAGTTCCTCTTCATTGCTTTCTTCAAGATGTCCCGGCCCGGCTCGGCTCGGTTCGCTTCGGCGCGCATAACGGGTGTGGGTACGAACCTACACCTGCAGGCGCCGAATGCCAATCCAGTTTACTCTTCGGTTTCGGGCTGGGATCCAAAATCTTTTTTGCTCCCCTTTATTTTTGAACCGTTCAAATTTTGAATGTTGAGACACTGTCCAGATTCATTGAACCTTGCCACAGCTCCTTTTTTGACAGCCTTTCTTCCATGTTTTATTTGCTCCTTAATGGCTTATTAATGAGCCATTAAGTACCCTGTCTGTGGCTGGGTATTGGCTTCAGCCTATTTATTTGGTTCCTTCTCCTTCATTTTTCTGACAAAAAACAATCTTACGTCAAAACTCTCTTTCGTTCCTCTCCCAAACCACATTCTAAACTCCAAATCCTTGCTCTGGGCAGAGCTAAGTTCGGTCTCTCTCTCCGAATTGTGTGCGACAAAGAGAACCCGGTAGTCAGGGGGTTTTACCACTAGGAGCTTCCGAGAAACGTCTGCACATAGACCTCGGATAAACTCTTAGGACAGTGCTTCGTGCATGACTTCCCCGGAGGCCGGTAACAATTTTATTTTTTAGTTCCATGTTCTCTGAAAATAATATATATCTATATTTATATTATAAATACGGTTAACAACAACTTCCTTCATGGTACGCGGGGTGTAGCGAGAAGGATGGAAAGGTGTTGAGGTAGGGTCATCGATCCAAGGGGTCAACCATTAGAATCGGAGGAGCACATGATAGAGCGATGCCAAGCATGGAGGGGAGATCGCCTTCGGTGCGATAAGGCAGGGTCATCACGGAGGCGTTGCCTTCCGAAAGTGGACACGAAGCCGATTACTCATGTCGATGTGCTCTAAACTCACGGTCGGTAGAGAATAAGGTGATGCAAAAATGTTAGTGAAGACTCAGCAGGGATGACCTTGGTTCAATGTCGTCTCCTGCGTTGGCTAGTGGGACGATGACTCGATTGCACCGGTGGTCGTCTAGATACAGTAGTAAGAAGTCTAGGCGAGGCTGCAATTCGCGGCCGATAGGCACTAGTGATCTAAGCCGGTCGTCAACAGTTAGAAGGAAAAGAAACAAGAAGGGGATGGAGAAACTGGGAATAGGTTGGCAGAGAGAAATTACTTATTTTATAGAGGAATTAATAGGGACTCTGCTATACTAATGCTATATATATATATATATGGGTGATAGAGGAGAAGATAGAGACGCAGTTAATGAATAACCAAAAAATTTAATAACCAAAATTTATTACGTCGATCTTAATCTATATTTGATTTTTTTTTTCTCCGTATTCTTCAAAATTTAGATTAAATTTATATCCTCAAATTTAAATTAGTGTTTCTACACTCAAAATTAAAAAAAAAAATTAATCAACTCCTCAATTTACAAGAATCCTATGTATATTCTTCTGAGAGTTTTCTAAGTCAAAACACCTAAATATCTAAATCTTATTTTATTTGACTGCTTCTTAACCAACATCTAAGAGGTTCACAACATCTAAGAGGTTCACCTTCAATATATAAATTGTTCATCTATAAGTATTGTCACGACCCACAACCAGTTATTCGGACACGAGTATGTTGGTACGTCCAGCCTACGCCGCAATATAGACAGTAGAACGTTGTCTAGACCTCAATAATCAAATACAAGTCCAGCAATATCAATATGTACTCAGTCACAGCATACTAAAGGAAGATATATATAGGAAAGACAAGTTCTAATAAAATATCGCCAAAATCATCTAAAGTGACAAGTCTAGAATCTACATCTGTTTGTACATGCCAAATAATATTTCGGAGACAAATTCGATCAACTACTAAGATAGGTAACTAAGCTAGAACTATATATCAGTGAGCTATATCTCTGTTGGTTCCATCCCCTGGCCCTCTTGTGGTCCGTAATGGGTCGGGCACATGTCATCGAACTTATCGCCTAAAAAATGTTATCCATTCAGGATTGGAGCAAGTACAAATACATCTCAGCGTTACTAAACAATATTATAAAGAACATGAACAGGTAAGGTGATATGTAAGTTTAAACATGAACAATAATTGAAATACGAGCAATTGACACGCCAAAAACATACGAGTAGAGTCAAGAGCAGTGTGAACATGTATCGAGAATACCAAGCAAGCATGTAGGATAGTAGACAAGTAATAAGGCGATGTCAGTTGATGACACACTAGCATTCATGTGATTAGGATAAGGCACGACGGTTGATGACGAGCTAGCATTTATGTATTTGGTGATAAGGCACGTCGGTTGACGACGAACTAGTTTTCATGTAAATGTGATAAGGCACGTCGGTTGACGACGAGCGAGTATTCGTGTAAATGTGATAAGGCGTGTCGGTTGACGAAGAGCTAGCAGTCATATAAATATGATAAGCCACGTCGGTTGACAATAAGCTAGCAGTCATATAAATATTATAAGGCACATCGATTGACGATGAGCTACCAGACATGTAATAGGGATAAGGCACATCGGTTGACGATGAGCTAGCAGTCATGTAATAAGGATAAGGCACGTCAGTTGATGACGAGCTAACATTCATGTATACACGATAAGTTTAATCACGATAAGTAACCAGGACAAGTAGAAATCTCACAAGACACGATCAAGAATGCACGATAAGTAATCACGATAAGTAACCACGACCAGTAGAAATCTCACAAGACACGATCAAGAATACACGATAAGTAATCACGATAAATTACCACGACAAGTAGAAATCTTATAATACATGATCAAGAATATACGATAAGTAACCACGACATGAAGAAAATCTCACAAGACATGATCAAGAATACACGATAAGTAATCACGACGTTAAGAAATCTCTATCATGAGTCAAATGTGTAAGACGAGTATCAGGATACAAGAACATGATATGTACAACATGCATAAAGTAAAGTAAAATTGAGAGCAAGTACTTGCATACGGTTCTAAGTTGCGAATATAGGTCAGGTGCTGAATCCGAGTCCCAAAAACCTATATTTAGAATTAACCAGATCGATACAGGTTTTAGAATTTAATCTCAAATTCTATATATTTCCTATTAGGTTTCTCGGTATATACTTTTATATCTTTAGTTTGGTAAATTACCTAGGTCACTATTACCAACTAATAATACATAATAAATTATATCAATAATACCTATATGAATAGCTTAACATATATCTAATTATATTCCATTCTTTCATATCCATATGTGTATATATACACATTTTCACACACACACACACACACACACACACACACACACACACACACACACATATATATATATATATATATATATATATATATATATACACTCTCTCATACATGATACCCTTAACTCAACACCTATACTTAGATGCATACACTCTTCCTTTTATAATTTTGCAGACACACACATGAACATGTTTCTGTTAATTGGTACTAACATTCACACTCAATTATACACATTCATATGTAAGTGCACAGACACATAGGTATCCTGCATACTCTATGCAGTTAAGAAATTGCTCTGGCTACTATTGTTTCCCTATCTAATACCAAAATCTGAGATCGATACTCCAACACTCCCTTACTGATACCCAGACAAATTCCTTGATATCTTGCATACAGTACCCCGACTGGTACACATATAAACTGCATTAAACACTGATATAAGCACTTCCTCATTCAAGTTTATATAGTGCATGAACTCGACACTAGACACACACACAGGATTACACAACTGATGTGCATCCACTGCCACATATGATACACAACACAGACAACATCATGTTGTATGTGCTCACTCTGGAAGCACACATATTTGTCCTAACTAACCTAGGATCATACTCTCTCTCTCTCTCTCTCTCTCTCTCTCTCTCTCTCTCTCTCTATTTTGGCACAAAATACTTGTTGTTAACTGATTATACTACAGTTGGTTCTACCGCTGCTACTGCCTACACTGATGCTCCTATTGCTGCTTGTCGCACGAGCTGTTGCTGCTCTATAGCAGCTGATACATGCTGCTGCATTTGCCACTACATACAGGAATCACCAAGGGCACAAGAATACCCCCCCCCCCCCCCCCCCACTTCTCTATAGCTGAACACCATGGCCCACTAAAATCTGTTCGACAGTACTATATAGTTATCTATGAATGCCCAGATTTGTGTGTTGTTGTTCCTCTTAATTTCTCACAGATACCCACACTAGTATGCCACTACACTCATAATTTTCTACCCCAACACACTATTATATGATACACAAAATGCACTTGTCATTCACTTGGAACACACGTTGCCTATTGCACACATGAACTGACATTCTAACACACTTGTACACCTATTCACCTACAGTTCTTCTATATCTTGTGACACCAATAGAGCTCACACACTCTTCCCATGGATACACGAGTTCTCCAAAAGTCTGCACCTCTCCTTAGAGCACCTAGAACACTCTAGGACTCTAAACACTTGGGTACAACACTGGTACACAAAACACATTGCACTACTATCACCCAAATCCATACATACAACCCATAGTATCATTGGTAATTGAATCCAAATCAATACATATAATATAAGTTACATAACTAGATGATTTCTAATACTTCTATTATAAATTAGAAGCAAAAACAATCATATTATAAATCTAAAATCCTTTGGAGGCATTATCACAAACTTCTAGTGAGCACAGACACATGTATCCATATAACCCTCATAAATAGAAACTAAATTCATTAGAATTGATCTTCTCTAACCTAGTCTATTCTTTTAAGGACAATAATTTCCTATTTCGTGATCCCTACATGTTCTTAATTAGAATTGAAACTAAAGAATTTGGAAAATCAAAGGTTACCTATTGGAGGTTGATCTCCAATATAGATCCACGAATTTGAAGGATACAATAAAGAGAAATGGACACGATCCTCCTAGCTTAGTGCTCTATCCAAGATCCTCTTATGCATCCGTGCTCTAGCTCCGAATTTGGAAGAAGATTGAAGAAGAATGTGTTGGATTTGAAATGGGGAAAAGAATTTAGGGTTTGGACTTATTGGAGAAGATGATAGAGTGAATGAGAGAGAGGTCGGCTGATTATGGAGTGTAGGGGCTGCTTCTCTTTGCTCCACAAGAAGAAAATAAAAGGTGGGCTGGTTTGTTAGAGAATGGAAAGCCTTAGAAGCTTCTAGAAGTTTTCCTCCAAGGAAATATTGGGAATGTAATTACCCTCTAAACTAAACTATTTAGAATAATTAACTAGCAATATATTTAGTATTTAATTAGTTTTGACAAAAATAACCTAATGACGGATTTTGAATTTACGGAGGTTACAAATCTACCCACCTAAAAAATTTTATCCTCAAAATTTAAAGATATATACAAGCACGAAAAGAAAGAAAGAATACCTCACGGCTCAAAAAGATAGGGATATCGCTCACGCATCTCATCTGTTCTCTCTTAAGTAGATACAATTTATTTATCATATTCTTCAAGATCTTAACTTCTCATTATATAATCCTGAAACCTCTAGTATATATTCTTACACAATCCTTGTTATATTAACCTCTATCATATGAATCTAATATCTCGATCTTAGCATTTATAATCATAAAACTCTTTTGGAGTCACCCTCCTCTATCCACCGACAATTATCTCTGTGTCGTTTCCATTTAATCTTACGATCCTCTATATTCAATTATAAACTCAACAAGGTATAGATACCTGAAATTTTAATCTTTCCTATTGAGGAGTCCACCTTCTCAAAATTTAAAACGTATCTTCAATTTTTCATATCCGTCGTATCCAATTTTAAGTTCTCTTTCCAACTAATATGTACTCCCGGTTCAAATTTAATTCTCGTAACTAGCATCACATATTCCTTGTCACTCATCTTTATTTTTTGATCTTCAGTATCATTGTTCCAATTTAAACTACTTCGCTACCAAATAACCTCTTCTTGTAGCTTAACTTTGATGGATATGATATAATCTAGTTACACCTCAAGTCTGTATCCTTCAAATTATGTATTCTAACTCTGTAATTCTTACTACTCAGAGTTTAATCCATTCTATTAAATATTCAAAATCTCATATCAATGTTTTGATCAAAATCTAATTTCCTCCGTCAACCATGAATGTTTTCACCCACTTAGATTGTGAAAATTCCTCTACCAATTTGAATTCATAACCTTAATATAAGGTTCTATCCTCAAGATTTTCAAGTATAGGATTCCATCATCAATTCTATTACACCATTCTTGCTACCTTAAGCTTCTTATCTTTCTTTATTCCTTCTACCTACTATGCTACCTATTAGTATAGTATTCTCTGAATTTCACCCTAGAATTTAGAAAATTTGTTAACTCGAATATAAGCATTCACCAGAAAGTTCTTATTCATCCTCTGACTTTATTATCCCAAATGCAAATTTATATCCATTATATTCCTCGATATTTAGGGTACTTAGAATCTATACTATATATCTACACTATAAGAAAAATGATCATTTACGGCGTGCAAAACACGTCATAAAAGATCTTTCACGTCGTACAGTTTGGTGTCGTAAAAGATCATACTGTAAATGACCATCTTTTTTACAATGCGCATTCGAACGTTGTAAATGATCCTCAGGGCAAGGTCAGGTTATATATGGATTCTATGACTTGATAGGTTGGGATAGCGATGAATGTAGGATTCAATAGTTTCATATTAATCAATACGTGACAAAGATAGGAGGGTCAGCTGGTTGGAATAACATTAAGATATAATTAATCCTAGTTATTTAGGATTTAGTTAAAGGTTTTGATAATAATAAAAAATCTATATGTATACATATATTTTATTTACTTTAACATTTACTTAATTTTTTAGCTTATATATTTATTTATTTTGATTATATTATAACTTATTATTATTTAATTACTTAGTATTTAAATTTCCAATCCCTAACCATCTTTTTTACAACGTCGAACATTGTAAATGACCCTCTCCACCTTTTTACAACGCTCATTTGAACGTTGTAAATGACCCTATCCATCTTTTTTACAACGCGCTTTCGAACGCTGTAAATGACCCTCTCTACCTTTCTACAATGCGCATTTGCACATTGTAATTGAATCTCCAACAAAATTGTGACTATCATATATGGCATATTTTGTGTGCCGTTAATGATAATTGAGGGTATCATCTATGGCATATTTAGTGTGTCGTTAATAACAATTGTGGGATGTGGAAATACATTGTAAATGTAGAAAAATAAACACCATAATGCTTTCATCACAATAATAATTCACATTTTAAACTTGTAACAAAACATAAAGACTTCAGATATGCATTCGATACCAAAAGGTAAAGACTTCATACTTGCTGTTAGTACCAAAAAGGTACAACCATACCATCATTACAATAATATAATATGAACCACAATTCAAAATTATAACAAAAAAAAATTCTATAAATTGATTGATAAAAAGTTGATAACAGTTGCATGCTATATTAATACTTCAACACTGCAAATAGGAAATAGCCATTCAAATTATTGCAAACCATAATAACAAAACACGTCTCTTCTTACAAGCTAGCTACATTAAATCCAAAGTTCCAAACTCCTAAAACATAATATTACAACCATTTAGAGAATCACAACTCCTTTGTTCTTACAAGCTCGTGTTGTTTCGGTCTGAGCGATTGAGCTTATACTCTCATCTTTGCCTCTTTGATACTATACAAGAAAAATAAGAAGAAAAAAACAAGTAAATTAACAAGTAAATAGGAAATAGGCATTTTTTTAATACTTCAACACATAAATTTGATCAACATTCAAATCGGTGAGGCGACTGCTAAGAATGTGGAAACAATTCAAATTTGATCAACATAAAGTATGAAAACAGACTTTGATGCATTTACATTTGTTTGAGACTTTCCGTGTCTTAATAGAATAGTTGCTTATGATATGGACAAAATTGCCTAATCTCTAGAATATTATGCTTGGTTTGGGGCAATGGCAAGCTCTTCAGGTGCCTCCGCAATCCAGCCTATGATGTGGATGACGATGAACCTGACCACCGATGCAAGTGATGGATGGATCAGAATTCGGAAGTTATCCTACAGATACAGCTTTGATAATCCATCCTTGAACACGAAAGGACCAAGATATTTGCACAAGATCGTTGAGGACTGATTTACATATTCACTGGTTCTTTAATGGCCTTAAGCATAGTAATTTTGTGTTTGGGAAGAACTAAAGACTTAACTGGCTAATAATTGATTATGTAAGAGGATCCTTTCCTAACTGTCCGTGTCAGTCTATTTTGTGGCGTTTCTTGTCTTATTATTTTCCTCATTCCAAACTGCTCATTAGTTGGCTAGTACATTTTACTAGCTTGCTATTAAGTGTTAGATTTGTGGTGGTTCTTGTCTTATTATTTTCTTCCTATGGCTAGTTCCGTTTCAGTAGCTTACTAGCTTGATATTAGTTAGAGAAGTTATATTTTGTGGTGGTTCTTGTCTCATTATTTTTTCTCTTTGGCTAGTTCCATTTTAGTAGCTTTCTAGTAGTTGGAGAAGTTGTTATAATTAGGGTTAGGCGTAAACAAACCATAGTTTGCAATATCAATCAATACCGATCCGATACGGCCGATTCCGATACAGTTTGGCTTGTCCCGATTCGATACCGACCGATACCCGATACTGACCGATACCGACATTTGTGGTCTCTTTTCCAGTCAATTCGACAAAGAAAATTTTCTAGTAGTTGGAGAAGTTGTTATAATTAGGGTTAGGCGTAAACAAACCATAGTTTGCAATATCAATCAATACCGATCCGATACGGCCGATTCCGATACAGTTTGGCTTGTCCCGATTCGATACCGACCGATACCCGATACTGACCGATACCGACATTTGTGGTCTCTTTTCCAGTCAATTCGACAAAGAAAATTGAATGAAAAAGACCAATTAGTAATGGTGTAAAAACATAGTAAGTAAAAGCATATAAAAGAGGAAAACTTATCTATCGCATGTAAAAAAATCGACAAGGGTGACTACTATTTCATTCAATTTCAAAATACTAAGAAACAACACTGAAAATACTTAAAATTATGCATAATTGTATAAAATATATTTTCTAAACTATTAATAATTCACTAATAGTTATTTGCATTCCGATACCAAAAAATCCGATACTCTGATCCGAAACCGCCGATACTACCGATACCGCCGATCCCGATACTCATAGGAATTGTCTGATACCGATTTCGATACCGATACTTTGAACCTTGTTAACAAACTTGATTGAGGTTTGGAACAAACATATGGGGGCATTAGTTGATGTCAGAAAGGAATGACCCTTGATAGAACAAAATGGAAAAAAGCATTCATGTAGCTGATGCCGATTTTTTTTAAAGGATTTCCTGTTGTATCTTGATTTCTTCATATCTATCTATAAATTTATTTTCCATAAATGGTCTGACACTTGAATAAACAAAAGAAAGGCTCTCCTGTATACTTGTGTGACAGAAAGGTTAAGCCTTGCTTACAAACATGATTGTACAAATTGTTATTTTTTCTTTCACATAAGAGAGGCAATTTCTGGTGTAACTAGCATTCAAATAGTTTGTAATTTGCATGAAACTTATTTTTAAAATTGCCTTTGAAAGACCTAATATCTATTAGCTGTTTTAGATGACTCAGCATTCTTTATGCACTGAAGTTCTTTAATAAGAAATTAGAGTGGTGCACAATTGTTGCTTAGATAAGAAGCTTTACAGGAGTAGTGATGCAGCTACTCCGCTATTGATTATGAGAACCACATTGCAAGAGGCTTATTCCAGGAACATAATTTACAGAACCCTTGTTGTATGATATTTTTTTTTTTCTCATGTTTCTCTGCAGATTAAACAGGATGGGATCACAAAACTTGTAGTACTTCCTCTATATCCACAGTTCTCTATATCAACTAGTGGTTCAAGCCTTCGCTTGTTAGAGGGTATATTCAGGTGATGGGCCTCATACTTCTAGTATCATGATATTTTTTAAAGGCCTTGTCAATATTATGGCATTGTTGTAGTTCTGTAAGGAGGATGAGTATTTAGTCAACATGCAACATACAGTTATACCTTCATGGTACCAGCGTGAGGGTTACATCGAGGCCATGGCAAATTTGACTGAAAAGGAGTTACAAAAGTTTGGATGCCCTGAAGAGGTACTCTTGAGTTAGAATTCTATATTAGCATTATTTGCTGACATACATGTTTACGTGTTTTAACTCCTGTGGTGTGCTTCATGTCTTGTGTTTTTTGCTCCCAGTCCCAAACCCATATGAGAGGATTTGTAGGTAGCACTTGTTAGAAAATGGAATCAATGAATTATATTAGGCTAGAGGCCAAGAGTACATATACAAGTAAGATTGGAGTGGCATCTCCTAGCATGTGGAACTAAATGTACAGTAGATCCAACATTAGCAGCCAACAATCAACATAAAACTTTACCGGATCTCTATGCATCAAATTTAAATTGGAAAAACTATACAGCCTAATGATATCTTATTATTGAGTTATTTGTATTTACCCTCCCATTACTAATTTCTATCTATCATTTCCAAGGAGATCTGGTGACTATATAAGGACTTTGATCCATGATCTTGTTATAAAGGACCTACGTGAGCCATACCCGCATGCTAAAAATGTAATAACCAAACCCACTGGTACTAGTTTAAGTTCCATTGATACTCGAAGGTAAGAAATAAACATTATAAACACACAGTTCATTGTTAGTCCAGATTTTAGGAAAATATCATAGAGTTCCAAGACAAACCTTATAAAGTGTCTGTCCAAATTTCATTATTCAATCCAGATTTTGTTTTAACCTGTATTAGAAAAAGAATCACAGTTTAAGAAATGCTTAAGAATCACACAGTTTTAGAAATACTTAAGAATCACACAGTTTTACCTAAATAAAGAAGCCAAATCCAATTTGATGGGCCATGCAATCGTACTTTGTTCAGCACAAGCAAGTTTACCGAACTCAGTTGTTGGTCAATACAAAACAATGTTATCAATCACATCGCAAATCCAAACTTTCCAATAATCATGGCCTAAAGGAACATAATGGACCATTGCACTTGGATCTGTTGATGAAATTTCAGCGGTATGTAGCAACAACAACATCATCTTTCACAAACCAACTAAGCAATTTGCACATTTTATTCTCAAGATTATAACCTTTAGCACCACTTGCTAATTCATTTTGTCTTCTTTGTGCTTTTTTAGTACCAAAATCTTGTATACTTGCTGCACTTGCTGCACTTGCTTTGTTGCTTTTGTTGTTTTGTGCTCTCTCGCTAGCGAAAATTTGAATACTCTTATTGCCTTTTTGTTTTCTCTGATCATTATGTATTCTCTCATCACTATAACTTCGATCAATTGTATCTTCCTTCTGTTTACTTTTTGCTCTCTCATTACAAGATAGTTGATCATAGGAATTTTCTTTGCATTTTTTTTTGCTATCTCATTGGCCGAATGTTGAACACTTGTGTTTTCCTAATATCATTATATTATGTAGGTCAAATATCAAATTTTGTGATCAAATGCATAGACAAAAGACAAGACGAAAAAAGAAGTCATTATAGATATTTCATGAACTTACAGAGTTATTTCCTCCTTTGTCTAACCGAACAAAAAGATCTTTCACCAAGCCCTTCAAGCTCTCCAATTCATTCTCTAATCTTGTGACTTTATTACACATAAATTTGACCATCCACTTTTGAAGGGTTTGCTCCAAATCCAAACCCTCTTACTCGTCCTCGTCGATCCGGACCAAGTACTTTTGCAACAACATCATTTGTTATAGAATTCTTTTGTGATGGGTCTTTCTCAGCCTTGTATTGCTTTACTTGTCGCTAGAAAAACACAAATTGGAGATAGATAAATACTAAATTATAAAAACAAACGAAAATGAGCTTAAATATACAAGATATTGTTACCACTATTTCTGAGTCTTGAACTTCCCCTTCTAAATTTTTCTTTCGTGCTTCATATGCATGAATCCAAACATCAGCCCTTGAAATTGCATCAGGTGTCTTACTTTTTTTCTTCTGCAAAATAACAAATATAGATAATCTACACTTATCTCACATTTTAAACCAGATATAAACCTAACATATTATTCTTACCAACTCGTCTTCAACAACGGCAAAACTTTGTTTACTTGTACGATGCACTAAATCAACTTGTTTTGCTCGCATTTCTTTGAATTTTTTAGTTCTTTCCTATGAACAAGATACAAAAGTATAAAAAAAATTGAGATATGTACTACGAAATTTCAAAATTAGAATTAACAAAAAATTAGGACTTGTTCTGGCTTTAATAATAGAAATCCACTTATCCATAGATTCAATGTTTGCAGGTTTGAGGAGACTAGCAGCATGTTGTAGGCCTATCACTTCCGCTTGCGTTCTCACTTGTTTCACCAAATTGGATCTCCATTCTCGTCAAATCTTAAGTAGCTTTCTAAAAGTATAATCCTTGTGGCACTCATCAACAGCAAAATTTTGCTACAAAAATATGATCCCAAATCTGGTGGCTAAATATCATGTAAAATATAATAACATCCTTACCGTTATATGTTCCCAAATCTGATCTTTGAAGTCTATTGAGACATCCTTCCATTTAGTTATATATTAAGTGGTAGTAGCTCTCTTGCCGTCATGCCAAGGAAAGAACTAAACTTTGCAACATTTTCTTTAATGGGCTGGCCTCTATGGTTGAAATCGGGGGAGTAGTAGTATGTTTTGCTTGTATGCTAACTGTCAAACATTTTGCCTTGCCTCTAGGTGTTCTTTTTGGTTTTTCTGGATAGAACTCATCTCCTGGACCATTTGGTAATGTACTGGATGATGTCTTAGGTGGAGAGTTAGAATCTTCATTAGAAACGCCATCCAACATTAGTAAGGACTGGTTTTTTTATTGTCTACATGCAATAATAGCAGCAATGCGTGAAGCTTTATTTTGCTTTTTGGTTCTCTTTGCAGCACTGTTTGAGCACTTCATTAAACACAAAAAGTTAAAATAATGAGTGTCATTTGACGGATACATGGTGACAATATTTAACATTTAAGTATCAGAAATTGGTGTTACTGTGAGTGATCAATAAGTGTAACTATGTGCATACTGCATAATGGTATGTGCAGCGCCCTATCAGATAACTCTAGGTGGGATTCTGAGTTTAATTGTTGTTAGTTTAAGAAAAGCTTCCAATAACAGTAGCTTCCAATATTCTGCCAGAGTATCAGAGAACTGTTATATGCAGCCAGAGTACTGTTAGTACTGTTATCAGAGAACTATTATGTGCAGCTATCAGAGAACTGTTAGTAGATGGAACGTTTTGGAAGTGTGTATGTGAAACCAATTTGAACTCCCTCTTCTCAATGGTACATTACTTGAGGGTTATTGCAGGGCAAATGTCCATTATGTTGCTTTTTACAAAAATGCATCAATCTGATTGGAGAAAATAGTAAGGCTTGAAAGTGTCAATGATCAATTCTGGATTTGGAATAAGCATCCAAAAAATGCTTATCCTCTCCTCTCTCTCTCTATGTGCCCTTCAGGAATCCAATCATGACAAATACTCTCTCTCTATACTAATTAAGATCAGCTTCAAGTCAGTACATGTCCATATTATCCGCAGAATTCTTCCTCAAAGGCTTTCCTGACAACAAACAAAATTCAGCATGCTCTGGAATCTAACTTGATATATAGTTTCAGTCTTTTCTTCTTCTTCTTTTTTTTTTTTGAGAAAATAGTTCAGTCATTCAATTACTTAATTAGTGTACTTAGTATATAGCTCATTCAATCAGACCTACCATTGCTTGGAAAAGAAACCACTAGAGTGTACTTAGTATATAGCTCATTCAGTCTGTGGTAGAAAATTTGAGAAACAAGGGTAAGTATATATCAGTCTGACACTTCTTAGATTACATATACATCTATCGGAAAGACAACTCTATTTTAATGGTGATACTTCAAGTTCTGTCGGGATACTCCTATTAGTTAATCTTGACCTTCCTTTGTCCCCGTCTTTCGTAGCGAAAGACAACTATATTTTGTTATATAGATGGTGTTTAGAAGTACTATACATTTGGTAATAGTTTATAATACCTTGTATTTGACCTATTACTTGATGTTCCCAATATGGCCTGGGTAGAAAAAACCAAGTGCCAGTGGAGATGACTCAACCAGAGCAAAATTTGGATATCCAGTTGTTTTGGATATTTCATCATATATCTATTAAGGCCAATATGGTATGTAGTTATTTCATTCTCTAGTAAAAATAGTATTCCATAGTTTCATTCTCTAGTATGATATCTTAGCCACTTCAGGATAGTCAGGAGGATAATGTCAACGTTTACTTTAGTTCTTTGGTTTATGAATATAGATCAAGTGGATGCTAATAGTCAGGAGGATAATATTGCAGCAATATCGCCATTAAAATAGAGTTGTATTTCCGATAGATGTATATGTAATCTAAGAAGTGTCAAGGTAGGTTAATAATTAAAATATTCTTAAGAAGCCTTTAATAAGTATCCAAGTATCATGTGAAATGTGCAGATGAATAGTCTTGGAAAATTTGAAATAGAAAATTACACCCCCTTAAGGACCTGAAACTCTATAATTAGCATTTTTCCTAAAAGCAAGTCCAATATGTTGAGCAACATAATTAATTCTGGTACCAAAGTTTTAGGATGGTCTAACTCATGACTAACACTAATTACTTTTAACTAATTTAAAACATGGGTGTTCTTGACTTGAGACTAATTAATTAAGGCTGTATATATATATGGTTGCTAAGAAAGTAAAAGAAAGGAAAGCAAAAGAAAAGAAAGGAAAGGAAATGGTATCCCATTTAGTTTTACAGATGTTTTACAGATCATTTCTGTGAGCAATATCTTCAGGGAATTTCTTCAGGTATCAGTCCTTGTTCATATTATTACTCGTACATGCATGATTGATGTTGGAGCAACATAAACAATGGTAATTAATCATGCTGAGTGTCTGAATAACAATATAATGAAAACAAAATGATTTTTAGCTATCTGAATAATAATAACAATCATGCTGAGTAAGTCTTGAGTCACTATGAAAAAGATTGCAAAGGAAAGGCCACTT
Source organism: Iris macrosiphon (assembly GCA_036927795.1). Classification (NCBI taxonomy): domain Eukaryota; kingdom Viridiplantae; phylum Streptophyta; class Magnoliopsida; order Asparagales; family Iridaceae; genus Iris; species Iris macrosiphon. The sequence continues at coordinate 50,218,405 of JAYESA010000018.1, forward strand.
TATAGAATAATGAAAGCAAATTAAGAACATATAATAATCAGTGCAAGAACAGTAACTAATTCAAACAGAGCCATTTTTAGACATCTTTAACCTGTTTTAAAGTTGGAACTTACTTCTTCAACATTTTTAGCAATATTTACTCTTGAACAATTTGATCAATCTTCAGAAACTTCACCGTCTTCACTATCAATCTGATAAGAAAAGATAATAATTCATTAGATTCATATATATCATAAACATCTGCTCAAAAAATAACTCAAGATCAATATAAATAATTATATAAATGGCATTAGTATGATTAGTATAAATGGCATTAGTATGATTATCGATACATAAGATAGTTCCTCAGAATGGTGTATTACATAATCTTCATCATCAATATCCAAGTCAACTTGTGATACATCTAAAGGAGTGCATGGCATGTATTCATTCCCATCATCCGTCTCATTCTCATAAAAATATCTTTGTGGTGCTTTCAATACAACATACCAATTTGATGTGTCTGAGTTTCTTGAACAAAACACTTGTTTTGTTTGTGATGCAAAAATAAATGGATCCCTCTCAAATTGACGTTGTCCTTGGTGGAGGTTAACTAATGTAAACCCGTCTTCAACTTTGATACCATTATTTATATTTGCCCGATTACAATCAAATAAAGGTACTTTAAATTTGTAATAGTCCAGCAACATGATATTGTTTATGATACCATAGTAAGTTACTTTTTCCATTACTTGTGTAGCGTCTTTCGCACTTGCTGACACATTGTTTCTGCTTCAATAGAAACACCACAATTTTCTGTACTTTTCTCCACGTCTTTTGTGTGAAATCGATTTCCATTGATAACATAACCAGAATAGAACTTTACTTCCTTCTTAGGCCTACATGCAAGCCATCTAACAATATCTGACATTGGACCACTATTGCCACTTCTAACTTCATTTCCCAACCATTCACTAAACGTCTTTATATGTCGCTTTTCTAAAAGAGATTCATTATTGGCCAAACGTTTATCTAAACGTATAAGCTGCTCTTTATGCATTCTGGAACAACTAAAAGAGATAATTTAGAGTGTGAATAATGAGAATTATAAATTAAAAAACAAATTTACTACTTTAGAATTATAACTTACTCTCTCCATGGATCAACTTCTACAGTATTCTTCAACACATAAGGATGGGCAATCTCTAACGTAGAAGAAGTCATTGAGTTTTTTTGTCCTACCTTGACCAAGTGGCCGCCCTTTTACTATTGTTCTATCTTCAAACTCCTCATTGCGCCTATGTTGATGTCCTATATCAGCTGCTTGTTTTATGTACCCAGATCAAAAATGTGACAACTCGTCAGCTAAATACTTCTCTGCTATGCATCCTTCGGGATTAGACCGATTCTTAACATATCCTTTTAGAACCTTCATATACCTAATCATGAATAAAAAATAAATTTAAGATTTATAAACAATCAGATTAAGCTATAATTAATATAGGGTTATACCATAAACATTGATCCTCACATTTCAAAAGGGTACATCCATCTGAAAGGTACCGGTCCAGCAATCAACGCTTCTTATCCAAGATGAAGTTAAATGGACCACAATGTCAAAAAAAGACGGAGTAAAGAACCTTTCCAACATGCACAAAGTCTCGGCAATTTCATCTTCAAGAAGCTCTAGTTTATTTTTATCAAGTACTCTTTGACATAATTGATTAAGAAACACACAAAGACGAAAAATAGCAATCCTTGGTCCCTGAGGTAAAAGTCCTCTCAATGCCACCAACAACACTTGTTGTACTAAGACGTGACAATCATGGGACTTGAGGCCATAAATCTTGTGGTCTTATAATAACACTCGATTTGCAATGTTAGAACTATTGCCATCCGACAATCTCAAATTTGCTAATCTCTCACAAAATATATGCTTCTCTTTCTTTGAAAGTACGTACGGAGGTGTAGTACCTTCAGAAGTACTAATCTTATCATCTCTGAGATGCATTCTTTTTATGCCCATGACCTTCAAATCTTTTCGAGAATTCAAGTTTTCTTTCGTTTTTTCCTTTATATTCAAATAGAGTGCCAATAATACTCTCACAAATATTCTTTTCGATGTGCATTACGTCCAAATTGTGTCGTAATAGTAAAATATGCATTATAAACATAATACATATTAAATTTAACAACTAAGACTGAAGTTTTTTCAAAGTTAAATATAAATGAAGGAAAAAAATACCTCCCAATATGGTAACTCAAAGAAAATAGATTTCTTTTTCCATCGCTTTGTAAGTTGTGTAGGATCATCACCATCATTATAATTGGTATCTTTATTTCTCTTCCTTTTGTTTCCGTGTTGTTGGTTCTTTGACTTTCCCCAAACATTTACAATATTGTTGATCACTTGAAGAACCTCTAAACCGGTTAATTTTTTTAGGCCTCAATCGATGTTCTTCGGTTCCATCAAACCAAGATGCTTTCAACCGCAATGGATGATTAGGTCGAAGAAAAATTCTATGGCACATGTAAGCAAAAAAAATTCTATTTTTCAGCCATTTTGAGCATGTCTGCACACCACACACGGGACATGCCTTCTTGCTCTTTTTAGAATATCCTGATAAATTTCCATATGCTAGAAAAATATTTATTGTCCACATCAAGATATCTCTCAAATTAAATGTGGTCTTAGTGAATGCATCATACACACTAACTCCGTTGACAAATAACTATTTTAAATCTTCTATAAGTGGTTCCAAATATACAACTATATCATTTCCTAGTTGCTTCGGACCAAAGATAAGTAATGACAACATTAAAAAAAATTTAGATATGCATAAAGATGGGAGAAGATTATAGGTAACCAAAATCATTGGCCAACAACTATAGCTAGAACTAAAATCACCAAAGGGGTTAAATCCATCGGATGAAAGACCAAGCTTGAGGTTACGAGGATCCGATGCAAAAGTTAAAAATTTACTATCAATCTTCTTCCATGCAAAACGAGTCAACTGGATGGCGCATCATATCGTCCTGACGTGTTATTGTAATGACATGTTAGTTGTTCTGTCTTTTCAGATGACTTGAACATTCTCCTAAATCGAGGTATGATTGGAAAGTACCTCAAGACCTTTGCAGGAATTCCGTTATGAACCTTTTAGTACGCTTATTAACCTTCCATCGTGATTTACCACATTTTGGACACATTTCTATTTGTTCTAAATTCTTTCTAAATAAACAACAGTCATTCACATAAGCATGTATCATCTCATACCCTAAATCAAATGCCTTGAGAAACTTTTTCATAGAGTATAATGAATTTGAAAGTATGTTATCATTTGGTAACAGATCCCGAATGATGTCAAGAAGTTCATCAAAACTAGTATCAGATAAGATATACCTAGCTTTATACTTGTATAAGATAACCGTTGCAGACATCTTTGTGATAGTTCAACTCAAATATAAAGGAAGTTCCACCTCCTCTACTAAATCTTTCAAATCAGACTCTATTCTTTCATCTGTAGGTCTCATAACATCATCATCCTCAAAAAGTGCATCTTTGTACATGTTATAGGTCTCTGGAAACTCTACATTTCCATCTTCTAATGTATTTGGCTTTTCTCTATGAAAGATCCATGGAGTGTAACGAGGATGCATACCATTTATGATCAAGTGATCATATACGGTATTAAAATTATGGTATTGTAGGTTCATACAACAGCTGCAAGGGCATTGAGTCTTTTGCAGATCCACCTTACTTGCTTGAACCATATCCACAAATCTCCTTGCACCATCATGATAGGCTTTACAAGTTCTAAAGAAAAGAAAAAAAACCTTCAAAGGTGTGTCCAACTTTTATCCAAGATGTCTCTATTTTTCTCTTGGGGGTCTTCCTTAACTTTAATATAGAAATTCTACAAATATATTTTTTAAGATATGAAAAATGGTAAAAATAAAATGTATTTACTGTACAAAGCAATAAAGATACCCGCTACTCTTCCGAACTTCACTTGATTATGTACTTCAAGTCTTCAATATAGTCACTGCAACAAAAAAAAGGAAGAAAGAAAATACATTTCAATAAGAACCCATTTGCAGTAGTCTGTTAACACCTAATCCATTAATAATAGCATACACAATAATAGAATTTAAATTTTGATGGATTATCTTCACTTGACTACATTTAATCTATGAATTTGACAGAAGAAGCCTCCATTGTAAAGGCCTGTCGCCGCAGCAAAGAGAACAGGCCTGTATCAAGTCAACAAGAGAAGCTTTGATACTGCAAAGTTAAATACAGGAAAAAAAAAAACTGGCAAGGACACAGAAAAGTACACAAATACTCGACTTGATGAACTCAGTCATCCGTAGAGAATCAACCATGACAGACTAAAAATAGCAAGATCTAAAAGTTCGACAAGAAAAATCCATATTTTTGTAGAGAGGACTGCGAGTATAGCAATTAGGATGAAGGAAATATGAACATAGATGGTTGAGTAAATGGTTATCATTATTTAGTTAGCTACTGGCATTGTAGATTTGACTGCTTTCCAGACGTCCCAATCTACCACAAAACATAATCAGATAAACAATAACTAACTCTTCATATAAAAGGTAATCTAAGCCTCGTCAAATACTGAAGTTGACGAGTAAACCAACCAGATGAGAACATCAGTTTATTCTTAAACGAATCGATAAGCCACTTTGATAATTAGATTGGTCACTATAAACTATCCTTTAAAACATCATATTGAAAACTGATGGAAAAAATAGTACAACTTTTCCAGTTTAGAAATCTATAAACAATAAAAAAGAAAAATAGTTAAAGTTACCGGCCTCCGGGAAGTCGTGCACGAAGCACTGCCCTAAGAGTTAATCCGAGGTCTATGTGCAGACGTTTCTCGGAAGCTCCTAGTGGTAAAAGTCCCTGACTACCGGTTTCTCTTCGTCGCACACAACTCGGAGAGAGAGACCGAACTTAGCTCTGCCCAGAGTAAGGATTGCGAGAAAAGAATGTTGTTGGAGAGAAGAAACAGAAAAAGAGGTTCCACGTAGAGGAAAAATATTCTGTAAAGAAAGAAGGAGGAGGTGATCGCAATATAAAGGCATATCAAAGACATAGCCAACCGACAAGAGATTAAATAGCTCATAAAACTAGCCATTAAAGAGAGATAATAAAAGGAAAAGAAACGTGGAGGAATGGCTGTCAAAATAGTTGTAATAGAGGCTGTCACAAGGGTTCAATGAACCTGGACATAGTGCCTCAACATTCAAAAAATTGAATGAGCCAAATCGGTCCAAAAATAAGGGGAGCAAAAAGATTTTTTTGGATCCCAGCCAGAATCCGAAGAGTAAATTGGATCGGCATTCGGCGCCCGCAGGTATGGGCACGTACCCGCACCCGATACGCGCGCCGAACCGATCCGAGCCGGGCAGGGCGGCGGCGGCGGCGCGCGCGTGTGGCCCAAGGGGTTCCCCACACAACAACTTAAGAGAGCAATGAAGAAGAACTAATATATACATACAAGGGGGGAGTGGTCCAACCGATGTGGGACTAAAGAGAAAAGAAAATTGAGCTTTTGCATCTCCACAGCTAACAATCCTCCCCCAAAAGGTCAAGTTCCGAAATAGAAGTGACAAAAAAATTAAAAGGAAGAGTTTTTGGGCAGGTATATACTATGCATAGATGAGATGGACTACAGCCTTGAATCTCACTTAGTGACTATTGTCTTTGTCTGAAGAAGTGCTTGATGGACTATGCCTTGAATCACACTTCTTTTACCAGATTCAGAAAACAGCACACATAGTACGCTAGAGGTTCTGGGTCTAACGGGTGGCGTATTTTGGTTGGTCATGCGCACTAATTCCAAATTCATGAGAGTTGTCTGGGATCGCCATGTCCCATAGTCGTGGCCTTCACGACCTCTCGTATAGGTAAGTCCTTAAGGGTTGGTGATAGGTCTCAACCCCGCATAACAGCTTGGACATATTAAGAGTTTTAAAACTCATCCTAACCATTTCACTCAAGAACATTGTCACCATAGGGGTGGGGAATCATTGTACGCATGTACAGCCACTTGGGCATTGAAGAATGAGATTTTAATCTCGAGTCAGTGTTCCATAAAAAGTCACCTAAGTCCAGCTTATTCCTACCCATTGAACCGGCTTCTTGGGATCTCCAGTCAGACTCGGTTGGGTTGCCACTGCTGGTGACTTTACTTATGGGCTTAACCCCATCCCCCTCGATGATTCTAGGATTAAAGTCCTAGACAGATCCTTCGTCAAGTGGTCTGCAAGGTTCTTTTCTGACTTTATATAGTCAAGAACTACATATTTGCCCAATAGGCTCTTTATAGACTTGAAGCGCAGCTGCAGGTGCCTGTTCATCTTAGCATTCACAGAATCATGTTTTAGTAGTTCCATAACAGATTTATTATCACAGTTTATAGAAATTGCAGGAACATGACTAATAGAAACAGGTATATGCATAATAAGGTTTCTTAGCCATTCGGCTTCTGTACATGTAGTGTCCAAGGCTATCATTTCGGAGTCCATTGTACTCCTAGCTATGATAGTTTGTTTGCATGAGCCCCAGGAGATTGTAGCTCCTCCTAGAGTGAAAACATATCCAATAGTGAATTTTACATCATGTGAGTCAGTTACCCAGTTTGCATCTGAATAACCTTTTATGATATCAGGGTGTCTAGTATAGTGTAGCATATAATCTAGAGTACCCCTAAGATATCTGAATACCCTTTCTAATGCTGTCCAGTGTAACTGATTTGGGTTACTAGTATATCTACTTAGTCTCCCAATAGCAAATGCAATATCAGGTCTGGTCATGTTTGATATATACATGAGAGAACCTATCATCTGAGAATATATGTGTTGTTCCATAGGAGAACCCTCATTTTTCTTGAGAACAACACTACTGTCATAAGGAGTAAGGGCAGGTTTCTTATCAAAAAACTCAAATTTTCTTAGCATTTTCTCAATAGAGTGTGCTAAGGATAGAGTATAGCCCTCCTTGGATTTGGACAGTAGCATACCTAGAATCAGGTTAGCTTCACATAGATCTTTCATATGAAACTGGCTGGATAAATAGTCCTTGGTATTAGTTATCAATTCTCGTGATGATCCAAAAATAAGGATGTCATCTACATACAAACATAAGATGACACAACTTTCATCTAAAAGTTTGGATTATATACATTTGTCATACTCATTTAGCACGAAACCATATTCTGAGATGATTATGTCAAATTTGTTGTGCCATTGTTTGGGAGCTTACTTTAGGCCATAAAAAGATTTAACTAATCTGCAAACTTTCTTTTCTTGGCCTTTAGCAATGAAACCTTCAGGTTGCTCCATGTAGATTTCTTCCTCTAGGTCTCCATTTAGAAATGTTGTCTTTACATCCATTTGATGGATTAGCATATTATGAATGGATGCTAAGGCTAGAAGGGTTCTGATAGAGGTGACCCTAGCTACAAGTGAGTAGGTATCAAAATAATCTAATCCCTTTTTCTGGGTAAAACCTTTGGCTACTAATCTAGCCTTGTATTTCTCTATGGTGCCATCGGTTCTAAGTTTCTTTTTGAATATCCATTTACAACCTATGGGTTTACTACCTAAAGGTAGGTCTGCTAGAAACCAAGTATTATTCTCCATGATGGAGTTATACTCGTTGTTAATGGCTTCTTTCCAGAAAGGGGCATCAGGAGAAGATATTGCTTCTTCATATGTTGAGGGATCACCCTCTATCAAAAAGGTGAAGAAACCTTCTCCTAAGTTCTTTTCAATTCTTTCTCTTTTACTCCTTCTAGGTTCTATATTTTGTTCGGGTTGTAAACTAGAAATTTGAACATGAGAGCTAGTAGACGGAGTAAGAGAGGAGTTGGAGGAAGAGGAAGAAATTCTATCTTTAAAAGGATATATATTTTCAAAGTAGACTGCATCTCTTGCTACTATAATAGTATTGTTAGAGATTTCATTTACTTCTGAGTGAGTAACAAGAAATCTATTGGCATTGCTATCTAGGGCATATCCTATGAATACAGCATCTACAGTCTTAGGTCCGATCTTCCTCTTTTTAGGTTCAGGAATTCCCACTTTAGCCAGACATCCCCAAACTATGAGATAATGGATCCTAGGAGCTCTACCTTTCCATAATTCATACGGAGTCTTATCATTAGACTTACTAGGAATCCTATTAAGGATGTAACTGGCCGATAATAATGATTCTCCCCACAAATTATTGGGAGCACCTGAACTGAGGAGCATGGCATTCACCATGTCTAACAGAGTGTGATTCTTTCTTTCAGCAACTCCGTTGGACTATGGTGAATATGGAGCAGTTACCTCATAGATTATTCCGTGTTCTTCACAGAAATTGGTCATATCATTTGATGTATACTCTCCACCACGATCTGATCTAAGAATCTTAATCTTTCTCTCCAACTGATTCTCAGCTTCAGATTTATAGACCTTAAATATGTCCAGAACTTCATTTTTGGTTTTGAGTAGATATGTATAACAATACTTTGAATGATCATCTATAAAGGTAACAAAGTATTTTCTACCACCTCGGGTCAAAACCCTATTTGAGTCACACACATCACTATGAACTAGCTCTAGAAGGTCAGAGTTCCTTTCTACAGATTTGAAAGGTAGCCTTGTGTGTTTGGCTTGAACACAGATCTCACACTTGTGTTTATCATCTATTGGAATCTTAGGAATAAGATCTAAGTTCATCATCCTTCTTCGGGAACCTAGATTCACGTGACCTAATCTACTGTGCCACACATTTGAAGATTCTACATTGGAAACAACAAAAGAAGGATCTGAAATTTTATTCACGGTACTCAGAATAAAAAGACCATCTCTTACAAATCATTTTCCAATAAAAAGGTCATTATTAGAAAATACTACTTTATTTGCTTCCATAACAATCTTGTACCCTGAAACTACAAGAAGAGACCCACTAACTAAATTTCTTCTGATAAACGGCACATGTAACACATTATGAAGAGTCAGAGTTTTTTCTGATGTCATCTTTAGATCTATTCTTCCTCTTACTATAATTTGTGCCGCTGAGCCATCTCCTAAAGTTACACCTCCTCCACCTGATTCCTGATAGTTTGAAAAACAGGAGCGATCAAAGAAAACATGAACATTAGCTCCAGAATCCAACCACCAATCGTCAGAATGGTAAGAAATGTTGAGTAAGGGTTGATAGCTTACAGACCTGAAGGAACTAGAAGAGCCGTTGAGAAGCATGTTTGCTTCTGGTTTGGCAGGACGTTTCCCTTTGTAAGAAGTCTGGACAACTTCCTTCTTCCTATGGAAACAGTTGGTGGCTATATGGTTTTTTTTACCACACACAAAACAAAATCTCTTCTGATCCGGAGTTTGAGCAAAGGTTCTTGGTTTATTGTGGTGATGGTTTTGGTGGTGAGGCTGAGGGTTCTGCTTCTTCTTGAAGAGGTTCCTTTTGGGTTCGTGGTGATAATGAGGCTTGGGTTTACCTTGGGATTCTACTAGGTTTACCTTAGCTTTAGACTCAAGCTTAAGGTTAGACCTTAGCCGAATTTGTTCTTCTGTTCTAATTTTCTTTAGGACTTGAGCAAAGGTAAGATCACCCTGAGTATGAATGAGGTCTTTCTTGACATCAGACCAAGAAGGAAGAAGCTTGTCTATTAAGCAGGCTATTTTATACTCAGTAGAGAAGAAAGTGCCTTTGGCTTGAATATGCCTAAGGTATTCTTGGAATTCATGTATTTGGTCATTTATAGGTTTGTTATCTACCATAAAGTATCTGTTGAATGGGGAGGAATTGAATCTTTCAAGTCCAGTATCATCACAGCTATATTCATCTTCTAGGGCATCCCAAAGTTCTTTTGCACTTTTGTATTCAAAGAATATGTCATATAGTGATTCAGACAAGGCGCTTAGAATTCTATGGAAGCAATGGTAGTCTATTTCCTTAGGGGTCTTGGGTCTAGTGGAACCAGAGGACTTGGATACACCTATTTCAGACTCAATGTCATCAGAGTCATTTGTTATTGGTGTGGAACCATCAATGGCTGAGATCAATCCTAAGGTAGTGAAACAAAATTTCATCTGACTTTGCCATCTCTTAAAGTAGGTCCCGTTGAATTTTGCAGGTTTAGCAGTAAAGGTCTCATCCTTGCCAGTCATGGTTGCAAATGGGAAAAGTCTGAAAAATACGAAATTACTCAATAACAATGTCCAATGATTTAGAATAATAGTTCAAGTGATTTTGCTAACCAATTTTAAAATCTTTAGCCTATCAAGTGTAGATTAATTTGGGTTAGCTGTAGGGGCCGGTTCCCAGCTAGCGGTGGTCCAAAGACACTTAAATACCGTGTCGCTTAGGGCTATTTACACCCGGTCCCTTTCGGCTTGTTCCCAAATTTATCTTTACTTTTAGAATCCAGACTCAAAAAGATTTGCAATTATACTTAACTATTATTGTCTTGAGGTCGTTTCAATTAAACAATATTGTAGTTAACAATAAGTAAATGTAGAGCTAATTATAACAATGAATACCAATGATGGTACATATATATATATATATATACTAAGCAAGATTTTATGAGCTACAAATACTAAATTACAGTAGCTAAATTGAATCACAAGATTCTATGTGCTGGCAAATATTCAACCAAATAAATTAAAACTTTCTTTCAACAGAATATATTAATAGTTTAAAGTATCGGCCGATACCGATCCGATACGGCCGATACCGATACAGTTTGGCATGTCCCGATCCGATACCGACCGATACCCGATACTGACCGATACCGACATTATAGGTCTTTTTTTCAGTCAATTCGACAAAAAATTTGAATTAAAAAGACCAATTAGAAAGGATGTAAAAGCATATAAATCAATCAACAATGATGACTACTATTTCATTCAATATCAAAAATACTAAGAAACAATACTGAAAATACTTTAAATTATGCATAAATGTATAAAATATATTCTTTCAAATGTTAATAATTTACTAATAGTTGTTTGCTTTCCGATACCAAAAAATCCGATACTCCGATCCGAAACCGCCGATACTACCGATACCGCCGATCCCGATACTCATAGGAATGGTCCGATACCGATTCTGATACCGATACTTTGAACCTTTAATGTCCTTAGTAACAATCATTTTCTATACTACGTTTAAAATAATTAAAACAATCAAAACTTATGTTCACAGTAGGTTCTAATACCAATTTTTTTAATAATATATTAATTAAAACTTAATTAATATATGATTTAAGACAATTAAAACAATTAAAACTTTCTATATGATTTGAAACTTTATATATATATAAAAAAACTTTGATAGCAAATATTCTGCTCATAAATTTTTTTGCTAACAAATTAATATTCAGAAATAAGAAATGTTTTACTACCAAATAGTTCGTCACAGTGTATAAAAAAATGGATTATTTAATACAAATTTGCTACAAAACATTTGAACCCAATTTCGTAAGAAATTATTGAATAAAAGGAATTTGACTGTGCTAATCAGTAGCAACGTTGAATGTAAATTATTCCTACACCACATTTAAAATCATGCTACAAATAAAATAAAATAAAAATTTAATGTGTCAGGATTAACTCTTAGATTGATGGAAAAAATAGTACAACTTTTCCAGTTTAGAAATCTATAAACAATAAAAAAGAAAATTAGTTAAAGTTACCGGCCTCCGAGGAAGTCGTGCACGAAGCACTGCCCTAAGAGTTAATCCGATGTCTATATGCAGACGTTTCTCGGAAGCTCCTAGTGGTAAAAGTTCCTGACTACCGGTTTCTCTTCGTCGCACACAACTCGGAGAGAGAGACCAAACTTAGCTCTGCCCAGAGCAAGGATTGCGAGGAAAGAATGTTGTTGGAGAGAAGAAACAGAGAAAGAGGTTCCACGTAAAGGAAAAATATTTTGTAAAGAAAGAAGGAGGAGGTGATCGCAATATAAAGGCAGATCAAAGACACAACCAACCGACAAGAAATTAAATGGCTCATAAAACTAGCCATTAAAGAGCGATAATAAAAGGAAAATTAAGAAACGTGGAGGAATAGCTGTCAAAATAGCTGTTACAGAGGCTGTCACAAGGGTTCAATGAACCTGGATATAGTGCCTCAACATTCAAAAAATTGAATGAGCCAAATCGGTTCAAAAATAAAGGAGAGCAAAAAGATTTTTTGGATCCCAGCCTGAACCCGAAGAGTAAATTGGATCGGCATTTGGCGCCCGCAGGTATGGGCACGTACCCGCATCCGATACGCACGTCGAACCGAACCGAGCCGGACCGGGCGGCTACGGCGACGCGCGCGTGTGGCCTAAGGGGTTCCCCACACAACAACTTAAGAGAGCAATGAAGAAGAACTAATATATACATACAAGAGGGGAGTGGTCCAACCGATGTGGGACTAAAGAGAAAAAAAGGAAATTTAGCTTTTTCATCTCCACAGCTAACAATTTCTTACATATCTTGCTTGAACACAGATCTCACACTTGTGTTTATCATCTATTTGAGTCTTAGGAATAAGATCTAAGTTCATCATCCTTCCTAGGGAACCTAGATTCACATGACCTAATCTACTGTCACACATTTGAAGATTCTACATTTGAAACAACAAAGGAAGGATCTGAAATTTTATTCACGGTACTCAAAATAAAAAGACCATCACTTACAAATCATTTTCCAATAAAAGAGTCATTCTTAGAAAATACTACTTTATTTGCTTCCATAACAATTTTGTACCTTGAAGCTACAAGAAGAGACCCACTAACTAAATTTCTTTTGATAGACGACACATGTAACACATCATGAAGAGTCAGAGTTTCTCATGATGTCATCTTTAGATCTATTCTTCCTCTTCCTATAATCTGTGCCGCTGAGCCATCTCCTAGAGTTACACCTCCTCCACCTGAATCCTGATAGTTTGAAAAACAGGAGCGATCAAAGGAAACATGAACATTAGCTCCAGAATCCAACCACCAATCGTCAGAATGTTAAGAAATGTTGACTAAGGGTTGAAAGCTTACAGACCTGAAGGAACTAGAAGAGCCGTTGAGAAGCATGTTTGCTTATGGTTTGGCTGGATGTTTCCCTTTGTAAGAAGTCTGGACAACTTCCTTGGAAATAGTTGGTGGCTATATGGTTTGTTTTACCACACAAAATAAAATCTCTTCTGATCCTGAGTTTGACCGAAGTTTCTTGGTTTATTGTGGTGATGGTTTTGGTGGTGAGGCTGAGGGTTCTGCTTCTTCTTGAAGAGGTTCCTTTTGGGTTTGTGGTGATAATGAGGCTTGGGTTTACCTTGGGATTCTACTAGGTTTACCTTAGCTTTAGACTCAGGCTTAAGGTTAGACCTTAGCCTAATTTGTTCTTTTGTTCTAATTTTCTTTAGGACTTGAGCAAAGGTAAGGTCACCCTGAGTATGAATGAGGTCTTTCTTGACATCAGACCAAGAAGGAGGAAGCTTGTCTATTAAGCAGGCTATTTTATACTCAGTAGAGAAGAAAGTGTCTTTGGTTTGAATATGCCTAAGGTATTCTTGGAATTCATGTATTTAGTCATTTATATGTTTGTTATCTACCATAAAGTATCTGTTGAATGGGGAGGAATTGAATCTTTCAATTCCAGCATCATCACAGCTATATTCATCTTCCAGGGCATCCCAAAGTTCTTTTGCACTTTTGTATTCAAAGAATATGTCATATAGTGATTCAGACAAGGCGCTTAGAATTCTATGGAAGCAATGGTAGTCTATTTCCTTAGGGGTCTTGGGTCTAGTGGAACCAGAGGACTTGGATACACCTATGTCAGGCTCAGTGTCATCAGAGTCATTTGTTATTGGTGTGGAACCATCAATGGCTGATCAATCCTAAGGTAGTGAGCCAAAATTTCATCTGACTTTGCCATCTCTTAAAGTAGGTCCCGTTGAATTTTGCAGGTTTAGCAGTAAAGGTCTCATCCTTGCCGGTCATGGTTGCAAATGGGGAAAGTCTGAAAAATACGAAATTATTCAATAACAATGTCCAATGATTTATACAGTAGAAATATACTCAAACACTGTTTTAACAAGGCAAGTTATTTTATTGCTAGAAATAATTTTATTGTAAACAACCAGAATATCAACTTGCAATTTCTTACATATCAAGTTGTTTAAATAACTTGCCTTGTGAAAACAGTGTTTGAGTATATTTCTACTTTATAAATTATTTTCTAGAAGTAAATAAATAGTTAAAGTGAAACTGCAAGTTTCTTTGAGTCTTAATTCTAAAAGTAGAGATAAATATGGGAATAAGCCGAAAGGGTCTTTCTGTCAACCGGGTGTAAATAGCCCTAAGCGACATGGTATTTAAGTGTCTTCGGACCACCGCTAGCTGGGAACCGGCCCCTACAGCTAACCCAAGTTAATCTACACTTGATAGACTAAAGATTTTAAGATTGATTAGTAAAATTACTTGAACTATTTTCTAAATCATTGGACATTGTTATTAAGTAAATACATATCTTTCAATTTCAGTTTTTCTCAATTGCAATCATGACTGGCAAGGATGAGACTTTCACTGCTAAACCTGCTAAGTTCAACGGGACTTTCTTTAAGAGATGGCAGAGTCAAATGAAGTTTTGGCTCACAACTTTAGGGCTGATCACAGCCATTGATGGTTCCACACCCATCACAAATGATTCTGATGACACCGAGTCTGACGTAGGAGTGTCCAAATCCACCAGCTCCTCTAAACCCAAAACACCTATGGAAATAGACTACCATTGCTTCCATAGAATTCTAAGCGCCTTGTCTGAATCACTATATGACATATTCTTTGAATACAAAAGTGCAAAAGAACTTTGGGATGCCCTGGAAGATGAATATAGCTGTGATGATACTGGAATTGAAAGATTCAATTCCTCCCCATTCAACAGATACTTTATGGTAGATAACAAACCTATAAATGACCAAATACATGACCTTAGGCATATTCAAGCCAAAGGCACTTTCTTCTCTACTGAGTATAAAATAGCCTGCTTAATAGACAAGCTTCCTCCTTCTTGGTCTGATGTCAAGAAAGACCTCATTCATACTCAGGGTGACCTTACCTTTGCTCAAGTCCTAAAGAAAATTAGAAAAGAAGAACAAATTAGGCTAAGGTCTAACCTTAAGCCTGAGTCTAAAACTAAGGTAAACCTAGTAGAATTCCAAGGTAAACCCAAGCCTCATTATCACCACGAACCCAAAAGGAACCTCTTCAAGAAGAAGCAGAACCCTCAGCCTCACCACCAAAACCATCACCACAATAAACCAAGAACCTTTGCTCAAACTCCGGATCAGAAGAGATTTTGTTTTGTGTGTGGTAAAACAAACCATATAGCCACCAACTGTTTCCATAGGAAGAAGGAAGTTGTCCAGACTTCTTACAAAGGGAAACGTCCTGCCAAACCAGAAGCAAACATGCTTCTCAACGGCTCTTCTAGTTCCTTCAGGTCTGTAAGCTATCAACCCTTAGTCAACATTTTTTACCATTCTGACGATTGGTGGTTGGATTCTGGAGCTAATGTTCATGTTTCCTTTGATCGCTAATATTTTTCAAACTATCAGGAATCAGGTGGAGGAGGTGTAACTTTAGGAGATGGCTCAGCGGCACAAATTATAGGAAGAGGAAGAATAGATCTAAGATGACATCAGAAAAAACTCTGACTTTTCATAATGTGTTACATGTGCCGTCTATCAGAAGAAATTTAGTTAGTGGGTCTCTTCTTGTAGCTTCAGGGTACAAGATTGTTATGGAAGCAAATAAAGTAGTATTTTCTAATAATGACCTTTTTATTGGAAAATGATTTGTAAGAGATGGTCTTTTTATTTTGAGTACCGTGAATAAAATTTTAGATCCTTCCTTTGTTGTTTCAAATGTAGAATCTTCAAATGTGTGGCCCAGTAGATTAGGTCATGTGAATCTAGGTTCCCTAAGAATGATGATGAACTTAGATCTTATTCATAAGACTCCAATAGATGATAAACACAAGTGTGAGATCTGTGTTCAAGCCAAACACACTAGACAACCTTTCAAATCTGTAGAAAGAAACTCTGGCCTTCTAGAGCTAGTTCATAGTGATGTGTGTGACTCAAATAGGGTTTTGACCCGAGGCGGTAGAAAATACTTTGTTACCTTTATAAATGATCATTCAAAGTATTGTTATACATATCTTCTCAAAACCAAAGATGAAGTTCTAGACAGATTTAAGGTCTATAAATCTGAAGCTGAGAACCAGTTAGAGAGAAAGATTAAGATTCTTAGATCAGATCGTGGTGAAGAGTATACATCAAATGATATGACCAATTTCTGTGAAGAACACGGAATAATCCATGAGGTAACTGCTCCATATTCACCACAGTCTAACGGAGTTGCTGAAAGGAAGAATCGCACTCTGTTAGACATGATGAATGTCATGCTCCTCAGCTCAGGTGCTCCCGATAATTTGTGGGAAGAAGCACTATTATCGGCCTCTTACATCCTTAATAGGATTCCTAGTAAGTCTAATGATAAGACTTCCTATGAATTATGGAAAGGTAGAGCTCCTAGGTTCCATTATCTCAAAGTTTAGGGATGTCTGGCTAAAGTAGGAATTCCTGAACCTAAAAAGAGGAAAATTGGACCTAAGACTGTAGATGTATTCATAGGATATGCCCTAGATAGCAATGCCAATAGATTTTTTGTTACTCAGAAGTAAATGAAATCTCTAACAATACTATTATAGAAGCAAGATATGCAGTTTACTTTGAGAATATATATCCCTTCAAAGATATAATTTCTTCCTCTCCCTCCAACTTCTCTCTTGCTTCGTCCACTAGCTCTCATGTTCAAATATCTAGTTCACAATCCGAACAAAATATAGAACCTAGAAAGAGTAAAAGAGAAAGAATTGAAAAGAACTTAGGAGAAGGTTTCTTCATCTTTTTGATAGAGGGTGATCCCTCAACTAATAAAGAAGCAATATCTTCTCCTAATGTCCCTTTCTGAAAAAAAGCCATTAACAATGAGTATAACTCCATCATGGAGAACAATACTTGGTTTCTAGCACACCTACCTTTAGGTAGTAAACCCATAGGTTGTAAGTGGATATTCAAAAAGAAACTAAGAGTTGATGGTACCATAGAGAAATACAAGGCTAGATTAGTAGCCAAATGTTTTACCCAGAAAAAGGGATTAGATTATTTTGATACCTACTTACCTGTAGCTAGGATCACCTCTATCAGAACCCTTCTAGCCTTAGCATCCATTCATAATATGCTAATCCATCAAATGGATGTAAAGACGGCATTTCTAAATGGGGACCTAGAGGAAGAAATCTACATGGAGCAACCTGAAGGTTTCATTGCTAAAGGCCAAGAAAAGAAAGTTTGCAGATTAGTTAAATCTCTTCATGGCCTAAAACAAGCTCCCAAACAATGGCACAACAAATTTGATATAGTCATCTAAGAATATGGTTTCGTGCCAAATGAGTATGACAAATGTATATACTCCAAAATTTTAGATAAAAGTTTTGTCATCTTATGTTTGTATGTAGATGACATCCTTATTTTTGGATCATCACTAGAATTGATTACTGATACGAAGGACTACTTATCCAGCCAGTTTGATATGAAAGATCTAGGTGAAGCCAACTTTATTCTAGGCATGCAATTGTATAAATACTCTATCCTTAGCACACTCTATCGAGAAAATGCTAAAAAAAATTGAGTATTTTGATAAGAAACATGCTCTTACTCCTTATAACAGTAGTGTTGTTCTCAAGAAGAATGAGGGATCTCCCATAGAACAACACAGATATTCTCAGATGATAGGTTCTCTCATGTATATATCAAACATGACCAGACATGATATTGCATTTGCTATTGGGACACTAAGTAGATATACTAGTAACCCAAATCAGTTACATTGGACAGCATTAGAAAGAGTATTTAGATATCTTAGGGGTACTCTAGATTATATGTTGCACTATACTAGACACCCTGATATCATAGAAGGTTATTCAGATGCAAACTGGGTAACTGACTCACATGATGTAAAATTCACTACTGGATATATTTTCACTCTAGAAGGAGCTGCAATCTCCTGGGGCTCATGTAAACAAACTATCATAGCTAGGAGTACAATGGACTCCGAAATGATAGCCTTGGACACTACATATACATAAGCAGAATGGCTAAGAAACCTTATTATGCATATACCTGTTTCTATTAATCATGTTCCTGCAATTTCTATAAACTGTGATAATAAATCTGTTATGAAACTACTAAAGCATGATTCTGTGAATGCTAAGATGAACAGGCACCTGCAGCTGCGCTTCAAGTCTATAAAGAGCCTATTGGACAAATATGTGGTTCTTGACTATATAAAGTCAGAAAAGAACCTTGCAGACCACTTGACGAAGGGTCTGTCTAGGACTTTGATCCTAGAATCATCGAGGGGATAGGGTTAAGCCCATAAGTAAAGTCACCAGCAGTGGCAACCCAACCGAGTCTGACTGGAGATCCCAAGAAGCCGGTTCAATGGGTAGGAACAAGCTGGACTTAGGTAACTTTTATGGAACACTGACCCGAGATTAAAATCTCATTCTATAATGCCCAAGTGGCTGTACATGCGTACAATAATTCCCCATCCCTATGGTGACAGTGTTCTTGAGTGATATGGTTAGGATGAGTTTTAAAACTCTTAATAGGTCCAAGCTGATATGCGGGGTTGAAACCTATCACCAACCCTTAAGGATTTACCTATATAAGGGTCGTGAAGGCCGCGACTATGGGACAAGGCGATCCCAGACAACTCTCATGAATTTGGGATTAGTGCGCATGGCCAACCAAAAGCGCCACCCGTTAAACCCAGAACCTCTAGCGTACTATGTATGCTATTTTTCTGAATCTGGTAAAGAAAGTCTGATTCAAGGCATAGTCCATCAAGTACTTCTTCAGACAAAGACAATAGTCACTAAGTGAGATTCAAGGCTGTAGTCCATCTCATCTATGCATAGTATATACCTGCCCAGAAACTCTTCATTTTAATTTCTTTGTCACTTTTATTTCGGAACTTAACCTTTGGGGGGGTGGGAGGGGGGATTGTTAGCTATGCTTGAGCAAAAGCTCAAGTTCCTTTTTTCCTTTAGTCCAACATCGGTTGGACCAACCCCTCCTTATATGTATATATTAGTTCCTCTTCATTGCTTTCTTAAATATGTTGTGTGGGAAACCCCTTGGGCCCCACGCGCACGCCGCCGCCGCCGCCCGGCCCGGCTCGGTTCGATTCGGCCGCGTAACGGGTGCGGATACGTGCCCACACCTGTGAGCGCCGAATGCCGATCCAATTTGCTCTTCGGGTTCGGACTGGGATCCAAAAAATCTTTTTGCTGCTATTTAATTTTTGAACCAATTTGACTCATTCAAATTTTGAACGTTGAGGCTATATGTCCAGGTTCATTGAACCTAGTGACAGCTTTTGTAACAGCTCATTTGACAGCTTTCCTCCACGTTTCTTTCCTTTTGTAATTGCTCCTTTATGACCTGTTTATGAGCCATTTACTGTCATGTCCAGTGGATGTGTCTTGGGACTGCCTATATATTGTGGTCTCTTCCTTCTTCATTCTTTACAGAAAATCATCCTACGTGAAACCTATCTCTCATTCCTCTCTCGAACAACATTTTGTTCTCTAAATCCTTGCTCTGGGCAGAGCTAAGTTCGGTCTCTCTCTCCGAGTTGTGTGCGACGAAGAGAACCCGGTAGTCAGGAGGTTTTACCACTAGGAGCTTCCGAGAAACGTCTGCACATAGACCTCGGATCAACTCTTAGGGCAGTGCTTCGTGCACGACTTCCCCGGAGGCCGGTAACAATTTTTATTTGTTTCTTTGTTCTCTTATAAATCTCTGGAAAATAATATACATTTATATTATAAGTATTACTAACAATCTAAGAGTTGATGGTACCATAGAGAAATACAAGACTAGATTAGCTGGAATCTAAGAGTTGATATTCTGGTCGTTTACAAGGCTAGAAATACAAGGCTAGATTACATTGGTCACTATAAACTATCCTTTAAAACATCATATTGAAAACTAAAGCTGACAAGTCGGTGGTGATTCAGTCTTCAACTGATACCACATCCGCAGGAAAAAAAAGGATGGGGGCTTGGCAGAGCCGATGACTTGGACTCGATCCTAAGGGCTAACTCTAGTCCTGAAGTTTCCACGGGAATAACCTTCAAGGATGTTGGACTTAAACCTGAATCCTTATCTTTGAACCAGCGTTGATAGAACAAGATGGGGAAAATCACTCAACACAACACCAGCGTTGATAGAATAAGATCGGGTGTTATTATGCAAAGAAATCTGCCGATCCCCAATCTGAACCAGGAGAGAACCTAGGGAAGAGCGAACCTGGAGAGAACCTGGAGAATAACGAGCCTGGAGAGACGAGTCCATTTTTGTTCACCCACAAATACTATGGTGTTTGTTCACCCTCCAATAGAAAATGTACACGTGGCATCTTCATCCAAACAAAACCATCTTGCAAGTGGTTTTGTTCACCAACCAAGATGGTTTTGACTTTGAAGATGCCACGTGTACATTTTCTATTGGAGGGTGAACAAACACCCTAGTATTTGTGGGTGAACAAAAATGGACTCCTGGAGAGACCCTTCTCCTCCTCTTCGGCCTTCTCCTCCTCCTGCCGTTCCCCCAGTCTGAAGAACGAAACCAGAGAACCTGGAGATCCCCAAGCTGCTGCTTCCTTTTTTTGCTTAGGAAATAAAATAAACAAAAGTTGTGTGGGAAACCGGAAATATTTTGTTATCCGGTGGGAAATGAAAATTGAAGTGTGTGCGTGTGTTAGAGCAAAATTGTTTAGGAGGGAAACTAATTTGTTTTCTTTGTCGAGGAGAGTGTTTTAATAAACAATTACATGTAATAATGTATGTCATAAATAAACCTTCAACCTTAACATGTTTTAATGTATGTCGTAAATGAGTCTTCAACCACAATGTGCACAAATGCATGCCATAAATAAGTTATCATTCACGGCACGCAAACATGCATGTCGTAAATGAATCTTCAACCAAAACGCGCACAAATTGCATGTCGTAAATGAGCCTTCAATTACAAAGTGTAAAAAAATAGGCCGTAAATACGTTTACAATTACGACGTACATGTCAAACATGTCGTAAAAAAGACACACACAAAAAAACTCTTTTACAACGCACATATTTGCACGCTGTAAAATAGTGTCATTTACAACGCCCAGCAACTGCACGCCGTAAATTATGCACCGTAAATGGTATATTTTCTTGTAGTGCTAGTTCAAGTAATATCTAAGGGTCAAAACATGTTCTGTAATATAAGCTAACCCTCTTACTCAATCCCTAATGTTGGGGTAACATGCTTTTTAGAAGGGAACCAAGTTGTTGGATGCAAGTAGGTCAGAGGTAACAAGAAAAAGAATAGATGACTACTAGGAATATGATTTCTACTCTTGTTCACTTTGTTACAATAAAGTTGTTATCCTACATTTTCTTCCATATGTCAATGGTCAAAAAATTTCTAAATTTTTAACCTCTAAGGTGTTCACCTTTATTTTGATATTCATTTCTTTTATCATTATGACTGTCATGTCCTAGTCTCAAAATACACGAGATTAGGCCACGTGGCAATGGCCAGCCAATACGTAATCAAGGACTTGCCCAATTTAATGGATTCCTCAGTTACGTATATCGATTTACCTAAAGAATATATAGTCACAGGCATACTAAAATTTATCCACTGGAAATATTAAACTAGTCTGAATACGAATAAGTCATATAATCAGAATATGTATACATAACCAAATAAGTCTAGAGTTAGTGGAGACAAATCCACTACACAAATATGCTGAAGTAAAGTGTTGAAAGTAAGATAGATAATTACGAACTCCAAGTAGTAGCCCGCAACTAAGATGGTATCGTACCAAGATCAGATGTACTCTCCTGGGTATACCTCCTTGTCCTCGTAAACAACATCAAGACCCGACCTGTAGACCTACTCGTACTCCGACTCAACTAAACCTGGAAAGGAACCAGGTCCTCAGAGGGACGTAACAAGATACTTAAAAATATGCCACTAATAATATAAAATACTGCAAAAAATAAGGGTGTACGAAGCTAAGTATAAATGCAATGAGAACCATGCTCGACGCATGAGCTGTAGGCTAAATGGGATCGGCATAATTTTTTGGAAAAATCAGGGGCCTAATATTGCATAGCGTCGTGGACGCCAGAGGCCAACAATAATAACAATAATAAATATCCAGGGTTATCTCACCCGGTTCTCCAACGGAGACAACGGGTTACAAGAAAAGTGTATAAATAGCCCATATGTCTAGTGAGTGTCCTCCCCACCCAATACTACTATACATGCCATGCATCACACCATGTCCAGCTCCTACTCCTGAGATGAGATCAAAGTATCTAAATGTTGTCGTTATGCATCTCGATTGTACCAGTGATCAGCCAGTACAAGATTATGGATCCATACATGAAACACTCCGTGTCATAATTAAGTGTGTCATGGGCATAAGAGAGATATGGACATCTCTCAATAAGGGGTTTGACTTCTAAATACTAAGTCGCGCGTAATCGGCCAATACCGTCTTACACCCAATTTATCATTGGACGAGCAATAAACGTTCTACCAGAAATTAGTAAATGCAGTTGCAGTATTTAAGAAATGTAAATAAAAGTGGCAGGATTCGAACTAGAAGGAATGAGAGGACGATATAGAGCTTGAGTCGAAAGAACCAAGAATATCTAGAGAGTTAATGAGCTAACTTAACATACTAAACTTATTTTAATAAAATAAATATATAACTTAGTTGGAGTTCAAGGCTAAATTAATGTTAATAGAAGCTATACCTACATGTTAACCACAAATTTCCTTATATATGTTGACCCATTTTCTCCATCACTCCAATGCAAATGAGTCACCATAAATTCTCCAAAAATTTACTGTACCGGTAACATTTTTATATTAATTAACAACAACGATAAAAGTTTTGAAAAATTTAAAATTCTGATACATATCGCGACGAAAAACCAGCATATTATTTTTAAATTGAAACCCGTCTAACAGATGCGCATATTTTTGCCAACTCAGTTGGCAAAAATTCAGCAGGCTAACGTGGCAGAAGAAAATTTGGACTTGTCCAAATTTTTGCCAACTCAGTTGGCAAAAATTCAGCAGCTTGACGTGGCATGCAAAAAAAAATATTTGTCGAGTTTTCGCCAACTAAGTTGGCGAAAATTTTTCTGGATGTTTTGGTTTTTTTGGTTTTTATGTTTTGGGTTTGTTTTTGGGTTTTATGTTTAGGGTTTGATTTGTTTTTTTTCTTTTGGGATAGTTGGGTTAGGTTTTTTTTGTTACTTTTTGTGTTGATTTTTTTTCTGGTCACTTATCAACTTTTTTTTTGTAACGTTCATATTGTAACGTTAATATTTTGACAACGACTCTTTTTTCCTGAAAATTTACTGTACCAATAATATTTTTATATTAATTAACTATACCGATAAAAGTTTTAAAACATTTGAAATCCTAACACATATTCAAAATTTACAACATATGTTTAAGAGAAAATCATAATTAAAATAGATATCACAATTTAACAAATAACCAACAGATAAAAAAAACCAACAAAAAAACCAACAAAAAACCTACAAAAAAAAAACAAAAAAAAACCCATTTGTCAGATTTTAGCCATCTCGGATGGCTAAAATTGGACAAATATAAAAAAATACGCATAAGTAACAAAAGCTTTCGCCATCCCTGATGGCGAAAATATATAATAAAAAAAATTTATATAATCAAATTTTTGCCATCCCAGATGACGAAAATATACAAAATAAATAAATTATATTTGTCAAATTTTAGCCATCCGAGATGGCTAAAATATGGCTAAAATATGACAAATAGGTTTTTTTTTTTGTTGGTTATTTGTTAAATTGTGATATCTATTTTAATTATAATTTTCTCATAAATATATGTTTTAAATTTTGAATATGTGTTAGGATTTCAAAATTTTCAAAACTTTTATCGTTGTACTTAATTAATATAAAAATATTATCGGTACAGTAAATTTTCTGAAAAAAATAGTCGTTGTCAAAATATTAATGTTACAATATGAACGTTAAAATATGAATGTTACAAAAAAAAAAGTTGATAAGTGACAAAGTAAACAACAACAAAAAAGTAACAAAAAAAACAAACCCAACTATCCCAAAAGAAAAAAGAAAGAAAAAACCAATCAAATCCTAAACCTAAAACCCAAAACATAAAAGACAAACAAAACAAAACAAATCGAAACAAAAAAAACTCAGCAAAATTTTCGCTAACTCAGTTGGCGAAAACTCAAAAAATATTTTTTGCTGAATTTTCGCTAACTGAGTTGGAGAAAATTTGGACAAGTCCAAATTTTTTTTCTGCCACGTCAGCCTGCTGAATTTTTGCCAACTGAGTTGGCAAAAATATGCGCATCTGTTGGACGGATTTCAATTTAAAAATAATATGCTGATTTTTCGCCATCTGGGATGACGATATGTATCGAAATTTTAAATTTTTCAAAACTTCTATTGATGTAGTTAATTAATATAAAAATATTTTCGATACAATAAATTCTCATAGTTGATCAATAATTTTTCTCATATCCACGGTCACCCTTACTTGAACAACTTCTTCAAGCAAAACTCAGTGGACAATTCATCATCCTGGTTAGAGGTGAAGCAATAATTTATAGCCAAATAACGTATACTCTAGCCACATGTTTACAGACTACAAGTTTACGGTTTAGCTATACCGTTCCCATACTTTCCAAGTATACACCATTCTCACCTATACGTTTATAGATGGTTTTAAGTATTCCAACAATCCAAGGAAGAAGCCATGCACACATAGTTCCCTCCAACCACATCTCCGATCTTGTATATACACACTGCACATGACTTGCTTCTCTTTTACCCATAAGTCCATCACCATGCTTACATTATTTACTTCCCATCTCCATACACCGGGAAGCATTTCTTAACCAACTCTTCATGCATACAAGAACCCTTTTCTTACGAAAATACACAGATAGCAAAAGAAAGGAAAGAAACAAAGAATCCCTCATATGGTTCCTTTTCTATAATTTATTTAATATAGTTGCTTCTCATTTGCCTATCCACATCATCATTTACCAGCCTCTGCAAGGCAAGAGAAACAGATGCACACACTGTTAGAGTTAATCTTCTTGAGGGGGTTGAAGAGGTGGTTATTTGGATTTCAATAAATTCTAGTCTATAGAAATTTTGTTATTTGATCTATGCTTTTGGTTTATTTTGATTTTTTATCACTTAGTTAGAATATTGTTAGAGGGTGCTACTTTTATGCATTCTGTTAGAGTTGTAAATGGCTATTTAAAGGCCAAGTTGAGATTAAACAGAAATATAAATTATTCTGATCAAGAATCAAATACTCCTCTTTTCTATTAATTTTGTATCAGAGCTATGACAACCAACGACGAGCAAAGCCCCATGACACTGACATCTATGAAGGAGACCCCATTCACCTTTAAGTACCCCATGCTGACACGGACCAACTACGCAGATTGGACTCTCTTAATGAGAGTCAACATGCAGGTGCAAGGCCTGTGGGAGGCGATCGAATCCGGAAAAGCCGACTACCGCGACGACCGGATGGCCCTGTCCGTCATACTCCGTGCCGTGCCGCCAGAGATGCTGCGGACACTGGCAGTAAAAGACACTGCCAAGGAAGCATGGGACGTTGTGAAGATAATGCGGATGGGGGTCGAGCGCGTACGCGAGGCCAAGGCGTAGAAATTGTGCGCCGACTTCGAATCAATGAAGTTCAAGGACGGCGAGTCCGTCAAGGACTTCGCGATGCGGCTCACGGGACTCGTCGGCGACTTGCAACTACTCGGCGACGAAATGGACGACGAGAAGGTAGTTAAAAATTTCCTTCGAGCCGTTCCATCAAAGTACACGTAAGTCGCCATTGCCATTGAGACTTTAGTGGATCTCAATGCGCTATCAATTGAAGAGCTTACCGATCGTCTTCTAGCCGTCGAGGAGCGGTACGATCTTGGCAACAACTCCGGCGACACAAGTAGCCGCCTTCTCCTCTCCGAAGAGCAGTGGCTCGCTTGCACGAAGCAGAGGAAGGAAGGCGAGGCCTACTCCGACGGTGGCAAAAGTTATAGTCACGGGCGCGGCAAGCCAAGAGGCCGTGGCCGCGGCGACACGAACAAAGGCAATGGCAACGCGTCCGGCGGCACGTAGGACAAGAAGGATAAGTGCCACAATTGTGGCATCTATGGCCATTGGGCGAAGGACTGCCGCAAGCCGAAGCGCGATGGGCGCGCCAATCTGACGTAAGTCGACGACGATGAGCCCGCACTGCTTATGGCACAGGAGTACACGCTCGTCGAGACCACCGTGGGCACGACCAACAACGTCGTACTCGACGAGCGAGGTGCACGCTCAGGTGCATCTAGGCCGTGAGGACGACCACCACGGCGAAGCATGGTACCTCGACACCAGCGCCAGCAACCACATGATGGGCTGCAAGGAGGTCTTCGTCGAGCTAGGCATTGGAGTCACGGGCTCCATTAAGTTTGGGGACGGATGTCACGACCCAATTCCGTAGAATCAATTGAGGCGTCCCCCGAATCGTGACCGCCGTGCGGGCCTGGGATTGCGCCCGCACAAGGCTTTAATGATTTGCATAGCAAGCACATATTCAGAGTACGCAGATAAATTGAAACACAGATTTGAAACATAGAAAAGTTCTCTTTATTGATAATGAACATCTATTACAAACTCTTGAACGAGTTAGCTAATATGCCGAACGGCTTACAAAAGAGATGACTCAAAATGAGATAGCAGTCCTGTACATTACATCCCTTTATAAACTCAAAACGATAAAGACCTCCAGGCTGGAGGACGGCTTTGCCACGGAGTTGCATTTGTGTATGAAGAGTTGCAGCTTCTGACTTCAAAATGCTTCGAGGGCGCGGTGAAGATGTGCCAACAGCTGGACTGGATCGGGAAGACGACTTCGGCTCCTCGCTCGGTTCGCCTTGGTGCGGAGAACCTGTTTCAACGAGGGTCAGCATATCGAAACATGCTGGTGAAGGCGAGCTAGCCGAACTATACCAATCAACACGTTGTTTAGTGAAGCATGCATATTTTGTGGGTTTCTATCTTGCCTTAGTTCATTTATAAGTAAGCAGCATATATAATTTACTGAAATGAACGTGCCACCGTTAGGTGGATTTTACCTGACTGACTGAATTACCTGCACAATACTTACCATGCCTTCCCTGCCACGAAGACACAAGTTAGTATGCAACAGGTTTAAATATACACGTTGAACACACGATGCATTGCAAGCCATATTCACACGATAAACACACGAGGCGTTGCAAGCATATACACACGAGGATCACTGGCTTGATGCCATAATGGACTAGTCAAGGACAAGGATAGCATGCAACGGAAAAACACGAGGAGCTCAGAAAACACGATGCATTGCAAGTTATCCCGTCCGCACACGATTGACTATAAACACGAAGTCTGTCCGGATCGGATCGGTGCCAGTGCCCCAGCGACCGTCCGCAGAACTTATATCCTTGGTAACAAGTTGTCCATAATCGAACACACGATGTTTAGTTAAGTTATCATTTCACGCAGTTGAGGCAACACGAGTAATGCATGTTTCATTTTGCATAGCCTCTAGGAACAGTTATGCGCATACACGATATGATTCATAAATAGCACAATTTATAGAAGAAGTTATATTCTAACTACAATTTATGCATATGATGAACATTCCGAACGAACAAGCATGCAAGTAAGTAACCGTTCACGAGTTTGATTGACAAGCAGTAATAACCAAGTCTATTCTCTTTTATCTTGGTTTCTTTTATTATTACTTGGTATCGTTTGATCGGGGCGAAGAGAATGTAAGTATTTTAGCTGTGAAGCTTGGAAGCAGGGCTAGCTAATCGGGTTGGTAGCCACTCACTTGGTTGGAAGGAAAGGAGAAGGAAAGAGGCGCTTCACGACTCCGCTCTCAAGCCGCCTACTGCTCGTTCACCTGCACACGAACAGCTCGATTAATACTTCTTCCTCTCTTTCCCATCTCGGAATAGAAGTGCAGTTCAATGAACGAAAACAATAAAAACCATCAAAACCGTTCAAGGAAAACAAGCAAGTCCCAAGACCAACTCAAAGCACGAAAGCAAACAAGCGACATCAAAAACCGAGGCAATAAAAGATAGCAGCGGAGAGGTCCCTCCTGACTCTGCCACTAAGCCGATCCTTGGGGCGCAGTCCACTGAATATGGGAATCGATTCCGAAGAAACAAATCCATAACGAGGACGAGTTCTTAATTCTATCTATCCCGATCGAACGATACCGACTTGTGTTTCTTAGCCGCGCTCTCCGCACCGGGAGAACGGGGTGCTACATCCTACCCAACCAATTGGAAGTTTCGTCCCGAAACTTAAGAATAATGCTTATCGTTAGGGGTTATTACGTTACGGGCGATGAACAGGAAGGTTCGGGCAGGAATTTATGGCATGGCCTAGATTGCCACAAGCAAGACATAACCCAAGTCTCTTACGACATTGATTGAAGGAGTGCCCACGTTTGTTGCAATATCGACATACTTGGTTGGGATTTGCCCTGTGCTGACCACCGTTGTTTCGGCGCTTTGCAGCAGTGTTTCCTCCATCGTTGCCTTGACGTTTGTGATTGTAGGTATGCACAACGCCGGTAGAAATATGAGGATACTGTGGTTCTAGCGATAAGGCGTGATTCATGACTTCACGCATTGTCCCATACTGATTATTGACCACGTGCGAATGGATGGCAGGGCGTAGTCCACCTTCAAACCTTCTGGCTCGACTCGCTGCATCAGGTAAATAGGCCCTAGCGAATTTGGAGAGTCGGTTGAATTCGGCGGAGTACTGCTTCACAGTCATACTGCCCTGCCTCAGTTGCACGAAATTATTTTCCATTTGATGTTGTACTGGAGGCGGTATAAACTCCTCTTCGAACGCGGCACAAAAGGTCGTCCACGAGATCGCCTCCTCTCCATGATCAAATTGGAGAGATCGTCGATGCACGTCCCACCAATCGTGTGCGTTGAGGCGGAGCTGTAGTTGCGTGCAAGAGACGCACTTCTCTTCGGGGACCTCTAGCAGAGCGAAGTGATCTTCTAGTTCTGCTAGCCAATCTAGAGCTACCACTGGGTCCTCAGTCCCATTGAATGGGGTGTTGCAGACCTTCTTGAAGTGGCCCAAGTTGAAGGCAGTCACGTCCCTCGTCCTTGGAATTTGTGGCGTCTCTACTTTAAGCACGGGCTGTTCCTCCGGAGTCGTTGCTGTTGCGGCGGAATGGTTGGCAGCCAAAGTCTGAACTATCTGTTGCAGGGCATCTACCTGCTTCTGTTGGACTGAGAATCGGGTCTCTAGATTGCTCTCGAGCTTGGCTTGGCGAGCATCATCTCTTTGTCGTTGTGTTTCTAGCATTTGTAGCACCCGCTCAAGCGGGTCGACTTGAGATATGCCTCGTTGGCTTCGAGAGCTTCCCGAAGTGCCCGAACTGCTTTCTTGTGTTTCGTTCGGTGCTTGCGCTGTAGATTGCGCTGGATCCATTCCTTCAAAAGAAGGTAAATTACATTAGGATCATAATGTATTATGGACTTATTGCATGAACGTATCTCATTTTGGCCTAACGAGTTCAAGAGTTCGCACAGGAATTTGATCGTTAAAGGAACCTTTCCAGCACGAAGTCTAAGGAACTTGGATCTGTGCTCTGATACCACTATGTCATGACCCAATTCCGTAGAATCAATTGAGGCGTCCCCCGAATCGTGACCGCCGTGCGGGCCTGGGATTGCGCCCGCACAAGGCTTTAATGATTTGCATAGCAAGCACATATTCAGAGTACGCAGATAAATTGAAACACAGATTTGAAACATAGAAAAGTTCTCTTTATTGATAATGAACATCTATTACAAACTCTTGAACGAGTTAGCTAATATGCCGAACGGCTTACAAAAGAGATGACTCAAAATGAGATAGCAGTCCTGTATATTACATCCCTTTATAAACTCAAAACGATAAAGACCTCCAGGCTGGAGGACGGCTTTGCCACGGAGCTGCATTTGTGTATGAAGAGTTGCAGCTTCTGACTTCAAAATACTTCGAGGGCGCGGTGAAGATGCGCCAACAGCTGGACTGGATCGGGAAGACGACTTCGGCTCCTCGCTCGGTTCGCCTTGGTGCGGAGAACCTGTTTCAACGAGGGTCAGCATATCGAAACATGCTGGTGAAGGTGAGCTAGCCGAACTATACCAATCAACACGTTGTTTAGTGAAGCATGCATATTTTATGGGTTTCTATCTTGCCTTAGTTCATTTACAAGTAAGCAGCATATAGAATTTACTGAAATGAACGTGCCACCGTTAGGTGGATTTTACCTGACCGACTGAATTACCTGCACAATACTTACCATGCCTTCCCTGCCACGAAGACACAAGTTAGTATGCAACAGGTTTAAATATACACGTTGAACACACGATGCATTGCAAGCCATATTCACACGATAAACACACGAGGCGTTGCAAGCATATACACACGAGGATCACTGGCTTGATGCCATAATGGACTAGTCAAGGACAAGGATAGCATGCAACGGGAAAACACGAGGAGCTCAGAAAACACGATGCATTGCAAGTTATCCCGTCCGCACACGATTGACTATAAACACGAAGTCTGTCCGGATCGGATCGGTGCCAGTGCCCCAGCGACCGTCCGCAGAACTTATATCCTTGTGCACAAGTTGTCCATGATCGAACACACGATGTTTAGTTAAGTTATTATTTTACGCAGTTGAGGCAATTCGAGTAATGCATGTTTCATTTTGCATAGCCTCTAGGAACAGTTATGCGCATACACGATATGATTCATAAATAGCACAATTTATAGAAGAAGTTATATTCTAACTACAATTTATGCATATGATGAACATTCCGAACGAACAAGCATGCAAGTAAGTAACCGTTCACGAGTTTGATTGACAAGCAGTAATAACCAAGTCTATTCTCTTTTATCTTGGTTTCTTTTATTATTACTTGGTATCGTTTGATCGGGGCGAAGAGAATGCAAGTGTTTTAGCTGTGAAGCTTGGAAGCAGGGCTAGCTAATCGGGTTGGTAGCCACTCACTTGGTTGGAAGAAAAGGAGCAGGAAAGAGGCGCTTCACGACTCCGCTCTCAAGCCGCCTACTGCTCGTTCACCTGCACACGAACAGCTCGATTAATACTTCTTCCTCTCTTTTCCATCTCGGAATAGAAGTGAAGTTCAATGAACGAAAACAATAAAAACCATCGAAATCGTTCAAGGAAAACAAGCAAGTCCCAAAACCAACTCAAAGCACAAAAGCAAATAAGCGACATCGAAAACCGAGGCAATAAAAGATAGCAGCGGAGAGGTCCCTCCTGACTCTGTCGCTAAGCCGATCCTTGGGGTGCAGTCCACTGAATATGGAAATCGATTCCGAAGAAACAAATCCATAACGAGGACGAGTTCTTAATTCTATCTATCCCGATCGAACGATACCGACTTGTGTTTCTTAGCCGCGCTCTCCGCACCGGGAGAACGGGGCGCTACAACGGATCTGTCGTCGACATTCGAGGGTATGGCACGATAATGTTTACGTGCCAGAATGGCGAGCACCACGCCCTCACCGGTGTCTACTTCATTCCGAAGCTACGAAGCAATATCATCAGCTTTGGGCAGCTCGATGAGAACGGCTGCCAAGTCTTGATCGAAGGAAGTGTGCTCTTGATTCAAGATCGTCAACATGCCTTCTCGCCAAGGTAAAACGTGCCCAAAACCGACTGTATACATTCTATCTCTTGATATTGTACAACCAGTGTGTTTAGCAGCACGACTCAATAACGATGCATGGTGGTGGCATGCACAGTTCGGTCACCTCAACTTTGAAGCACTTAGGAAGTTAGCTCGCCGCAACATGGTGCACGGGCTACCACAGATCGAATACGTCAATCAAATCTGCGATAGTTGCCTTGCCGGGAAGCAGCATCGCATGCCATTTTTGCAGGAGACCAAGTACCGTGCCGACAACCTACTAGATCTCATTCATGGTGATATCTGTGAATCGATCACACAGGTGACACACGGTGGTAAGCGCTTCTTCTTGCTCCTCGACAACGATTTTAGCTGCTACATGTGGTTGACGCTACTGGGTTCGAAGGATGAAGCGCCGACAGCCATCAAACACTTTCAAGCCCACGTCGAGGTGGAGACATGGCGCAAACTGCGCATGCTCCATATTGATCGTGGGGGAGAGTTCACATCCATCGTATTTGGCGAGTATTGCGCGGGCCTCGGCATCAAACGGCAACTCACAGCGCCCTATTCACCACAGAAGAACGGCATCGTCGAGCGCCGGAACCAGACGGTCGTCGCGATGGCGCACAGCCTTCTGAAGGCAAAGGATATGCCAGGAAAGTTCTGGGGTGAGGTGGTCACGACGGCTATTTACATCCTCAATCGTTCACCGACATGGAGCTTCGACGGCAAGACAATGTACGAGGCATGGCAAGAACATAAGCCAAGGGTGCACTTCCTCCGCACCTTCGGCTGTGTCGCACACATCAAGGTGGTCAAGCCAAACTTACAGAAGCTAGAAGATCGCAGCAAGCACATGGTCTTCATCGGCTACGAGCCCGGCACCAAGGCGTACCGGGTATAGGACCCCGCTGGCAAGCGTGTGCACGTCACACGCGACGTTGTTTTCGACGAGGAAGCCAAGTGGGACTGGGGTGTGCAAGACAACGTAGGTGAGATATTTACTATTGAGTATACTATGATCTCTATACCACATGTTGAACACACAGGCACGCCGGTGCATGGGGGTGGCGATCCATCAACACCAGTGGCACCCAGTCCAGGGCCGTTGATGCCGGCATCCGGGGCAGAAACATCCGACTCAGTGGTACAACGTGGAGTAGAATTTGTCTCGCCACCCACCAACGCCTCGGCCATGCTTGACTCCGATGATGACGGGTCGCGTAGGTACAGGACATGTGCCGGCGACGTAGCGAAGGATGCGCTTGACGACAGCAAGGCATTCGGTGGTCGGATTCTCCATGAACTGACTTACGTAGCCCACCGCGTACGAGATATCTGGGCGCATGTGCAACAAGTACCGGAGGCTCCCGTCGATGCTCCTATAGAATGTGGCGTTAGTCGGAGGGGCTGAGCTCACCTTGCTTATCTTGAACCTTGGTTCCATAATGATGTGGCACGGGTTGCAATCTACCATGCCACTATTCTCCAAGATTTTGAGCACATATGCCTCCTGACTGAGGTTGATGAATCCATTGGACTACTGCACCTTGATGCCGAGGTAGAAGGTGAGCAATCCCAAGTCGCTTATTTTGAACAAGGCCATCATCTCCTCATTGAACTTGGCAATCTCTTGTGGGTCCGTCCCGTTGATGATGAGATCATCGACGTACACACCGACTCGTCGAAAACAACATCGCGTGTGACGTGCACGCGCTTGCCGGCGGGATCGTATATGTAGCGCCCCGTTCTCCCGCAGCGGAGAGCGCGGCTAAGAAACACAAGACGGTATCGTTCGATCGGGATAGATTGAATTAAGAACTCGTCCTCGTTATGGATTTGTTTCTTCGGAATCGATTCCCATATGCAGTGGACTGCGCCCCCGGGATCGGCTTAGCGGCAGAGTCAGGAGGGACCTCTCCGCTGCTATCTTTTATTGCCTCGGTTTTCGATGTCGCTCGTTGCTTTCGTGCTTTGAGTTGGTTTTAGGATTTGCTTGTTTTCCTTGAACGGTTTTGATGGTTTTCATTATTTTCGTTCATCGACTTGCACTTCTATTCCGAGATTGGAAAGAGAGGAAGAAGTATTAATCGAGCTGTTCGTGTGCAGGTGAACGAGCAGTAGGCGGCTTGCGAGCGGAGTCGTGAAGCGCCTCTTTCCTTCTCCCTTCCAAACATCGAAGTGAGTGGCTACCAACCCGATTAGCTAGCCCTGCTTCCAAGCTTCACAGCTAATAATCTGCATTCTCCTTTACCCCGATCAAACGATACCAAGTAATAATAAAAGAAACCAAGATAAAAGAGAATAGACTTGGTTATATGCTTGTCAATAAACTTCACGAACGGATACTTAAATGCATGCTTGTTCGCTTGGGAAAAATCATTGCTTGTCTTGTACATTGCTTGTCTTGTCTTGTACATTGCTTGTCTTGTACTCTTGTCACCTCAAAAATATGAACTGTTAACTAAGTAAACATATTGTTCGATTAC
The DNA here is from genome assembly GCA_036927795.1 of Iris macrosiphon. Taxonomy (NCBI): domain Eukaryota; kingdom Viridiplantae; phylum Streptophyta; class Magnoliopsida; order Asparagales; family Iridaceae; genus Iris; species Iris macrosiphon. The sequence continues at coordinate 50,252,864 of JAYESA010000018.1, forward strand.
GGACAACTTGTGCACAAGGTCATTGGTTCCTGCGGACGGTCGCTGGGGCACTGGCACCGATCCGGTCCGGACGGAATCCCTATTGTATAGTCCATTGTGCTGGACGGAGTGACATGTAGCGCTCCTTGTTCATTCGCTGCATACCATTCCCGCTAGTGACTATTGTCCATTGTGGCATCACGCCAAGTGATCTCTTGTATATTTAAACCTGTTGCATACTAACTTGTATCTTCGTGGCAGGGAAGGCATGGTAAGTATTGTGCAGATAATTCAGACGGTCAGGTAAAATCCACCTAACGGTGGCACACGTTCATTTCAGTAAATTCTGTATGCTGCTTACTTGTAAATGAACTAAGGCAAGATAGAAACCCACAAATATGCATGCTTTATTAAAACAACGTGTTGATTGGTATAGTCAGGCTAGCTCGCCTTCACCAGCATGTTTCGATATGCTGACCCTCGTTGAAACAGGTTCTCCGCACTAAGGCGAACCGAGCGAGGAGCCAAAGTCGTCTTCCCGATCCAGTCCAGCTGTTGGCGCATCTTCACCGCGCCCCCGAAGCATTTTGGAGTCAGGAGCCTGCAACTCTTCATACACAAATGCAGCTCCGTGGCAAAGCCGTCCTCCAGCCTGGAGGTCTATATATTTTGAAGTTATAAAGGGATGTAATGTACAGGACTGCTATCTCATTTTGAGTCATCTCTTTGTAAGCCGTTCGGCATATTAGCTAACTCGTTCAAGAGTTTGTAATAGATGTTCATTATCAATAAAGAGAACTTTTCCATGTTTCAAATCTGTATTTCAATTTATCTGCGTACTCTGAATATGTGCTTGCTATGCAAATCATTAAAGCCTTGTGCGGGCGCAACCCCAGGCCCGCACGGCGGTTGCGACTCGGAGGACGCCTCGGGGCGTGACATAGTGGTATCAGAGCACAGATTCAAAGTTTCTTAGACTTCGTGCTGGAAAAGTTCCTTTAACGATCAAATTCCTGTGCGAACTCTTGAACTCGCTAGGCCAAAATGGGATACATTCATGCAATAAGTCCATAATACATTATGATCCTAATGTAATTTACCTTCTTTTGAAGGAATGGTACCTGCGCAATCTGCAGCGCAAGTCCCGGACGAAACGCAAGGCCAAGAGAGTAGTTCGGGCACTTCGGGAAGTTCAAGAAGACAGCGAGCCATGCCAAGCATCGATCCCGTTCAGCAAATATTGCAGATGTTGGAGGAAAACCAACAAAGGGACGAGGCTCGCCATGAACGGGCCGAGAAGCGAGCGAAAGAGAGTCAGCTCAAGTTTCAAGACAATATAGAAGCACGATTCTCAGTCCAACAGAAGCAGGTAGATACCCTGCATCAGATCGTTCAGACTTTGGCTGCCAACCATTCCGCCGCAACAACAACGACTCCGGTGGAGCAGCCCGTGCTTGAAGTAGAGACACCACAAATTCCAAGAGCGAGGGACGTGACTGCCTTCGACTTTGGCCACTTCAAAAAAGTCTGCAATACCCCATTCAACGGGACTGAGGACCCAGTCGTAGCTCTAGATTGGTTGGCCGAACTTGAAGATCACTTCGCTCTGCTAGAGGTCCCCGAAGAAAAGTGCGTCGCCTGCGCGCAATTACAGCTCCGCCTCAACGTGCACGATTGGTGGGACGTGCATCAACGATCTCTCCAATTTGATCACGGAGAGGAGGCAATCTCGTGGACGACTTTTCGTACCGCGTTCGAAGAGGAGTATGTACCCCCTCCAGTCCAACGCCAGATGGAGAACGAGTTCGTGCAGCTGCGGCAAGGCAGCATGACAGTTAAAGAGTACTCCGCCGAGTTCAACCGACTCTCCAAATTCGCTAGGGCCTATTTACCTGATGCAGCGAGTCGAGCTAGAAGGTTTGAAGGTGGACTACGCCCTATCATCCATTCGCACGTAGCCGTTCCTCAGTATCGGACAATGCGTGAAGTCATGAATCACGCCCTGTCGCTCGAACCACACTATCCTCACGTTCCTGCCGGCGCTGTGCATACATCCAGTCACAAACGCCAAAGCGACGAGAGAGGAAATACTGCTTCAAAGCGCCCTAACAACGGAGGGCACAAAAGAGGGAAACCAGGGCAGTTATGTTATTTCTGTAATAGGTCGGGGCATATGAAGGATAATTGTCGCCTGAAACTTGGTTTATGCCTAGCCTGTGGCGGATCAGACCATTCTGTTCGTGATTGTTCCTTGAGTCATGATCGCCGTCCCCGACCGAATAATCCTTAACGGTAGGTCCTATCCTAAGTTTTGGGACGAAACTTCCAATTAGTTGGGTAGGATGTAGCGCCCCGTTCTCCCGCAGCGGAGAGCGCGGCTAAGAAACACAAGACGGTATCGTTCGATCGGGATAGATTGAATTAAGAACTCGTCCTCGTTATGGATTTGTTTCTTCGGAATCGATTCCCATATGCAGTGGACTGCGCCCCCGGGATCGGCTTAGCGGCAGAGTCAGGAGGGACCTCTCCGCTGCTATCTTTTATTGCCTCGGTTTTCGATGTCGCTTGTTGCTTTCGTGCTTTGAGTTGGTTTTGGGATTTGCTTATTTTCCTTGAACGGTTTCGATGGTTTTCATTGTTTTCGTTCATCGACTTGCACTTCTATTCCGAGATTGGAAAGAGGAAGAAGTATTAATCGAGCTGTTCGTGTGCAGGTGAACGAGCAGTAGGCGGCTTGCGAGCGGAGTCGTGAAGCGCCTCTTTCCTTCTTCCTTCCAAACATCGAAGTGAGTGGCTACCAACCCGATTAGCTAGCCCTGCTTCCAAGCTTCACAGCTAATAATCTGCATTCTCCTTTGCCCCGATCAAACGATACCAAGTAATAATAAAAGAAACCAAGATAAAAGAGAATAGACTTGGTTATATGCTTGTCAATAAACTTCACGAACGGATACATAAATGCATGCTTGTTCGCTTGGGAAAAATCATTGCTTGTCTTGTACATTGCTTGTCTTGTCTTGTACATTGTTTGTCTTGTACTCTTGTCGCCTCAAAAACATGAACTGTTAACTAAGTAAACATATTGTTCGATCACGGACAACTTGTGCATAAGGTCATTGGTTCCTGCGGACGATCGCTAGGGCACTGGCACCGATCCGATCCGGACGGAATTCCTATTGTATAGTCCATTGTGCTGGACGGAGTGACATGTAGCGCTCCTTGTTCATTCGCTGCATACCATTCCCGCCAGTGACTATTGTCCATTGTGGCATCACGCCAAGTGATCTCTTGTATATTTAAACCTGTTGCATACTAACTTGTGTCTTCGTGGCAGGGAAGGCATGGTAAGTATTGTGCAGGTAATTCAGACGGTCAGGTAAAATCCACCTAACGGTGGCACGTTCATTTCAGTAAATTCTGTTGCTGCTTACTTGTAAATGAACTAAGGCAAGATAGAAACCCACAAATATGCATGCTTCATTAAAACAATATGTTGATTGGTATAGTCAGGCTAGCTCGCCTTTACCAGCATGTTTCGATATGCTGACCCTCGTTGAAACAGGTTCTCCGCACTAAGGCGAACCGAGCGAGGAGCCGAAGTCGTCTTCCCGATCCAGTCCAGCTGTTGGCGCATCTTCACCGCGCCCCCGAAGCATTTTGGAGTCAGGAGCCTGCAACTCTTCATACACAAATGCAGCTCTGTGGCAAAGCCGTCCTCCAGCCTGGAGGTCTATACATTTTGAAGTTATAAAGGGATGTAATGTACAGGACTGCTATCTCATTTTGAGTCATCTCTTTGTAAGCCGTTCGGCATATTAGCTAACTCGTTCAAGAGTTTGTAATAGATGTTCATTATCAATAAAGAGAACTTTTCCATGTTTCAAATCTGTATTTCAATTTATCTGCGTACTCTGAATATGTGCTTGCTATGCAAATCATTAAAGCCTTGTGCGGGCGCAACCCCAGGCCCGCACGGCGGTCGTGACTCGGGGGACGCCTCGGGGCGTGACAGTATACCCGGTACGCCTTGGTGCCGGGCTAGTAGCCGATGAAGACCATGTGCTTGCTGTGATCTTCTTGCTTCTGTATGTTCGGCTTGACCTCCTTGATATGTGCAACACAGCCGAAGGTGCGAAGGAAGTGCACGCTTGGCATGTGACCGCGCCATTCCTCTTACAGCGTCTTGCCGTCGACGCTCCGTATCGATGAGCGATTGAGGATGTAGACAGCCGTCGTGACCGCCTTGCCCCAGAACTTTTCGGGCATATCCTTTGCCTTCAGAAGGCTGTGCGCCATCGCGACGACCGTCTGGTTCAGGTGATCGACGACGCTGTTCTGCTATGGTGAGTACGGCGTTGTGAGTTGTCGTTTGATATCGAGGCCCGCGCAATACTTGCCAAATACTACGAATATGAACTCGCCCCCACGATCAGTACGGAGCGTGCGCAGTTTGTGCCCTGTCTCCACCTCGACGTGAGCTTAAAAGTGTTTGATGGCTGTCGGCGCTTCATCCTTCAAACCAAGTAGCATCAACCACATGTAGCGACTGAAATCGTCAACGAAGAGCAAGAAGTAGCGCTTACCACTGGGTGTCACCGGTGTGATCGGCCCACAGATATCACCATAAATAAGATCTAGCAGGTTGTCAGCACGGTACTTGGTCTCCTGCGGAAATGGCGTACGACACTGCTTCCCGGCAAGGCAACTATCGCAGATTTGATTGACGTGTTCGATCTGTGGTAGCCTGTATACCATGTTATGGCTAGCTAACTTCCTGAGTGCTTCGAAGTTGAGGTGACCGAACCGTGCATGCCACCGTCATGCATCGTCATTGAGTCGTGCTGCTAAACACACTGGTTGTACAATATCAAGAGATAGAATGTACAGTCAGTTTCGGGCATGTTTTACCTTGGCGAGGAGGCATTGCTGACGATCTCGAATCAAGAGCACGCTGCCTTCGATTAAGACTTGGCAGTCGTTCTCATCGAGCTGCCCAAGGTTGATGATATTGCTTCGTAGCTTCGAGATAAAGTAGACGCCGGTGAGGCCGCGATGCTTGCCGTTCTGGCACATAAACATCACCGTGCCACGCCCTCGGATGTCGACGACAGATCCGTCCCCAAACTTGATAGAGCCTGTGTCCAGCTCGGCGAAGACCTCCTTGCAGCCCGTCATGTGGTTGCTGGTGCCGGTGTCGAGGTACCATACTTCGCCATGGTGGTCGTCCTCACGGCCCAGATGCACCTGAGCGTGCACCTCATTGAGTACAATATTGTTGGTCATGCCCATGGTGGTCTCAGCAAGCGTGTACTCCTGCGCTATCAGCAGTGCAGGCTCATCGTCGTCGACTTGCGTCAGATTGGCACGCTCATCGCACTTCGGCTTACGGCAGTCCTTCGCTCAGTGGCCGTAGATGCCACAATTGTGGCACTTACCCTTCTTGTCGCGCGTGCCACCAGACGCATTGTCGTTGTTCGTGTTACCGCGCCCACGACCTCTTGGCTTGCCGCGCCCGGGACCACAACTTTTGCCACCGTCGGAGTAGGCCTTGCCTTCCTTCATTCCTCTACTTCGTGCGAGCGAGCCACTCCTCTTCGGAGAGGAGAAGGAGACTACTTGTGTCATCAGAGTTGTTGCCAAGATTGTACCACTCCTCGACGGCTAGAAGACGAACGGTAAGCTCTTCAATTGGTAGCATCTTGAGATCCACTAAAGTCTCAATGGCGATGGCAACTTGCGTGTACTTGGATGGAACGACTCAAAGGAATTTTTTAACTACCTTCTCGTCGTCCATTTCTTCGTCAAGTAGTTGCAGGTCGCTGACGAGTCCCGTGAGCCATATCGCGAAGTCCTCGACGGACTCGCCGTCCTTGAACTTCATTGATTCGAAGTCGGCACACAATTTCTGCCCCTTGGCCTCGCGCACGCGCTCGACCCTCACTCGTATCATCTTCACAGTGTCCTATGGTTCCTTGGCAGTGTCTTTCACTGCCAGTGTCTGTAACATCTCTGGCGGTATGACACGGAGTATGACGGACAGGGCTATCATGTCGTCGCGGTAGTCGGCTTTTCTGGGTTCGATCGCCTCCCACAGGCCTTGCGCCTGCATGTTGACTCTCATTAAGAGAGTCCAATCCGGGTAGTTGGTCCGTGTCAGTATGGGGTACTTGAAGGTGAATGAGGTCTCCTTCATAGATGTCGGCATCGTGGGGCTTTGCTCGTCATTGGTTTCCATAGCTCTGATACCAAATGAAAGAAAATAGGAGTATTTGATTCTTGATTAGAATAATTTGTGTGTATGTTCAACCTTAACTTGGCCTTTAAATATCCATTTATAACTCTAATATAATGCATAAAAGTAGCACCCTCTAACCATATTCTAACTAAGTGATAACAAATCAAAATAAATCAAAAGCATAGATCAAATAACAAAAATCCTAAAGACTAGGATTTATTGAAACCCAAATAACAACCTCTTCAACCTCCTCAACAGGATTAACTCCAGATGCTCCAGAGCATGCACCTCATCAAGTACGACGTTGTTGGTCGTGCCCACGGTGGTCTCGGCGAGCGTATACTCCTGTGCCATCAGCAGTGCGGGCTCATCGTCCTTGACTTGCATCAGATTGGCGTACTCATCGTGCTTCGGCTTGCAGCAGTCCTTTGCCCAGTGGCTCTATGACGCCGAGCTTCTGTCTCATCTCAATGAACTTGACTCGTCCGAGAACCTTGGTAAGAATGTCTGCGAGCTGATCTTCAGTATTGATGTTCTCGACCTCAACCTTCCCTCTCTCGTCACACTCCCGAATAAAATGATACCTTGTATCAATATGTTTGCTTCGGTCATGAAAGACGGGATTCTTGCGGAGGGAGATGGCGGACTTGTTGTCTACCTTGAGCATGACGCTGCCGGCCTCCTTGTTCTTCAAGTCACCAAGGAGTTTTGTAAGCCAAATGCCTTGGCATGCTGCCGTTGTCGTGATAATGTACTCGGCCTCGCAGGATGACAATGCCACAACCTTCTGCTTCTGAGATTGCCAGCTAATAAGGTTACGACCGAGGAAGAAAAACACGCCAGTGGTGCTCTTGTGGGTGTCGATGTCACCAGCCATGTCATAGTCGCTATAGCCGATCAGTCGTGGTTCCTCCACCTTCTTTGCGTAGAGACAATCAAAGTGACATGTGCCTGCAATGTAGCGAAGGATGCGCTTGATGGCAGCAAGGTGTTCGGTGGTCGAATTCTCCATGAATTGACTTACGTAGCCCACCGCGTACGAGATGTCTGGGCACGTGTGCACAAAGTACCGGAGTCTCCCGTCGATGATCCTGTAGGATATGGCGTCAGTCGGAGGGGCTGAGCTCACCTTGCTTAACTTGAACCTCGGTTCCATGGGGATATGGCACGGGTTGCAATCTACTAGCCACTCTTCTCCAAAATTTTAAGCGCATATGCCTCCTGACTGAGGGTAATGAAGCCATTGGACTATTGCACCTTGATGCCGAGGTAGAAGGTGAGCAATCCCAAGTCACTCATTTAGAACAAGGCCTTCTTCTCCTCATTGAACTTGGCAATCTCTTGTGGGTCTGTCCCAGTGATGATGAGATCGTCGATGTACACACCCACAAGTAGGCGAGCTGGACCTTTGTCGCGTGTATATACAGCGTGCTCCTGTGCACTCTGGTGGAAACCAGGCAACTATCAAGCTTGATGTTCCAAGCCCTCGGTGCTTGTCGCAGCCCGTACAGTGCCTTGTCAAGTTTCTGCACTTTGTGCTTCTGTCCTTCGATAACAAAGCCAGGAGGTTGGGCGACGTACACCTCCTCCTTGAGGTCGCTGTTGAGGAACGCCGTCTTCACGTCCATGTGGTTCAACGCCCACCCCTCATGTGCGGCGAGTACGATCAACAAACGGACGGACTCGAGGTGAGCAACCGGCGCGAACACTTCCTCGAAGTCTACTCCTTGCCTTTGCACATAGCCTTTTGCCACGAGTCGTGCCTTGTGCTTGAGGACGGTGCCATGCTCGTCCTTCTTGAGCTTATAGACCCACCTCACACCTATCGAATGGTGGCCGGGTGGGAGGTCTACGAGGTGCCATGTACGGTTCTTTTCAATGGAGCTCATCTCCTCGAGCATCGCTTGGCGCCAACATCGATGTTTTTCCACTTCAAAAAAGTGGTAGGTTCCTCGTCAACCATGAGGAGGAGCTCATCGACATCGAGCTCGCGGACGAGGTGCACGCTCAGGTGCATCTAGAGTTAATCCTGTTGAGGAGGTTGAAGAGGTTGTTATTTGGGTTTTAATAAATCCTAGTCTTTAGGATTTTTGTTATTTGATCTATGTTTTTGATTTGTTTTGATTTGTTATCACTTAGTTAGAATATGGATAGAGGGTGCTACTTTTATGCATTCTGTTAGAGTTGTAAATGGCTATTTAAAGGCCAAGTTGAGGTTGAACAAATACATAAATTATTCTGATCAAGAATCAAATACTCCTCTAATCTTTTATTTGGTATCAGAGCTATGGCAACCAACAAAGAGCAAAGCCCCACGACGCCGACATCTATGAAGGAAACCTCATTCACCTTCAAGTACCCCATGCTGACACAGACCAACTACGGGGATTGGGCGTATATATTTATATGTGTATGTGTGTATTTATATACATAAATATGTGTGTATTAGTAGATATGTAAGTGTGTGTATATATATATATATATCTAGTTGTATATATATATATATGTATATATATGTGTGTCTGTGTATGTGATTGTGAGTGTGCGTGTGGTTGGGCAGCAAGCAGTGCGTGGCGTGCAGCGCAGCGGGGAGGCAGTAGCGCACTGCGCAGTAGTGCACAGCGCGCTGCTGTGCACAGCAGCAGCTCCAGCAGCAGCATACGCAGCAGCATCCGCAGCAGCAGCTAGGCGAGGCATTGGCTAGTAGCTTAGCGAGGGAGAGGGAGATCTATTAGCTAAATAGATTAATAGATAGATTGATTGATAGATAGATAACTAGTTAGATAGATAGATATCTAGATAAGATAGATATCAAAATAAATAGATAGATAGATAGATAGTTAAATAGATTGGTAGATAGATACATAGATAGCTAGATAGATAGATATATAGATAACTAGATAGATTAGATAGATAGATTGATAGATAGATAGACATATAGATAGATAGATAGATAGATAGATAGATAGATAGATAGATAGATAGATAGGTAAATAGCTAGATAGATATCTAGATAGATAGATGGATATCTAGATAGATTAATGAGAGTCAACATGCAGGCGCAAGACCTGTGGGAGGCGATCGAACCCGAGAAAGCCGACTACCGCAACGACATGATGGCCCTGTCCTTCATACTACATGTCGTACCGCCAGAGATGCTGCGCACTGGCAGTGAAAGACACTGCCAAGGAAGCATGGGACGCTGTGAAGATGATGCGGATGGGGGTCAAGCGCGTGCGCGAGACCAAGGCGCAGAAATTACGTGCTTACTTCGAATCAATGAAGTTCAAGGACGGCGAGTCCGTCGAGGACTTCGCGATGCGACTCACGGGACTCGTCAGCGACCTGCAACTACTCGGCGACAAAATGGACGACGAGAAGGTAGTTAAAAAATTCCTTCGAGTCGTTCCATCCAAGTACACGCAAGTCGCCATCGGCATTGAGACTTTAGTGGATCTCAAGACGATACCAATTGAAGAGCTTACCGATCGTCTTCTAAACGTCGAGGAGCGGTACGATCTTGGCAGCAACTCCGGCGACCCAAGTAGCTGCCTTCTCCTCTTCGAAGAGGAGTGGCTCACTCGCACGAAGCAGAGGAAGAGGAGTTTGGGGACGGATCCGTCGTCAATATCCGAGGGCGTGGCATAGTGATATTTACGTGCCAGAACGGCGAGCACCACGCCCTCACCGGCGTCTACTTCACCCCGAAGCTACGAAGCAATATCATCAGCTTGGGCAGCTCGATGAGAACGGCTGCCAAGTCTTGATCGAAGGCAGCGTGTTTTCGATACTAGATCGTCAGCAATGCCTCCTCGCCAAGGTAAAACGTGTCCGAAATCGACTGTACATTCTATCTCTTGATATTGTACAACCAGTATGTTTAGTAGCACGACTCAATGACGATGCATGGCGGTGGCATGCACGGTTCGGCCACCTCAACTTCGAAGCACTCAGAAAGTTAGCTCGCCGCAACATGGTGCACGGGTTACCACAGATAGAACAGGTCAATCAAATCTGCGATAGTTGCCTTGCCGGGAAGCAGTGACGTACGCCATTTCCGCAGGAGACCAAGTACCGTGCTGACAACCTGCTAGATCTCGTTCACGGTGATATCTGAGGGCCGATCAAACCGGTGACACCCGGTGGTAAGCGCTACTTCTTGCTCCTCGTCGACGATTTCAGCCGCTACATGTGGTTGACGCTACTGGGTTCGAAGGATGAAGCGCCGACAGCCATCAAACACTTTCAAGCCCACGTCGAGGTGGAGACAGGGCGCAAACTGCGCACGCTCCGTACTGATCGTGGGGGCAGAGTTCACATCCGTAGCATTTGACGAGTATTGCGCGGGCCTCGGCATCAAACGACAACTCGCAGCGCCGTACTCACCACAACAGAACGGCGTCGTCGAGCGCCGGAACCAGACGGTCGTCGCGATGGCGCGCAGCCTTCTGAAGGCAAAGGATATGTTCGGAAAGTTCTGGGGCGACACTTCACTTTCTGTCAATGGGGAAACTAAGCTAGGTTATCCCTACACATGTGCACCACCATGTTCACATATATCAGCATTCCTCACCATATAAAACCTATATCATCATGCTCTCCACATAGATCATTGTTATTCTTCTTTATGTAGTCAACAGAGGTGTATTAGTCGTGCCTTGAATGGCTTTTCCCATTATTATTCCCTTGCCAAACACTCAGTAGAGTAAAACACCAACCATACTATAGCTTCCACAACCGAGATACCTATATAGTTCAAAAGGAAACCCCCCAGGCTTCATGAACTAACGTTTATAAAAGGAAAGGGGTGACATACAACTTGTGCAATCTTAATCAAGATAAAAGAGGAGGAGAGCCTATACAGATCGACAGGAAACGAAAAGGGACGAGAGGTGCAGAGCGTTTTACCGGTGGAGAGAGAACCCCAAGGCTTATCAAATGGTGAAGGAACTCCTCGGCTCCGTGACGTCGGGAAGGGTCGAAGCTCCTGTGGACTGAAGGAAACTGACCGCGTCAAAATCGCCGAGCAGATCGGAGCGTCCACGCTGAGAGTGATGCTGGTTTGATATTCGAAAGGAAAGTAGGGGTTGTGCCCGGAGGCTTGGGCTTGCACTGGGAGGAGATTTGAATAAGGGTGGCGGCTACTAGGTTTAGGTTTAGGGTTGAGTGGAGAACAAGCATATAAATAGGAGGAGGAGATTGGATTGGACGGTCGGATAGGATTGGGGGTAGGTCGTCGTACGGCATGGTGCTGTTGTGCTTTTCCGCAATGGCAGTTAAGCTACAGCTCCATGCAAGGAAAGTAGATTTGTTTTGTTTTGTTACCAAAAGAGTTGGGTTCGGTTGGGTGTACGGGTTAGCCAAGACCAATCATGGGTGGTCCAAGTTGGCTGAACGTTGATGGAGAGTGTTAAGCTTATATGGGAACATCTGTACATGAGTATGTGTTTTGTTTCAAAAGGAGGATTTGAGCAAGATATAAATAACCACAAATTCTTATATAGTTATATTTATATAATTCTAATCTTAACTTAAACCCTAACAAAATAATAATAATAATAATAATAATAATAATAATAATATATAACTAGACTATAATAATTATTACTAGCTATAAATAATCTAAAATGGAGGGGTTATAATGACATCTCGTTATCAACTACCAAGAATTTGATGATTTAGACTTCATTCTTATCCTTCAAAAGATCTTTATCAAGTTGATATTTACATCCACAATATCATCATTTATGAGTTACTACTGATCCATATAAACTCTTTTAGATCTTTAAGTATATTGATGACTACATCTAATAAATTAGTCAGGGTCTTCTAGTATTAGAAAAAAAAGTCATCTCTTTGTAATTCTATTATCCTCGAAATGATGTTAATTTCATTAAAATTTAGATCATAAGGCCACCCGTTTCAAAATCACCCTTTGTTTGATTTAGTGACCCTCAATATAGTCCAATATTTATAGTCCAAAAATATTGCAAATATTCTTTACTTGATGGTTAAATCTTGAGATGTTATAGTCTCGTCCTTATTCTTCAAATCACTGGTAACCATTTTAATAAAAAAAAAATAAGTGTCAATATTTGATCAAGATCTTATATGCTCCTATCAATTCACGAAATCCTTCAGATAAGTTACAATTCTCAAGTATTTATAATCCAAAATTTAGTCATCAATCCTACCAATTTATTCTTCTGATCCTCAGTTATAATTTTTTAATTAATTATAATTATTGAGATTTTTTACGAATCTTGAGAGTTACACATAAACACATGTTACACCTAGGTCACACTATACAATAATATGTAATACTATGCTAGGTATAGCTCATAAAGACACAAATATAGCCTTAGAAACCTATTTATAGTATTTTATAATGTTTTAGATTTTTTGAGAATTTTTTGGATAATTAAAACCTAGAAAACATATTTATTGACGTCCTTTAAGAATTTATTTCAGGGACGTACATAATTATTTTAGTACAAAACTTTTATTTTATGGTTAGAATGACTATATATATTTTATAGAAATTTTCTGGAATTTTATGATAATGTTAGATATTTATTTGGAGTTATTTAGAGTTAAAACTAATTAATAACTAATTTTAGGAAAAAGGAAGAAAATCTAATTACCCAGTCGATGTCCAGTCAACCGCCCAGGGGCCCACGAGTTAGCTATCTCTATATATAGTATATTAAACCCTAATTTCTGTCTAATTTATTTTAGAGAGGAGAGGGTTTGCTCTGGAGAGATTCTTCGAGTTATTCGACCTTCTCGAAGCCATTACGACCAATCCAGAAATTGAAATCTCGAGCCTTTTTTTTAGAACCGTATCGAGGTAAAATATCTGAATATATATTTTATTTTTGCAGCAAAACCATTAAATTTGTCAAATTGTTTAAGTGTTAGTTGTCCGTAAAATATTTTCGGTTCACTATTATTGAGATTACAGGAGATCCCGAATTGGATTAATGATCTGTTTGATCTTTTAGAAAGCTGACATAGAGACTTCAACAATAAAATTTTCCAAAATTTATTATATTAGTTTTATATCTTGTTTAATTCGTCCAAACCCTAGAAAACCAACGATCTATGGATTGGTAAACTAAAAATTGTAACCATGATATTTCACAAACGATTCGAGATTCGTGTAAACTGTTGATTCCAACATTCTTGTGATGCTGAAATATATGTGTTCATGAACTAAATTTTTTTGTTTGCATCGGTTGACTTTTTGGTCAACAAAATGCCTCGATTTTGTGTGCTATAAATCTCAAAATCTACAAACGCGATATAAATTTATGTTTAACTTATAATTCATAATATTAATTGATAAATATTGATCATAGAGACTAGTGTGACATAGTTCTATATGGTATGACTAATAAATGGCTTAGGTGACATAGAAGATTGGCGACTTAGGCCGATCTTACTTTCCTAGTTAGGAGTAGTTAACTATAAATTGTATTAGTGTATAACATATGATGGCTGTATTTGGGATTGGTATATATTCATGATGATCATATATGTGGTTCAAGGTTAGACTTGGTTACTTTGGGCTCATAAATCAGTATGGACATCCAGGCAAGTATACCTTGCCAACTTGTACAGTATTTATGCATGTTTATCTTTACTCGTTCTTGTTCATGTCTATTTATTTTCTTGTTCTAGATCATATGTTCTTGTACATGTTTTATTATGCTTCTTTATTGATTCCAAATATGTTTCTTATCTCTCTTTTCTTGTCATGTACTTGGTCCATGTTACACTATAGTTGTTATATTCTTGTATTTCTTGTGCGTACAACTTTACTTGATCATGCGTTCCCGAATTACTTGGACTTGACTTGACCCGACTTGACTTGATTATGACTAGACTCGACTCTGCCCTTTTGTTCCCTTAGGAGAGGAGATTGATACTAGGATTGGCTACATTGACCATTCTCGATTGAGATTCTCTAACATTGAACTACAATTGAGATTTACTATAGATTGAAAGACTCTTGCCTTGGCTATAGTCTATAGAATTTATTTGTTTTATTTGTTAGCTACGTCTAGTATCACGCTTCTCATGACATACCACCATTTTAGTATTTTCTGTGTATTAGTTGTCGTGCACTTGTCATGATATTTTTACTACCAGAATAATGCAAATTAGTCGGTAAATTGCCAAATTATGTTGTTAATACTAAGTAGCGACGTATTTAGCGACGTTTTGATTTAAGTCGCCAAAAAGTTAGTTGTCACGCCCCAGTCCCAAAATACGTAGTAGTAGGAACACGTAAGCATGCCAGCCGCATGTATATGGCAACTCTAATATATGGAAACCATAACACACGCGTACGCTGTATAATGAACAATAATTCACAAGTGGTATAACAATCACAAGTCATAGGGTATAACTAAATCTCATCCACGAAAATCAAATATAAATAAATAACCAATATCTATGAAACTAGATCTCAATACAAAGTATCTAAAGATGATAGTTGGATGAAAATAAATCCACTACCAACTCGAATATATAAGTGCAACACAAACAAACACAATATAAGAATATCAACTAACAATCACGAGGCTCGAAAGAAAGACCTCCTCGAAATATAAGTAACCAGTCTGGATCTGCGCTCTTGCGAATACTCATGAACAGCTACACCTAGAAAGGGACCAGGTCCTCAGAGGGACATAACAAGATACATAGAAGCATGCCAATAAAGTACTGAAATAAACATCCAATGGGTCACCTAACCGTCTAAGTGAATGCAGTTTAAGAACAACTTTCCAACAAGTGGGCTATCTGGCTAAAATGGGATTGACATGGTTCTCTTGGAGATCCAGGGGCTTAAAAAGCATGTCATCTTTTGAACGGCAGAGGCCGCCTGATAATATATAATATATAGTGGTCATCACCGTCCGTATCTCCAATGGAGCTTTCGGGTTACAAAAAAAAAGTGCAAAGCAACCCAAATGCCTTACTTGTTGTTCTCCCCACCCCATGCTCTAAGCATGTCCCATCCATGACACAATTTGGTTCATAGCATATCTTTAGTACAATAGCCCAACCCTGTAACTAAATAAGGACAAGGATTGGACCTCCTTACTACAATAGTCTATGTCCATGGACTACTAATAACTGCTAAGTCTTCTAGCATGCAAAGTTTCTAACAGCAGTTATCCCTAACACACGGCCTATACGTACAAGAGGCCAGACCTGTCACGCAGTCCATGATCTATATGAGACTCACACTCGTGTAATAGTTGTGTCACGTCCAATAAAACCTAATGATGCTTCATGATAATGGGACGGTCTCATAAACAAGGTCAATGTATATACATAAATAAAAATAAATCACGACAACACCGTCGTTGCACCCAAGTTTCCTTGGACGCGCATTTTATATAGCAATTAAAATATATGAACTAATGACAGAAAATAAAGATGCATGCAACATATGAAATATAAATAACAGTACAATGGCAAGGTATACTTGTCTGGCAAGGAAGCTGCAAAATGTAACGTCTAGATGTCAAATACCAAGAGTCAGAAACTACGGCCTCAGAATAAACGTCTCCGGATACTGAAATAAACATCACCAATGTTCCCAAAATAAGCGAGATAGCTAGAAAGCACTACCCTTGCCAGACAAGTAATCTCTGTACCGCCGGGGAACGATATCTATATATACATTGATAATTAAACTCATTAAAAAGTGAATATATATATATATATATATATATATATATATATATATATATATATATATATATATATAAGAAAAAAATAACTAATTAACTTACTTTGTAGGGCCATTGGCCCAAATCTCCATTCTCGTCTCATCCGGCGGAGCGCACGGAGGATCACTCTGATATGGAGATGGAGTCGGCTCGACCGCCATCTCCTTCTCTGTCTCCGTGGTACCGTCAGCAGCAGAAACACTAGATGGAGCAGGAACACTAAACGAGATACTCTTGGATCTGGAACTGCTTGTCCCAGGAGTACTGCCACGTACGGTCGTCGCAGTCGAAGTTTGAGATACTGATGGTCGATAGTATGGAGTACTCGGGGATGAGGATTGGGAAGGAGTATCCGTGTCCTGAAGAGGACGTCTAGAGGATCTATCATGGGAATAGGATCCGCGTCGTCCAGACATATCTGAGAATAACATATAATAATAAAATAAATATACAGAGATATTTAGATTACATGCAGAAAAAAATACACAGAAGTTGTGAACTAGGCCACAATAAAAGTCTAAATGATAAAAGTGTCACCATCACAAAACATAAGTATGTATCACCATCACAAACATAAGTATCACAAAACTAGGCCACAAATACATAGAGATAAGTATGTATCACCGTGACAAACATAAGTATCACAGAACTAGGCCACAAAAAAGTATGAATAAATTTTATTTAATTTTTAATCATCATCTGAAAATTTATTTTGTTCGTCTTCCTCCTCCTCCGTCTCTTCCTTTTTATCTTCACTTTCATCTACTTTGTCATCATATAATACTTCTACCTCTTCTACTTGATGAAATATGTCACGGGTAACTTTCGTTGAGTCCACATCTACAATTTGCAACAACAGGTAGGTCTTCTTCCTGATAAACTATTTTGTCAATGTCAAATATATCTTTAGTTTTAGTCTTACCGATTGCCCACCAATCCGACCTCCCGGTTCCTCGTTTAGGATAAGTTGTGAAGTACACTAGTTGAGCTTGACTTGATAGAACAAATAGTTCATATCCTTGATATCGACGTCGATAGTTTATATCCACAAGACCATGCTTGTCAATTTTTCAACCTTGATCTTGGATGGGATCGAACCACTCACAATTGAATAATATGATCTTAGCAGGCACTGCGGTATAATTATATGTCAACTCCACAATCTCTCGTAAGATACCAAAGAAATCAGTGCCTGGATCGACGTCTTTGTAGTTCGAAGATTTGATACACAAATAACTATTTTTAGTAGAATCGAGATCCAGGAAGCTGTCTCTTATTGGGGCATTTGTTGACTTGAACCTAAACCCATTCACACAGTAAGTTGGCCAAATCTTGACGGCATAAATTGGTCCATTCGCTAGAGTTCTAATAGATTCATTCTCAAGTGTTTCCTCTGGACGATCGACCTAAATATCAAATAAGCGATATTAAGTTTAACGTTAATTATTGTGCAAGTATACATACACAAAAAGTAATTACCGAGATTCTTATATACGCTGTCAACCATGAAGAAAAATAAAGTCTCATTTCCTGTTGTACTTCTTCATCTGTTATGTATGGTCTACTCGACCTTACCGCATTATTATATGTGCTAAAAACAACGAAGCATATGCGGGTTAGTGTAATAATTGTATTGTGATGACGTAAACATCAACGTATTAATTACTTATCCCTCTAGTTTCTCTTCCTCATTCTCATTGCAGTTGAGTATACACACAACTGAGCGGCCCTAAGCTCATCGTTATTTAGATATCTCTTCTTCATTTTACCCGAGGGCTTTCCGAAAGTATTGAATACTTTCAGTATTGTCTCATTAGATTCCTGATACCCGTCGTCATTTTTGGGAGCTCTCATTCTATTAGTAGCAATATGAGGCTTGAAATACATCGAATAAAATTTTGTAATCTCTTCGAGAACATAGTCTTAACAAATAGAACCCTACACCGCCTTATTTTTTACCTTCATCTTGAGGTGGTTCAAATACTGCTCGAACAGGTATATCCACCAATAACCGACAGGTCTACCAATGTGTGCCTCATAGGAAAGATGAATCGGCAAATGCTCCATGGAGTCAAAAAATCCAGGAGGAAACACTCTCTCAAGCTTGCAAAGTATCACCGCAATGTCCTTCTCTTGCTTTTCCAAACGATCGACGAGCAACTTAGTAGAACCGGAATGGTAATGGTTAGAAACATATACGGAGTCTTCATACACATCCAAAGCAGTAAGTTGTACGGGATGACAATCACAGGCCAATACGAATACTGGGATCCCAAAAGTCCAAATGAGGTAAAACCGTCGGAGGAGAGCCTCAATCTGACATTACGCGAATCCAAAGAAAAATTGGGATACTCTCGATCAAAGTGCTTCCATGCTTCTCCATTGAATGGATGATCCAACACTCCTTTTATCTGTTCTTGCCTGTGCCAACTCATATTTTCGCTAGTCTCCTTCACCATAAATAACCTCTGCAACCGCGGCGCCAAAGGGAGGTAGTGCATCGAATCGTTCGACTTTCTTGCACCGAGAATCTTTCCAGTACCAGTTGCCTTGTAGCGATCTGCACCACAGAATCTGCACACTACTTCATCTTTGTCTTCTTTATAGTACAACATGCACCTGTTGCGACACGAATCGATTTTCTCATATCTCATCCATAAGGATCTAACCATTCTCTTAGATCGGTAGAAGTCTGTAGGTAACTTGGCACCCTCGGTAAGATCTCTATAATCAACTCGATTAGTCGGTTGTAGCATTCTTGTGACATATTAAAATAAGACTTTATGCTCAATATCCTGGTGACTACCCCTAACGGTGAATGATCCTCACAACCAGGATACAATAGAGTCTTGCATTCTCTAACAATTTCATAAACTTTGCAGCATCGGCATTCGGTGCCTCCTCAGCTGCTTCATGATTGTCCGGATCGAAAGTAGGCCCTGCAGCATCGAAAACCATGTTCATATGCCCATCGTCGAAATTGGTATTCTCGTGGATATTCATATATGGCTCCACATAAGGCTCCTGCTCCGATGCTAAAGGCACAAGCTCTCTGTGTGAGGTCCACTGATAGTAATTCAGAGTAAAATTCCTCGAGTACAAATGATATGTCATATCCACTTCTGGACGATATTATAAGTTATGACATTTCATATACGGACGCTTAACTTTTGTGTCATCCATGTACTTAGGGAACGCCTTGGCGAACTGCAGGAACTACTCTACTCCCTCTATGTATTCATCCCGTACATTGCACATATTATTAGGATGATGCTTGTACATCCATGAACGATGATACATGTAGTAATTCAGATCCATTTCTAGATACTTCTGCAAAGATTATAACAACCCGTTCTGTTCAAGCAGACAGCCGATTCAAACAGAGTAAGTGCAATGACCCGACCCGCTTTGCTCAGCAAGAAGACCCATTTGAGGTAAAGGATTCCAGACTCGGAGTATCGCTCGACCAAGGCAAATTATCGCTAAGGTGGGTGGCTACGATGAACTTGTCTTTACTTAGCCAGCACACATAAAAATATGGACGATACATGCTAGTCGTTAGGTGAATCACCCCTTGCATGCTAATAAAAAATATAACGCACTTAACTAAGGGAATAATCTCATATTGTATTGCTTGTATTAGAACATGAAAATAAAACTTGGCTTATAATTGGACCTTCACTTGCTACCTTTGCTTTGTGCAAGTAGACCCCGTTGTGCCTCGAGTAGATCATTATGGACCCTTCATAGTGCACTGCTTCACTCATTTACATTGCTCGCCTTAAGAACTACGTCGCTCGTTATGTTCCTGTACGGTTGCACTCCTCGCACTACCCCTTAAACCGTGCCAAGGTAAATGCTTATGTTTCATATAAATGCATGCTTGCCTGCTTATATTGTAACTTGTACGCGTTGTCTCGTTTCAATGCTTGTCACATAAATTTATGCCACGACCCCGGTAACACTACCTTGTCTTGTATTCATCTAAGTTTCCTGAAAGACTATCGAATAGTCGTTCCGTGCAAGTATTAACCTGAAAGTATTCGGGACCGTTAGGTCGCCAATGTAGTTCCTGAACCAAGAGATTTGCACCATGTCAATAATCCAAGAATCACAGCTCGTAGAGCAATATCCATCCCGTACTGAATTAAATGGCTCGGGGAGTCGATATATATTATGAACAATCCTGCCTTGAACCTGTACCTGACAAGATCCTAACTCGAACTAGTACTTGATATATCCTGACCTGCTTCTGTACCTGACCAGAGGCCTGGAAGATTAGAGACTTGCATGGTGACGGGCAACTTGGTGCATAAGGGAGATCTTCGGATCTCATTTCACGGACGGTCTCTGGGGCACCGGGGCCGATCCGAATGGTCGAAAACTCCTGACTATAGTCGCCTGCGTCGGGCGGGATATGTGCAATGCCCCATGTTCCTGCTTGTACACTATTCTGCCCTGAGACTACACCGTCCTATAGCGTTATGCCAGTAACCTCTTGTTCATATTGACTAAGTTATCCTCGCTTAGCGGCAATCTGCATGCGAGTCATTGCATCGCATCCAGTAATCGGAAACACCTTATCGGATATGATTATAACACACTTGTACATATTTGAACACTTGAATATCTTCTGTAATGCTTCTGGATAATCTGTGTAACTCGTCCACCTAAAACAGAATCTCGCTCATGACACTTGTGTTTGTTTATGCAATTGCCCTTGAATTTTATTATATATGCTCGTGCTTGGTTTAACTTGGTTTTTCTTAGACATGTAACGACGAATGGTAAGTTGGTAAGTCTCGCCGTGTTCCTTTGTAACACACGGTGCACTGCCACACGATTTAGGCTTTTCATTATGCCATGAAACTGATCCTAAGGCAAGACTAGAAAGATAACTTAATAGATGGTGCAAAGAACCTATATAACGTGTTTGGATTTATCGAGCGAGCGAGAAGCCTCCCCACCATTGCATTCATATACTGATAACCCACCAGATTGCTTGCAGGGTACGGGAGAACCTCGTTCAATATAAAAACTCTTTCATATGTGCTAAAGCATGGAGTTCGCTCTGGAGCCTTGGAGCGTTGCGTCTGGAGCTAAAGCACATATACAAGACATAATGTTAGAACATCGCCTATGCATCATTTCACAATTATAGCCACTTGGAACACTTTTATCATTTCTGAGAGAGAGGACTTGAGCGACTTGTAATCTCGGCCTAGCGCCGCTTATAATACTTGTTCAATATCAATAAAGAGCTTATTTTACTTCTAGACTTGTGTTATTCAATGCTTCCACTATTGACGACTCTGTGAACTTATTAACAATTGCCTATTCGTTTCTTATTTCGCTGCACTCGGACTATCTGTACGACTTTGTGGCTTAGACATCTTCCGCATGTTCGGATCATGGCCTTGCACGGATGCAGCTTATGTGTGTGTCTGCGTGTGTGTGTTAGCGTGTGTTAGTATGTCAGTATCCATATTAGGGTTAGTATCCGTGTGTGTGTGTGTGTGTGTATACGCGTGTGTGTGTATGTGTGT
Source organism: Iris macrosiphon (assembly GCA_036927795.1). Classification (NCBI taxonomy): domain Eukaryota; kingdom Viridiplantae; phylum Streptophyta; class Magnoliopsida; order Asparagales; family Iridaceae; genus Iris; species Iris macrosiphon. The sequence continues at coordinate 50,274,370 of JAYESA010000018.1, forward strand.
GTTCGCTTGTGTCCGTGTGTGTGTGTGTGTCTGTGTCCGTATTAGGGTTAGTGTCCGCGTGTGTTAGTGTGTCCGCGTGTGTGTGTCCGTGTGTGTGTGTGTTCGCATGTGTCCGCATGTGTGTGTGTCCGCATATGTTAGTGTGTCTGCGCGTGTGTTAGTGTGTCCAATTTTGGGAAAGGGTTAGTATTTGCATGTGTGTGTGTCCGAGTTAGGGTTAGAATTTACCTAATAAGGAGTGACCGAAGAGGAGGGGGTTGACCGAGAAGGGGGTGCCTGGAGAGAAAGAGGAGGAGCTCAGTAAATGAGGAGGAACCCGGAAAGAAGGAGAAGGAATTGGTGGCAGAGGAGGAGCTAGCCCGGAGAGGAGGAGGAGGAGGAGAAGCTCGGTGGAGGAGGAGGAGCTCGGTGGAGTCCGGGGTCGGAGGGGGAGCACGGTCGGTGCCTGAGCTGTTGAGCCGAAGGGTTCGTGGGGGGAGGTCGCGCGCGCGGGAGCTCAAAATTTTTAGGAAATTTTTGGAGTGAGAGATGGGAAAAATGAACTCTGTTAACCGATATGAAAACATTAGCGACGCCATAAAGTAACGTCGCTAAACGTCGCAGATTTTATAATATTTAGCGGCGTATGAAAACCAAAGTCGCTACACGTCGCTATAATAAAAATAATAGCGACTTCTGGCGATAGTTGACGATATCTTATTCCATAATATTATTTGCAGTCGCGGAACGTCGCGGAACGTCGCAGACAGTCGCTAATAGCGACGTCCCATGACGTTGTAAAATAATGTTGCTAAATTCATAAAATATAGCGACATCATAACTAAACGTCGCTAAAAACGTCGCTAATTGGACATATTTTGGTAGTGTTTCTTGTCTCTCTTGCATGTTTATTTACTGTTATATTCAACATTTTTTTGTAACTTTTTACGTCCCTCTGAAGACCTAGTGATCTCCCAGGTATTTGTTGAGCTCGCCGTGTAGGATATTTGGACAACTATGATTTCTTTACAGGATGCAGGTATCTAGCGATACTCTTATCGATCTTCCATGTTTATATTTCTTATCATCACATGCACTATTGTTATAGCCTAGTTTTAATAAACTCATGTTATTCTTTTGAGTTTACTCGAACATATATGCTAGTGGGCTGTAAACCATGAACTATATTATTCTTTCTTAATGATTATTCTTTATGTGGATTGAGATATCGATAGTTGATCTGCCATATTGGATATGATATCATAGTACAAACAACGTATACTTAACTAAGTTGGGCTAGAGTCTACTTGATATGTAGCTGGCCATTGTCACATACTCTGGTCCTATGTATTTTGGGACTGGACGTGACATAGTTTTTGTGATTGTTCATGTAGGTTAGAGCATATCATATCGGTTACGTAATTGTACTGATATGAGCCTACGAATATGAATAGGCCAAGATAGGATCTCAATCCATAACTTCTTTAACAATTTCCTCTTTGAACTTGATTATCTCCCTTAGCCTTCGCAATTTACTCGTTTATTCCCCTTGACATCACTATCATTGTTTCTCGTCTTCCCCTATTTTGAGGAGATGGACGCTCGTGCTTGGTGGAGGTTAGAAAAAAATGGTTAGAAATAAATATTACTTTGGTGTTTTACATTATTAGTTGCTTGTTATTAATTGTTTTATATATACTTTGGTGGGTAGGTAGGAGTATAATAGATATGCTATATACTAGAGGTACATAGTTGTATTAAAAGTTTTCCAAGGAAAGCCGATATTAGATAAACTCAAAAAAAAAAAATTCGTTTGGAAGATAATATCTTGTAGGAATTTCAAGTTTTGATAGAGTACCATGTGATCTAAGGTGGGTAGATTTTCAGGTTGCAATATGGTTCTTGGTGACAATATTAATGGTTGTGAGTATTGATAGAGTTTGTAAAAAATAATTTAATTATGGTAAGAGTGATATAACTAGGGGATGGACGAGTAGACAATAGTTAAAAAATTTATTAGTGAATCAAGACTGCCAATTTTAATGTTTTAGGATCTTGTAGTAATTATAATTAAAAATTATATGGGGTGTCTTCAAAATATTTTAATATATTATAATAGGAAATTATGAGGACTAAGTGGAGCGAGAAAGTAGAATCCTCTATGATGAATAGTTAATAATTTTATTTTTTGTTTGCTAATTGCTTGATTAGAATAAGATTATAGGTTCATAGACTACACTTATAAATAATAAGAATCATAGTAAAATAACCCCCTTTATTGCTTGTTTACTCGTATTCCTTAAATTTCAATGACGAAATATTTTTAAGGTGGGTATAATGTAATCCCCTTGTTATTTTTTTAATTTTATTTATTTTTAGTAATTACAATTATTGAGAATTATTTTTAGAAATCTTGAGAGTTACACATAAACACATGTTACACCTAGGTCCCACTATACAATAATATATAATACTATGCTAGGTCAGGCTCGTAAAGACTCAAATATAGTCTTAGAAACCTATCTACAATATTTTATATTTTTTGATATTTTTAGAGAATCTTTGGATACTTAAAACCTATTTATTGACGACCTTTCAGAATTTATTTTGGGGTCGTACTAAAATATTTTAGTATAAAACTTTTATTTAATGGCTAGAATGACTATATATATTTTCTAGAATTTGTTTGAATTTTTTTTATAATTTTAGGTATTTATTTGGAGTTATTTAGGGTAAAAACTAATTAATAACTATTTTTTGGAAAAAATAAAAATTAAAACCTAATTACCTAGTCACTACCCAGTCAGCCGCCCAGGGGTCCACGGGCCAGCCGCCTCTATATATAGTATACTAAACCCTAATTTTTGTTGAATTTATTTTAGAGAGGAAAAAGAGGGTTTGCTTTGGAGAGATTCTTCGAGTTTTTCGACTTTTACGAAGCCATTACGATCAATCTAGACATCAAAATCTCGAGCCATTTTTTTGTTAGAACCATATTGAGGTAAAATCTCTGAATATATAATTTATTTTAGCAAATTCAAAACCATTAAATCTGTAGAATTATTTAAGTGTCATTGATCCGAGAAACATTTTTGATTTGTTGTTTTCGAGATTACGGGAGATCCCGAAATCGGATTCATGATCTGTCTGATGTTTTAAAAAACTAACATAGAGACATTTAATAATAAAATTTTCTAGAATTTATTAGATTAGTTTTGTATCCTGTTTAATCTATACAAACCCTAGACAACTAGCGATTTATCGATCGATAAACTAAAAATTGTAACCATGATATCTCACAAATGATTCAAGATTCTTATGAACAGTTAATTCCAGCATTCTTATGATGCTAAAATCTATGTGTTCATGTACTAAATTTTTTGATTTGCATTGGTTGACCTTTTTGTTAACAGAACGCCTCAATTTGCCTGCCACAAATCTCAAAATCTTCAAACGCGATATAAATTTATGTTTAACTTATAGTTTAAAATATTAATTGATAAATATTAATTATAGTGACTAGTGTTACATATTTCTATATGGTATGACTAAGAAACGGCTTATGTGTCATAGAAGATAGACGACTTAGACCGATCACACTTTTCTAGTTAGGAGTGGTTAATTGTAAATTGTATTGAGTGTATAACATATGGTAGCTGTATTTAGGATTGGTAGATATTCATTATGATCATATAGATGGTTAAAGGTTAGACTTGGTTACTTTGGGCTCGCAACTCAGCATGGACATACAAGCAAGTATATCTTACCAACTTGTACAACATTTATGCATGTTTATCTTTACTCATTCTTTTTTATGTCTATTTATTTTCTTGTTCTAAATCATATGTTCTTGTACATGTTTCATTATGCTCTTTATTGATTCCAAATATCCTACTTGTCTCTATTTTGTTGTCATGTACTTGGTCCATATTACACTATACTTGTTAGATTCTTGTATTTCTTGTGCGTACAACTTTACTTGATCATGTATTCCCGTATTACTTGGACTTGACTTGACCCGACTTGACTTGATTACGACTTGACTCGACTTGTGTTCCCTTAGGAGAGAAGATTGATACAAGGATTGGCTACATTGACCATTCTCTATTGAGAGTCTCTTGTATTGAACTACAATTGAGATTTACTATAGATCGGGAGACTCTTACATTCGCTACTGTCTATAGAATTTATTAAATTTATTTGTTAGTCATGCCTAGTACCACAATTCTCATGGCATGCCACAATTTTAGTATTTCTTATGTATTAGTTGTCATTCACTTGTCGTGATATTTTCTTGTCTCTCTTGCATGTTTATTTACGTTACATTCAAAAAAAAAAAAAATCTATCTTGTTACGTCCCTCTGAGGACCTGGTGATCTTCCCAGGTATTTGCTGAGCTCATTGTGTAGGATATTTGGACAGCTATGATTTCTTTACAGGATTCAGGTATCGCTATCGATCTTCTGTATTTATATTTCTTATCATGACATGCATTGTTGTTATAGCCTAGTTTTAATAGACTCATGTTATTCTGTCGAGTTTATTCGAGCATATATGCTAGTTGACTGCAGACCATGAACCATATTGTTCCTTTTTGATGATTATTCTTTATGTGGATTAAGATATAGATAGTTGATTTGCCATATTAGATATGATATCATAGTATAGCTAGACAACCTATACGTATCTGAGTTGGGCTGGAGTCCACTTGATATATAGTTGCCCATTGTCACGTACTCTAGTCTTATGTATTTTGGGACTAGGATGTGACATCAGTTCTACTACCTTTGTCTTCATGATTCTCGAAGTTTCCTTTTCCATCATTATAGGATAATTGTCTCTTGATGAGTATCATTTATAAAGTACTTAGCATGTTAAGACATATTAACATCTTTCCTCAATGGCTTTTACCATCTAAAATTGCCTCAAATTTCCCTGCGTCACAAATGCATAATATTGTCCTCTAATTCTCATGGATCATAATCATTATTTACAAGTTCTACAACATCATTCTTAGCCTGATTTATGCAATCCCTTGTTTATTTATTCGAATTCATATGTTATTCTTCCATTTACAACTCAAGCATATCTCATTAAATCTTTCAAACCCCGATGTAGTAACTTGGTTTGTGGGAGCTCTTATTTTAGAATAGGGATTTTTTGTAATATTTATTTATTATTTATAAAGAATTAATTCCTAAAAGTTATTTTATGTATAGAGACACATTGTCATGGATTAGATACTTTGATCGTTGCACAACACTAGCTTTTATCTTCCAATAAAATTTATATTTCTGTTTTAGACAAGTTAGTCTACCACTATGACCTTTGTGTCACTCTCAAAATCACACTCTTGTACTCTATTTTAGTTATGCAATATTCAAGACACTTTGACTAGACCAAACGAGACCAAATTGACCCATTGACACCAATATGACTCAAACCCTCAAAATACCAAATACCCACCTATAAACCCCAAACACCAAACACTCTTTTTCCTCATACCAAAATATTATTTTTAGTATTTGGAGAATAGAAAATAAAGTTTGTAACACCCAAACCCTTCCTCTCCCCACTAGAACAGAAGTTTATAACACCCAAACTCTTCCCCTCCCCACTAGGCTGGCCATAACCCCTCTCTTTTAACCTCCTCCATTCAACCACCTGAAAAAAAAATTCTTATTAACCCTCTCTCCTATAATTTTTATTCACAAACCATTCCCCAAAACCTTCTCCAGATCCCTCCACACCTCTATTTATCCAACCCTATCCAGGCTGAATCCGAATTCAGCTAGTCTCCACCAATCAGGCCATAAGTCCCTCCATACTAGATCTTTCTCTCAAATTTTATACACTTCTTCCTCTACCTGTCCTCAAAATTTTCTCTTCACAAACCTTCCATCAAAACTCACTCTAACTTCCTCAAAACAGTCCATCCACCATAAGAGTCCATGATGAATCCGAATTTAATATATTCCCTTCTCAATCCACTCTACCACCTCCACAGCCCCCAAACAACCTCTAAAACCACCCTAACATTCTCTCCTATCAATCTACTATCTACCTTAGCTACCACAACTCCTAGAACATCCCACACAAGTCGTCCAAGGAGCATCAAGCACCGAAGGTCAAATTTGAAACTGTTTTAAAGAAGGCTTTGTTTGGACTGATTTCTAGATCTTTTTCTAATAGGTAAGTGATAATTTATCTTCTACTTGAACCCCTCTTGATTTTTTAAATACTTTCCTTTAGGTTCTTTACATATTTCTACACCATTTTGGATAAACTATGCATGACCTCTAGGTGATCTTCAATATCAACATAGAATTGTTTTATGTGTTCACCAACTTGTGTATCACTTTTTCTATGATAAATAACCCATAAAACCATGATCAAAAACTCTGATTTAAACCCTAATTTTAAATAAAAAAACTACTCTTATATGACACAAAACCAAGGCATGATAATGTTGTACCAATATTAAACTTAATTTTGATAAATGTTTCTATTTTATAATTAACAACTAAATTTTCATAAATTAAATAATAAATTTTAGAATATTAATTAATATATTTTCATAGTATAAATGAGTCTTTATGCAACTTGGCAACTTTGACGCACAAACTAGTTGTCAAGTTGCTAGAACACCTAGTCGACGTGCACCGAAACTTTGTGCATGCAACGGTAGTTGTTTTAGTAGTTTTTTTTTACTAATAAAAAATAATTCCAAAAATTAATTTATATTTATTTCAGTTTTAATTTATTTCGACATGTATGGTTGAGAGGCTACAAGCATGTTCGAAGTATAGTTTAGCGTTGTTGCGAGTTTCGGGACATCGTGTCGTATTTACGTACGAATAGGAATAAGCGTATCGAACTCATATAATTGCCTAAAATATGTATGATAACATGATGTACGAGACCTCACGATAGACATTAGCATAGTACGTGTTTATTGGCACATTATCTAATGCCATGCGACTGTTGGATTGTTGGCACGGACATCCCAATATTAGTTGGTGTTGTACGACGATCTTACCCTTTTATAATAAGTTGATTAGTGGTGTTAGTATTGATTAGAATATGTGATATAGGGCAACTTGGATCCACTGTACTTTCAGTCGAGGACATCCATTAGGCAATACCGCAGCAACATATCGCAGGCAAGTGTACCTTGCCAATGTTACCAGTATTTTGTGTTTTGTGATATTTACTAGCCCTTGATTGTACTTCTGCTTTTAGCATATATTATATTGAGAGCCTAGGACAATATCAGATACTTAGCGTCCGATTTGTATTCGGGTGCCGACATCTATCAATGGAGTCGTGTATTGGTTAGTTGCATTGTCGATGTGATACCTTGTTCATGCTAACTCTGGCAAGATATACCTTAGGACACTGGACACGACTTTCATGTACAAAAGTCTTACATGAGACATTCGAGGTTTTCATCTTCTGTGTCAGGATAGGACTCGAGACATGTGATAGTTGACATGATTATATCTATACCTTGACTCGAGACATAGTTAGTGATTATCTTGCGTGTTGTGAACATGAGACATGAGATACATGGGGATTGGTGTCACACCCGTTCCCAGATTTGGTATTCTTATATTTGTGATATTTAAAATATTTTCTGTAGATGTATTCATATTGTATTTACATGTTGGTTCATGTTAAATATGTTGTATTTATTTAATTGTATTCCTGTTTATTGTGGGAGACTACCCGAGACCAGTAGTGAACACCTTGGCTATTGCCATGGACCCGTACTAGGACCCGTATACAGGATGGATACCAGACCCGATTCACTCTTGGAACCACTAAGCCTATTTTGGATGGTTGAGATTTGGTTGGAGAATGTCATGACATAATCTTAGGGCAAAACTCATTATGGTTTTCTTTCTCCTCTCTCATTCTTCCTCATTTCCAGTACTTCCCTTCTTCTTTCTTCTTCCTCCTTCCCTCAAGAGCTTCCCTTGACCGAAACCTTAAGCCCTATCCCTAGACTTGGTTCTAGGAAGAGGTTTGTTAGTCCACCAAGGCAAGTACATCTTGCTCAAAGTGGTCAAGCTATAGATTTTTGAATTTTTATATGATTAGTAAAGTAAAATATGTTTAATGGAAAATATTCTCCTTTATGTTCTCATTAATTTTAGTTCTTGGAGATTTTGGTTTTGACGAACGATTTTGAGTATATTTGAGTTTTAAAGTTATGTTTTTTATGGGTTCCAAAAGTTTTTCTTGGTTTTAATCTATTAAAACATGGTATTTTAGAAAAAAATAGTTTTTTGGTTGACGGAGAACTTTATTTTGAGCATTTTGGCTTTTGTTTCACTTGATTCAGAGTTAAAATAAATTTTTTATGAAGAAAATAATTTTTGGATTTTTGGAGCTTTTTTGCCATGGCTAAACTTGTTGTCTGGAGAAGACGAAGTTCTCATGCGGCCAGCGTAATATGCGGTCGAGACTTCCATGCGGCATGATCCTTATACAGCTAGACACTTTGCCGCATAGCCAACCAGCATGTGTTCATCTTGTTGGATGCATGACTAACCTTTACACAAGTGTTCTGGAGCTAATCCTTGAACCCCTTGTGTTTTTACTCGCTGAACGAATGAGAAATTCGCTAAGTCTAAGAGACCTCCATTCGACATCTACTTCCATGCGGCAAGCAGAGTATGCGGCCACTTTTCTTCAGACGCGTGACTCTGATTGTTTGGCACATCTTTTCATGGTTTTTGTCTTTTCTCTCTGACACATCCATCACTTCAGTCACTTCACTGACATATATTTAATACACGCCACTTCAGCACTTGTTCCAAGAGAGTGGACGTTTGTCTAGAGCATGCTACTTGGAGGTGCATGCGGCCTAGGGTAGCATGTGGCCTGGAGCCTTATGCGATCTGGGGTAGTATGCGCCCTGGGGTAGCATGCGGCCTGGAGCCTTATGCGGCCTAGGGTAGTATGCGGCCAGCTCGTCTATGCGGCCAGTTGCTCATGCGCCTGATCAGTGCATGTGGCCTGTCCCATGCGGCAATCCATGCATGCACTTTTTATGCGCGTATATGATCCTATGTGACCCTAGTAATCTATGTACACGTTCTACAGTTTCTTGGGTTTAATTATTTTATTTGGAATATTTCTTATCATACCCTATATGGTTGATCATAGCTTCTTGCTTGTGTTATTCTAAGGAAGAGTGGACTTAGTAACCAGACTGTGCTAGACCTGGCTATGTGCTATAATTTACTATATGCATAGTATGATTATATGTTGTAGTAGACCATGTGACAACCCAGAGTAAACTTAGATTAGTAGATTAACTTATCCTTTTGTTCGTTAAATAGAGTGAGGGGTATAGTTCTGCTCGGGAGATGATCTGCAATTTCGATCCTTGTTTGGTTTAAGGATTGTGGATCTGCTCCAGAGTAGTTCACACTTTTTTCTTACTAACTTTCGGCGGCAAAATCATTAATTCGAGGAGGTCACATCATAAATATAGGTTTTAAATTAATTGATAGTCTGTGTACCTGATTTGAGAAGATTATATTTTTGACCAAGTGTCCCAATTTGATAAGGCTGATAAGACCATCTGTAAGTTTGGTGATTTGACCCAATTTTTTGTATCTATGATGATACAATTACTACGTGCTATGTGTATATATATTATAATGTGCACTGAGGTGCAACATAACTTGCTACGTGCTATGAGATTACATGTTCGGGTTGTGCATCGAGAATGCCTCCTATAATACGCGACATGTGATATTATTATACTATTTCTCCAGCATGGGCATGGTATGTGGGTCAACAACCATAACGTGGTTAGGATGTTTGTTTGATTGATTTGTTGCATTACGCTTGGAGGAATCCAGATTTGGCTCTCGAACAACAATATGGATTCGTACCTAGCGTACACGTACCACGGTACATCATCTAAGAAGGATGATCGTGTAAGCATGATACGCTATTCTAATAACTATAGGGCTAATTAATTAACTGAACTATTAGATCATTGGGAGGAATAAAATCTCCAGATCATGTATGGTAGCTACCATTGGGACATATGTCCTAGGGCGTCATGTTGGTCCCCAATGGATACCGTATATCATCTACAGTAGTAAAGTGCAGTATCCGGCTATATTTATATTATTACATAATTAATTGCGCGGTGGCCTTACAACGGACCGGTGCTTACATACTATGTGTTATGTGTTTATTGGCTCGGCCAGGCCGCCTCACTATCAGTATGATCTGAGGATTCCAAAATTGCATTATTCTTCTGAGATAACTCAAACTCCACATAACATGCAGTAGGATTGATTGGCCGATCTAAAAGAGTATGTGCTGGTAGTCTAGGGACATGAACTATTATGGTGCGATGATTCAATCCTTGTCCTTGTTTGGTTGTAGGGTTGTGCCAAGGTGTCATAATAGGTCATGTACCGAAGCTGCATATTATATCTACATCTTAGCTTGTATTATGGTATGTGTGTCCTGGATTATATTGATGTGTTGTATCTTCGTCGTATTCATAATTGGTGAGTAGTACCTTGACTCGGAGTAGTGCGACACCTTTTGTACTTATTTGGTTGTAGAGGTGTCCTACTGCTCTGATGAAAGGTCATACGCTTGCAGTTGTGGCACAAATTTCCTATTTTATGTACTTTATTGATTTTTGCTTCATTCACTTGTGCTCCTTTGTGGTACTTGCTATCGGGGCCTGACCTCGCTGGTTTTGTTTGGCCAGGTTTAGTAGCAGAGTTCGAGGATTATGTTCTGTATCTGATCGATGATGCACACCAGGAGGATGTCCGTCGAGGAACTTGAATGGGTTTCTTCTCACCCACTATGAGTATCATTTTTATTACCTTTTTTGGCATTTAGTCGACGGTACATGTTAGCCAGTTTATCTGGACATTAGTTCCTGTACATGATTGTATATTTTTTAGACCACGACTGACTTACAGTCATGTACTCTTGACAATGTACTAGTGTACCATCTTGTATAACTCACTACCAAAATATGATAAAATAATGACGTTTTTAGCGACGTCATATAATAAAATGTCGCTAATATTAAAGACTTGAGCGACTCCAAAAATAAACGTCGATATACGTCGCTGTTGGTGACACATAGCGACGTTTAGCGACTGTACTTTGAGTTTTAAAGAATAGTCGCTATAAGCTTCTTTAACGTCGCTAAACGTCTTTGATTTAGCGACGTTTAGAGACGTATTTACCGACGTTGTTTTTTTCGATTTTTAGCGGTGTTTTTAGCGACATTGCTAACGTCGCAAACTTTTCAATTAGCGATATTTATTGATGACGTCTCTAATTATTTTTATTAGCGACGTTTAGTGACGTCTATTGAAGATGTCACTCACTACCAAAATGATTCATATCAGCGACGAATTTAACAACTCTAGACAATCACATCACTAAACTTAAAATTTAGCGACGTCTAGCAACATCTCAAGTGGACATCGCTAAATTGTTGAATATAGGGTTCCCTCGTCTATTTGACTTTTTATTTATTTTCCCCAAAACTTTTCGTTTCCCGTGCGCCCTATTGGCGATCCACCCTCCCCCAGCGACCCTCCGCGGCTCCGGCAACCCACCCACCCCCTCGACCGCCTCCTTCGCTCCCCACCCCGATGCGACCGTGTTCGCCCCCCAACCCCGACACAAATGACCCCAGACGTGGCTCCTCCCATCCGGCGTAGATCCTTCCTTCTGGCAAGGTCCTTCTCTGTCGACCCCTCTCTCAGGCGCTCCTCCTCCCTTCCTCACGGCTCGGTAAAGCCTAACCCAGACCCGGACACAACTAGGACGCACACACATACTGGACACAATCAGGACACATGGACACACACATGACACAACCCTAACCCTGACACATGGACCCGAACGCATGGACACACACACATGACATAACCCTACATGACCTAATTCGTACTAACACGGACACACATGTAGACATGCATGGACACGGACACATACGGGCACATATGGACACAGACATACACGGAGACACACCTAGACATACATGGAGACACACCCTAGTTAGTATGGAAGTTTGGTTGCATAATTAAAATTTTTGGTTGCACTAGTGTATCACACACATGGACACACATAATACAACACCCTCAAATAAACTATATAGTTGTTTGATAGGATTTTATTATGAATTTAGTATCATATGTTGTTGAGTATCATATAATTGGCTTGTGAGTATAGAATTGTGTGTGTGTGTTCCATGTGTGCGTGTGTGTGTGTGTGTGTGTGTGTGTGCGTGTGCATGCCAAGTCACTACTAAATTTTGTCTAATTAGCGACGGGATGTTGGATTATATGAGAAGTGCAGTGCACACGGGATGTTGGATTAGCGACGGGATGTTGGATTATACCTTTATTCTTTATAGCCGTTCATTTGGGTGGTTCCTTTGATATTATATGTATAGGATATGGTTGGGATGTTGGATTATATGAGAAGTGCTGCAGGTAGTATGGGAGAGTGGCAATTTGGTTATGACACGACACATGATATGACACATACCCTAACCCAAAGCCGAGATACGACATAAACCCTAACCCTATTTGAGTTAATTAGACGCAGTCTTGGGTATCAAGTGAGATATTATGCAGTGCACACTTATGTACAATGCAGTGAGTGTGTGTGTGTGTATGATATCTCGGTGCTGCGGACACTAACCCTATCCTAATCCTAACTCGGACACACACACACGCGGACACTAACACTAACCCAAACTGAGACACACGGACACACTAACACGCATACACCAACCCTAACACAAACACGAACACACACATGTTTGTATCATGTCTTCTTATGATACGTATGGTGAAATTGTAGGACACATGGATATGAAAGGTTAGGACACAATATCGAGGATAAGATTTTAAGCATTTTATCGGACACAAACACATGCATACATGTCAAGTGTGGATATCCAATAGTGTCGAACTGGTGGGCAGTATGCAAGACGAAAGCTAGAAATACCTTTGACGTTAACGAAATAGCTTATCAGGAGGATGAGCTACATATTATAACAAATATTGTAGATGTGGACTCAACGAAAGTTCCTCATTACACGTCTAATCGTATGGAAGAGGTAGAATTATCCGAAGAGGAAGATGAAGTAGATGAAAGTAAAGATGTGGAGGAAAAGGAAGAGGAGGACGATGAAAACGAAGAAGATAAATTTTCAGAAGAGGATTGAAAATAAAATAAAATTCATTTAGAACTCTAGCCATGTACTGTATTTTTAATGTGGAATATTACATCTATTTTAACTATATGGATACATATATTTATATCTATTATCAATTATATTCTTTGTTTCCATCTATCTTACCAGATGTCTTACCAGATGGCACCTATAACCCGAGCACGTACACGTCGCTTGAGAGTGGTACCTCCTACTGTTAAGAAGGAATTGGTACCTCCTACCGTTAAGGAGGAAGTGGCAACTCCTATTGTTAAGGAGGAAGTGGTACTTTCTACTATTAGGCAGGCACCAGCTCAGAGGGGGAGTTCCAGTCACCCTGCACCTATAGCGGAGATTGATCACCTATACGCAGCTTATGCGAAGTATCTGAGGGACTGGGTTCTGCCCCTGTGTATTAGATTTTCTTGAGAGATTGAGAAATTGGATAAGACTTATGGTATGACTGTGATACTTTTATTGTGCTTATTGTGTGACTGTGATACTTTTATTGTGTGACTGTGATACTTTTATATTATGCTTTTTGTGTGACTGTGATACTTTTATTTTGTGTTTATTGTGTGACTGTGATATTTCATATACTTTTGTGATATTTCGTACCTAAAATATTCAACGGAGGGTTGCTCCGAGTATGTCTACTTTATGAACTATTATAAGTCTGTGTATTTATTTTATCATCATATGTTATTATCGGGTATAGGCGGACGACGCAGATAATTCGAAGGTTGATCCTCTAGACGGAGTGCTCTTCTGGTACATGCTACTGGTTTCAGATTCTTGTAGCAGATGAAGGAGGCCAAGTCAACTCCATCTGCGCATGATCAGAGCGATCCTCCATGCGCGCCTCCGGACGAGACGAGGATGGAGATTTGGACCGACGGGCCTCATAAGTAAGTTAATTACTTAACATTTTGGATCGACGGGCCAAATGATTATATCTTTATATTCATGAATTTAATTATCGTTGTAAGGATATCGTCCGTCGGCGGTACATAGAGCACTGGGGATATTTCTGAGACAAAAGTATGGTGGGCCATTGATCAACTACTCAGATGATCCTGCTGACAGAACCATGGAGACAGATGAGCATATGGCGGAGGTTGAACCGACGTCGTCCCGGCATCAGCGAGATCCTCCAAGCACACCTCCGGACGAGACGAGGAAGGAGATTTGGGCCGACGGTACAAAGTAAGTCAATTAGTTGGTTTAGCATCATATATATCGTGTATTTCTTTATTCATCATATATTCACTTTTTCGATAAAAATAATTATCTCTGTATAGATATCGTCCCTCGTCGGTACAGAGATGCCTGTGCCACTTTCTGAGGTACAACTATGGTGGCACTTGGATCAACTACTCTGATGCTCCGAATGAGAGGAAGGGATTCTGGTTTGCGCACTTCAAGATAAAAGTATATTATATCAATCATCTAATTTATACATATTATATAATTTACTAAATTATTTCTTGTAGCAAATATATTTCTATCTACCGCACCAAGCCGAGTTGATCGAGCAGATGTTTTCTGCCGTTGCTACCAAGCTGATCCGTGATGCTCTGGATGACCAGAAGGCTCGTGATCGAGAAGGAAAACCAATCCAAGGTTGGATCACGCCTGAGCAGTGGACTATGATGAGGGCTTGATTCGACGATCCGAGGTACAAGAAAAGGTCTAAGAAGGCCCAGACGGCTTGGAAGAAGGCAGCAAAGTGGTATGGTGGCTCGATTCCGATGACGAAATATTTCCGTCGTTTGATATGTTTTTTATTTCAAATATATTATTTTAATACAAATATGAAAAAATTGTAGTAGGATAAAATGTTTAATTTTGGTACTAAATAATATATTTTTAACAGGTAAAAAGGGGTAAGGATGCCAACATGGTGACCGTCTTCCTGGCCACCCATCGAAAGGGCGAGAATCTCATTGATGAGGGGGCCTCGCAGACCTATGTAAGTATTACTTTACTTTCTGTTAATTTTAATATAACTTAGGCAATTATCGAGTATCCAAACTTTTCTAGGACGAGTATCTTAGACTGCGTGAGCGGACGACTGCTAGTGCACCTACAGCGGGAGAGGCTTTTACAATGTCGAAGAATTTTCAAGATAGCTACAAAAACTATCCAAAATTTATTACAATTTTAAAAAATAAAATTTATAATTTTTCTTATAAATTAAGTATAATTTTGGTAACTCATTTTAAAAATCCTTGGACATTATAAAAGATTCCTTGACAATTACAGTTCTCTTTAATTTTGATTATTTATATGTTGGTGAGTCAAATTAAATCATTATCAATACATATTTCATACTTTTTTGACAGTATATTTTTCATACTTTACACATGAAAAAGTAAAAGAATGATCATAGTACAAAAGAGAGGAGAGTGTAGTCCTATACTTCATTTTTTTTAGTTCCTTCATTCCTTTATTCTTTTCTATTGCAAATTGTAATTGTTCTCATGTCCACTATCACTAGACCCTTTTTTGTAGGGTAGGGCCCTGAGACTTTTTGGAAAATGGTCAACAAATATATCCAAAGTCTGGGGTTTGCTTGGACTACTTTCTACATTTTACATATAATACTTATTGTAGATGTTCATATATAACAACTATCGTGGTGGTAGAGCTTAGTAAGGACTAAGAGCGGCCATGGCCCCTCCATTTTTTTATTTTTCTTATATTTTTTTTGATATTACCACCTCAAAAATATAATCTGGCCCTCAAAAATATAATTTGTCCCTCTAAAATTATATCTTGTTCCTATAAAAATTGAAGTCAAGCTCCACCACAGAACTCTCATGATCTTGAGTTACATGAAATATTGGTTATCAATAGATTTTGGATGTTATTGTGACTTCATGTTGGAGAAAAAAATTATTTATATCTAATCGTCAATTCATGTTTGCTATTTTACATTTTTATTATTATTTTATGTCGAGATTAATTTTTGTACGACATATCTTGTAACAAGTGTTGGTGTATTACAATAATTTATTCAGCAATTAAGCTATCAAAGTCCCCAATGTTGCATTGTCAATGCGTGGCCGCAACGACGATCATTGTTCACTTACGTGGCCACCATCACCAAGTGTCTCTTCTTTCGATGATATCGAACTATAAATGGTAGATATGTGACAATTTTACAAGGGGACATGCTTGATTAATTAGCAATAGGTCAAGATGCAAAGAAGTAAACGGTGGTGTTGCAACGACTCGTTGGACAGTAACTGGATTATATGTAACTAGTGTTATTTTTATATTCTGCCTTCTTGTTGTTTGGTTGCTGTAACAAAGGAATACAACTACTACATATATTTAGTGCTTGCTTACTCCTCAACATCCAACTATTTGATTGGTGCCGCACAACATGTACATATTGTTGTTAACAAGAAAGTAATTTACTTTGTTCCTTTAAAGCTCTTTATTAACTCAATCTAATTTAAAGAATAGAAGAAGACACCATACACTACAAGAATAAGTCAAATTAGCGACGTAAAGAAACGTCGCTAAATGATCAATAAACGTCGCTAAATAATTTTAGCGACGTAATTAACGACGTTTTACTGAAGTCGCCTTTAAGCTAGTCGCTGACAGGAAAAACGTCGTCAAACGTCGCTATGCCGACATTTTCTAACGACGTAAATGCGTCGCTAAATTAGCAACGTTTAGCGACACAACGTCGCTAATTAGCGACGTGTATATTTGTTACGCCCCAGTCCCAAAAATATGTAGGACTAGGACACGTAAGCATGCCAGCCGCATGGATATGGCAACTCCAATATATGGAAACCAAATCCACACGTACGCTGTAATATGAATATCAAATCCACAAGTGGTATAAACATATGTCACAAGTCACAGGGTATAATCTAGATCTCATCCACGAAAATCAAATATGAATAAAATAACCAATATCTATGAAACTAGATCTCAATAAGGAGTATCTAAGGATGATAGTTGGATGGAAACAAATCCACTACCAACTCAAATAGGAAAAGTAAATACAATATAAGTACAACACCATCAAACAATATAAGTACCAGCTATCAATCACGGCTCGAGAGAAGACGTCCACGAAGCATCTATAACCATCCAAATCTGCGCTCCTACAAATACTCAAGAACAGGTACACCTGGCAGCGGACCAGGTCCTCAGAGGGACGTAACAAGATACAGAAAATACGAGCCAACTTGAATACAGTAAACATGCATATAATTTAAAAATAAATAAGTACGCTGTACAAGACAATCTATATGAATGCAAATGAGGACAACTTTTCGACGTATGGGCAAGGGTAGTCTACTTGATCTAAGCCTCACAACTCATGCACTCGTCCATGAACATCATCAGCCGGCATACCTCGGGGGTAGCGACCCTCGGACTCCATCAATCGACATACCTCGGGGGTAGCGACCATCGGACACGATCCACCATAGTGCGTGCTAGTGACTACGGTGTTACCAGAGTGGTTAAGGCCCATACGCCTAATGATTGTCCTCTATGATACTAAGTGTCAAGTGGGTGTCAATATATCTAATATATAGTAATGACTGAAAGAAAACTACACATGCAAGAATAAACAGAAATACAATAAATATAAAGAAATATAAATAGCATGCAAAAGTACTGTAACAATTTGGCAAGGTATCTTGCCTGGGGTCCTCCTGCTGGTATGAATCAGAGTCCAAGTCACAGTCCAAATAGCCTATGTATTACAAATTCATCACGTCAAAGGATAATTTATTTTAATTTATTTAGTTCTGTAATAATTACTCTAAAATCCTATTTTAATCTTATTATTCTGATTTTTAGGTTAATGCCTAAATTTTGTCCAAAGGAATTGAATTTTATCGACTCGAGACTCATAGCACGAAAATCGAGGCGATCTGTTGACCGAAAAGTCAACTGACACAAACTAGACTTTCATGCATGAATTCCTGTATATTTCAGCGTCAAAAACATGCTGGAATTTACGGCTCGTCCAAATTCAAATTTGTTTGGAAATTATGGCACATACAAGTTCGTATCGTGCACCGATGGTTAAATTTTACCCTAGAAGTTCTACAGAATTAACAATATAAAAATACTTCGAAATAAATTCTGGGAAAAACATATGTCAATGATCTCGACATTAGCTTTCCGAAACTTTAAACGGTTCGTGATTCTGATTCCTGGTTCTCCCGGAATCACCAAAACATCGAAACACGTCTGTTTTCGGACATACTGTGTTCTACGAATTTTCCAGAATTTAATAATAATAATTTCGTAAAATAAATTATATAATCAGAAAGCTAACCTCAATATCTTTCTAACACAAAAAATTAGGCCTCATTTGGAGTCCGGAGCTATGCGCAATGGCTTCTGAAAGATGAAGGAACCCTAGATGGTAATTCTCCAAATTCGGCTGAAGAAAAATCCTAGAAATAAACTTAAACTAATATATATATAGAGGAGAGAGAAAGCAGTCGCGGCTCAGATCTTGACACGTGGCAGCCATCCAACGCTGCCCGCCCCGCAGTCACTGACAGGCGGGCCCGGCACTGTTTGCTGCGGGCGGCTGACAGGTGGGCCCCCTGTTTGCTGACTGGGCAGAAATAATTTCTTTTTGGGTTTTCTTTTTCAGAAAATAATTTTTAATTCAGTTTTTGATAATTAACTCAAAATAAATGCTAAAAATAATAAGAAAATTCCCAAAAAATTATAGAAAATATATTTTATTATTTAGAACCTAAAATAAAAGTTTGGGATATTTTTATATAAGTTTGAATATAAATTAAATTCTTCAAAGTCCTAGAAAATTAGTGTTACTAGTTTTTAATTAACTAAAAATTATGGAAAAATCCCAATAATCTAAAATAGCCTAAAATAATTCTAAATAAATATTTATATAAGTAAATATACTAAAAAAAATTATTTTCTAATTAACTAAGAGAATATTCTAAATAAATTCAACATCTATAATAAATATAATAATATAATAATATAAAATATACATAAAATATCTATTTTGGGTGAGGGAGTTTACAATATTTGTCGCTTTATGTCGCAAATTAGCGACGTACGTAGCGACGTTTATAGCGACATTACTATGACTTGGCAATACAACAATGTCAGCAAGTTGCGACGAATAACTACTTTGTTTAGCGACGTTTTTTGCGATGTTGTTAGCGACATATTTAGCGACGTGGCTGAACGTTGCTAAAAATGTCGCTAATGATAAAGTGAAAAAAAATACTGAATTGTTTCCAAACTATTATTCCTGCAGTTTATTAATTCATAATTTGTACAAATAGACCCGGAGCAACCCTCCGTTGAATTTACTGGGTTCGCTGACCCCCTTGGGTTGAACACTCAACACCGGTAAATTAACATATATTTAATATGAATAATATAATAAAATTTGAAGAAAATAAAATATTAAAATTAAAAATTAAATCAGGAGAAAATATCGTCGTAAAGAATACAGCAATTATCCATACAACTGAGTCTCATCTTCAAGAATACATCAAATTAAAAGCCTCGTCCTAAAGAATACAAAAAATAATGTCTGAAACATAAATTATCAATAATAAAATGGTCCTAACTAGGACTACTGCGGATCTGTAGGAGGATGACCACTGACGCGCATGAAGGATAAGAACATATCATACTGCTCCGGTAAAATCGACATCGATGTCGATGGAGAAGGCAGTGACGCCGGTGGAGTCTGTGTCGATGTAGGCGCACCAGGGGACGTATTCGTTCCAACTCTGCGAGTCGCTGGTTGTAAGAATTCATGGTAGATAACAGCCTCGTACTGCTATGAACCATTGAATCCTGTATCATTGTCAGCCTCTCATCCATGGATAGCTGTGATGCCTGCAGCTCCGTCACGCTGCGCTCTTTCAAGGATCTAAGATCAGCTGTCAAATCCCGAAGCTCCATGATACTGCGCTCGAGCATATCAAATCGTGCGATAAGCGTCGCATCGTCCGCTTGAGGCTGGGACCGAGGCTGCTCCTCCATCCTTCGCAGCAACTCGTTATGGAGAGACGCAATCTGACGATCAACGGCCTTCTGGACTCGGGCCGACGACTGTGAGGGCTGTAGGGAATGCGCACTTGTCGGGGAGGCCCTAGATGACTGCATCATAATAAGGGCGCCATAGAATCTCGTATCGTAGTACGTATCCCTCTTGAGACCACCAGCGGTGGTCACCCACAGCTCATCGGCCGACGGAGTTGGAGCGAGCTGCGAGGAAGTACCAGCCTCTCCAACTGTAGGTGCACTAGCAGTCGCCACTCACGCAGCCTAAGATACTCGGCCTAGAAAAGTTTGGATACTCGATAATTGTCTAAGTTATATTAAAATTAACATAAAGTAAAGTAATACTTACATAGGTCTGCGAGGCCCTCTCATCAATGAGATTTTCGTCCTTTCGATGTGTGGCCAGGAAGACGGTCACCATGTTTGCATCCTCACCCCTCTGTACCTGTTAAAAATATATTATTTAGTACTAAAATTAAACATTTTTTCTACTACAATTTTATCGTACTTATATTAAAATAATATATCTTAAATAAAAAACATATCAAACGACGAAAATGTTTCGTCATCGGAATCGAGCCACCACACCACTTTGCAGCATTCAGCCTAGCCGCCTTGGCCTTCTCAGACCTTTCTTTGTACCTCGGATCGTCGAATCTAGCCCTCATTGCAGTCCACTGCTCAGGCGTGATCCAACCTTGGATCGGTTTTCCAATGCGATCACGAGCCTTCTGCATGGATAAGCTTGGCGACAACAGCAGAAAACATCCAACGGTGAATGATCCTCACAACCAGGATATAATGGAGTCCTTGCATTCTCCAGCAACTCCATAAACTTTGTAGTATCGGCATTCGGTGCCTCCTCAGCTGCATCATGATTGTCCGGATTGAAACTAGGCCCCGCCACATCAAAAACCATGTTCACCCACCCGTCGTCGTAAGCAGCGTAGTCGTGGACATCCATATGCGGCTCCACATAAGGCTCCGACTCCGATGCTAGAGACACAAGTTCTCCGTGCGCGGTCCACTGATAGTAATTCGGCGTGAAGCCCTTTGAGTACAAATGATATGTGACTTCCACTTCTAGATGATATTTCAAGTTGCGACATCTCACACACGGACGCTTAATTTTTGTACTGTCCTTGTACTGAGGGAACGCCTTAGCGAACTGCAGGAACTGATGTACACCCTCAATGAATTCATCCTGTACACCCCAAATATCATCAGGATGACGGTTGTACATCCACGAACGATGACGCATATAGTAATTCATATCCATTTCTAGATGCTTCTGCAAAAATGACAGTATGTGTCCTATAAATCATTAAATACAGTGTGATTCTCTGGAGGAAGGTAAGAACTGCTCTAACTTGATACACAATGCCTTATATATGTGTGTGTGTGTGCATATGGTTGTTTGAGTGATTAAGTGAGCTCGGGTCACTAGGGAGAGTAGTTCACAGTTTTTAATGTGCATCATTTGGCAGTAAAGGGAGAGCAGTGTGCCAGTATATGTCCAAAAATGACAGTATGTGTCCTATAAATCGTTACTTTTTTCTTCATAAAGGAGTTGTAGTAGTTATTGGTCATGAACAACATAAGGCCTATATATTCTCAATGCTTAAAGCAAAAATAATAGTTGGATGTCATTTTATATGTTCATAATTAGTGCCTCAAGCTTACTAGGTGCCCAAGGAGTTGGCATCATACTCTATGGGCATAGGCCCGAATCTAATGTAAAATTGTTTGTCTCCCAGAACAAAAAGAATAAGGGTGTTCTTCCAAATCTCGGCAGTTTCAGCAATCTCTTTTGCCATGAAGGAGACACGCTGCTTATCACCTACTTGCTTTGGTTCCACAAAGTATATATCTTCATTGCTTTGATCGGACCCAACACGACAGGTCTCCGCATAGGATTTGCTAGGTCCTTGGGCACCTAATAATGGAGCCCTAGTCGACATGCCTTGGGTTGCAGCATGGGTTACCCCACATCCGCCAACTCCTTACTGAGAGGAGGAGAGCACGAGATCTCCTTGTTGAGGGGGAGGGGGGGGGGAGGGCACGAGAGCCCCTCTTGGATGCCTGTAGGTGCCTCCTCCCACCGAACCTCCCGACTACCCAACTCCCAAGTTTCCTTGCCCACCCCGAATCTCCTTGACGTCTCGCTTGACGAGAGCAGTCCCCGTCATCCCGAAGTGTCACATCTCCACCTTATGGATCGGCCGCTTCCTAAGCACAACCATAGTCTAGCCACCTCTCTCTGCTCTGTGTGTGCTACCCACTCCAACTTTGTAGCACTGGAAGAACCAAGATCCCAGGTCAAAAACCCTAACCCTAGGTCCTGATCGCCTCCTGCTGCAAAACTCGCCATATATATATATATATATATATCATAGATTTAAATGTTAGGGTTTGGGGCGGGGGCGAGCGTTCCAGCGACATACGGCTTGCTAGGGCAGCAGGGACAGGGGGATGACGAAGGCGAAGGCATAACTGAAGGGAACGGGGATCAAGCTGTCCGAAACGTCAAAGGAGGGTGAACGACGGTGGAACGGAGTGTGTGTGTCGTGTCAGTTTTGGGTTAGGGTTAGTGTCACGTGTGTGTGTCTCGTGTCTGTGTCAGTGTCTGTCACGTTTGTGTGCGTCGTGTCTGTGTCAGTGTCATGCCGTGTCCTCTGTGTGTGTGTGTGTGTGTGTGTGTGTGTGTGTGTGAGAGAGAGAGAGAGGGTTTACCTAGAGGAGGAGGAGGAGGGGGATACCGGAGTAGGCTACTGTGGAGGACGTCGATCGCCAGAGAAGGGGGTGGGGAACACCGCGTGTTTTAAAATTTTGGAAAATTTTGACAGAAGGGGGGAATCGGAATCGATCCCTAATTATTAAATTTTTAGCGACGTTTAGCGATGTCAAATAAAAACGTCGCTAACAAAAAAGTTTTGCGACGTTGTAGACGTCGCTAAAAACGTTGCTAAATATAAACGTCGCTAAATACGTCGCTAAACGTCGCTGACCTTAGATAACTTATAGCGACTATTCTTTTAAAAAACTGAATTATAGTCGCTAAACGTCTCTATATGTCGCCAAACAACGACTTATAGCGACGTTAATATTTGGAGTCGCTGATATCTTTAATATTAGTGATGTTTTACCTTGACGTCGCTAAAAATTTCGCTAATCCCGCAATTTTTAGTAGTGATATACAATTATTGAAATTACTAAATTTTTGACTAGTCAGAGCTTGTAATGACTAATTTAAAGAATAGACGACTTCTATTTTTGGAAGGGGGAATAAAAAAATTAGGAGGGAAATTCGACCCCACACTCTCTACACACCCACACACATAAGAAATGTATAACTTATGATAGAGTGTCTATTTTTGGTCAAAATATGGATATGCAATTTAAAATAATGAAAAGATAAATACATTCACAACGTTTATTTATAATGGCAAAATAAACATAAATTTACAACATTGTATGAACATTGTGAAATACGCAACTTTTACATCATTTTATAAGAGTTGTTGAATATAACCCCTTTACAATATCTTTTACATATTGTAAAAATATAATACATGCACAACATTTATATAAAGTAGTAAAATAAAATTAATTTTACAACATTGAACAAACATTGTGAAATATAGAAAGTTTACAACAATTGACAAACATTGTTGAACATGACATTTTTATAATGTTTTAAAATTATGTCAAAAATAATAACTTTGACAATATTAAATAAACGTTGTCAAAATTAATAAATTTTACAATGTTAATAAAACATTGTTGAAGATAGTAATACACAACTTTTGTGAATGATCATTGTAGAAGCCCTAACGTTTGAATATAAATGCTGTTTGCACAGGTATTTTACAACGTTTTTACAATGAAGGATGTATAAGACCTCCCTTTTTTATAACGTTTTCAAGATGTATTGTAGATGAGACGTTGTAAAAGGGATTTTTTCTTGTAATAATTGCTTGTTCCTGGAACAGATCGTCTAGAAGAGGACGAATATTGTTTTGACCAATGGTGGTATTAATCACCCCAGCAAGTGTCTTTTCTGCCTCTTTCTAGTAGTTGTAATCGTTCTATCTCGTTGTAGCAATTAACTACAATTGCAAATAGGAGAACATATTTATTTTTCTTACCTTTTAGTTTGTGTTCTTCGAGTGAGTTTGTATTCTGATTACATAAGACAGAAAATGACAGTAATCAACTTTGAACTTAGGGTCCGTTTGGTTCACCGTAATGTAATCGTAATCGTAATGGCGATTACGTTGTAATTCAGATTCGGATGTTTGGTTAGACAATAAAAAATTAGATGTAATGTAATCGTGATTACAAGTTTGATTACATTACATCAGTTTTTTCTAAAACCAAAATTTGTCATTTTTTGTCGTTTTTGTTCGTTTTTTGTCGTTTTGGGTCGTTTTTGTTTGTTTATATCTTTTTGTCGTTTTTAATAGTTCTTTGTTATTTTTTGCCATTTTTGATTTTTTGGTAGGTTTTTCTTCTTTTTTGTTCTTTTTTTTATCGTTTTTTGTCCTTTTTTGTTCTTTTTTTTTTTTTCTGTTTTTTTAAAAATAACAAAAATCGACCAAAACCACAAAAACGACAAAATAACAACAACAAAAAAATTATATTACAAACTCAATTACATTATATGTTAAACCAAACACTTGAATGTAATTTGCATTACATTGGATTGTTTAATTACAAGTTTCAACCAAACATGGTAATGTAATTGTAATTCTATTACATTACAAATCCAATTCCATTACGATTGCGATTATATTACGGTGAACCAAACGAATCCTTAGTTTGTTCAAATTTTGATCTATCTTTATAACCTTGGAAATAATAACCAGCGACATGGACATTTCACTTTTGAGATCCATCCCTAATATATCGCCCGTTCGTCGCTGATTAAACCGACGATATTCTTGCTGTATAGTCTAAATTAGTCACTTGCGGTATTTTTTTTAGACTGTAGTGTTATAGTTCAACTCCGGAATTGATCTTACTGTATTTTCCCACCAAGGATAAAAGGATACAGGATATACTCATGAACCTTTAAACGATACTTGAGTTGAATAAATATAATCATACTCTCTGGAATTTAGTGTTATGGCTGGAACTCCGGATAAGGTCTTGACTGCACTCCTCGAGTTTAACCGGTCTTTCACTGTTATTTTGTCTCCATTGAGAAATTCAGACGGCGCTCACAACCTTAACTTTTCCGTTCTTTCGCAGACTCCCACCCGAAACCGAATCCCCGTGCCAGCTGCCAGCTTCGGTTGCCTATCCAAGCACGTGTCAGACAGCATGGGCCCATATGTCCGCTTGCATCCGAACAGGGACAATTCTTGTGGGGACCACACTGTCCCTTACTGCCCATACATGCGTGCGTCAGCAACTCTTCCATCCCAAATCGCTCGTCTATAAATACTCAACCCCCCCCTCTCTGATGGTTTCATCCACATCGATCCTCTTCTCCTAACCACCGCTAGCCCAGTTCATAGTCTTACCAATGGCGGAAAACTACTCGACAATCCCGACCACGATCGGTCCTGTGGCCAGCGAGAACGCCGCCGAGAAGCTTCGGTTCATCGAGGAGATGACGACCAATGTCGATGCCGTCCAGGAGAAGGTGCTGGCAGAGATACTGAGCCGGAATGCCAAGACGGAGTACCTGCGGCGTTACGGGCTCGGAGGGGCTACCGATCGGAAAACTTTCAAGGCCAAGATTCCCGTCGTCACCTACGAGGATCTTCAGCCGGTGTTTCAGAGAATCGCCGATGGCGACCGGTCTCGGATTCTGTCGGCTCAGCCGATATCCGAGTTTCTTACTAGGTATGTAGGTCCGGAATTGATAGCCACATCTAGATAGTCCGACATGTTATACTAATTGTGATGATTGCAGTTCTGGGACGTCCGCCGGGGAGCGGAAGCTAATGCCCACAATCGAAGAAGATAACGAGCGGCGGCAGCTCCTGTACAGCCTTCTGATGCCGGTCATGGAACAGTAAGTACAGAAAATTTCTAAAAAAATAACAAATTATAGTAAAATAATAAAATTCTTAAAATTCTAAACAGATAATGTGTTGTCAAAGGCGTTTGCGACATTCTTGTCGCCTACACCAATGGCCACAAGTTGGCAACATGGATGTTAATTTTTTTTTTTTTTTTGAAGGTTCTTCACAGCATGAATGTTTTGTTCCAAAACCAATTCGCCAATGAAGTCCAATTTATACCCTAATTTTTGTCACTAAAATTCGAATAATACAATATGTTACTAGAACTTTTGGCAATACAAGTGCATGCACTCGTGTCGCCAATATTAATGACAAAATAAATATATATTTTTATTTTTCTAAAAAATAGCGTCTCTAAAAGTTCCATTTCGTCAGTAATTTTGTTACCAAAAGCTCAATTTTGTCAAAAAGAAATTCCAATTTCGTCACTAAATCTCGTCACTAAAATTTTTCGTCCTACATACTAAAATTCCAGAAAACAATAAATTAAGATTCACGTCGTTATTGCTGTCGTGTCGCCAACGTTTTTGGAAACACATTATTTTTTTTTTTAATTTTAATAGACTTATCATCTTTTTATTATTTTACTGCAGTTTGTTATCTTTTTAGAAATTTTCTGCCAGTAAGTACTATAGTTTTGTACCTAATCAATTGTTCCCAAATATTGAACATTGCAGATATTTGCCGGGGCTTGACAAAGGAAAGGCACTCTACTTCCTCTTTGTCAAAGCCGAAAGCAAAACTCCGGGTGGGCTCACCGCTCGTCCAGTCCTCACTAGCTACTACAAGTCTGACATATTCCGGACTCGGCCATACGATCCTTACAATGACTATACCAGCCCAACTGCTGCCATACTGTGCGTGGACTCTTTCCAGAGCATGTACGTTCAGATGCTCTGCGGTCTCTACCAACGACTCGAAGTCCTCCGTGTCGGCGCAGTCTTTGCCTCCGGCCTCTGCCGTTCTATCCGCTTCCTCCAACTCAACTGGCCAGAATTCGTACACGACATTGCGACCGGAACCCTCAGCCCCAAAATCACCTATCAATCTGTCCGTGACTCCATCGCCGACATCCTCAAGCCGGAACCTGAGCTGGCCCGTTTCATCGCCGACTGTTGCTCCCGAGAGGAGTGGGCAGGGATCATAACCAAGATCTGGCCCAACACCAAATACTTGGACGTGATCGTCACCGGGGCGATGGCGCAGTACATTCCGACTCTCGAATTCTACAGCGGGGGGCTGCCGATGGTTTGCACCATGTACGCGTCATCCGAATGCTACTTCGGCCTTAACCTCCGTCCGATGTGCCACCCGTCGGAGGTGTCGTACACTATAATGCCCAACATGGGCTACTTCGAGTTCATTCCACACCTGCCGAACCAGAATTCTACTGTCAAGCCAGCTGAGCTTGTGGACCTTGCGGATCTCGAACTAGGGAAGGAATATGAGCTGGTGATCACAACTTATGCAGGACTGAACCGGTACCGTGTCGGGGATATTCTGCGGGTAACCGGCTTCCACAAAGCCGCGCCGCAATTGATGTTCGTTAGGAGGAAGAACGTACTATTGAGCATCGAGTCGGACAAGACTGACGAGGCGGAGCTGCAGAAGACGGTGGAAAGCGCGTCGGAGCTTCTGAAGCCGTACGGAGCTACGGTGGCGGAGTACACAAGCCAAGCGGACACCAAGACCATCCCGGGACATTATGTCATATACTGGGAATTGATGCTCCGGAATCCGGAAAACCAGCCAAGCGACGAGGTGTTGGAGAAGTGTTGCTTGGCGATGGAGGAGGGGCTAAACACGGTGTATCGGCAGAGCCGGGTGGCCGACCGGTCGATCGGGCCGCTGGAGATTAGGGTTGTGAGGAGTGGGACCTTTGAGGAGCTTATGGATTATGCGATCTCAAGAGGAGCATCCATTAATCAGTACAAGGTTCCTAGGTGTGTTACTTTCCCGCCCATTCTTGAGCTGCTTGATTCCCGGGTGCTCTCAGCCCACTTCAGCCCGGCTTGCCCAAAATGGACCCCCACCCCCAACAGGTCGGGTTAAATGGGATTGTCAATAATGTTTCTTTCTCATGTTTTCTTGTCGGTTGTTGTTAATTTTGCTCGTTGAGTAGATGACCGAAGGTCAATAAGGTTTTTGTTACAAAGAACCATAATAAAGTTTGCCCAGTTAAACACGTGCTTTTAGTTTAGGTACAAAAGTAACAAGGATTTGGTACCAATGGTGATAAGGATCGCTCGTGCACGTCAAAACCATGATGTTTATCTGTTTGTTCGCTGAGGTGTAACGTTGAAATGGCTGCCAACATGAAGTGTAACATCCAAACTCCACATGCGACATTTGGTTCCATCAGAGTTCATGTTCCCTGTATTTTTTTTTCCCTTTTTCTTCCCACTCCATATTCGAAATTTTCACGGATGTGGCCACAAGAGAGGAGGAGATGGGGTCGATGGAGCCTTATTGGTAATTCGGAAAACGAAAAAATTTCAGAACAACAAAAAATATGAGTATAAATCGGTACAATGCAAGTAAAATACGTTAAAAAATTCAGTTAATTATTTGTCAAACAGAAATATTGAGGTTAAAAACTTTACATACTTAAACAGCTTGTCAAATTTTGTTTAAAGAGGCTGCCACCACATGTTTTGTGTCAAATTTGTTAATAATTCGTACAGAACACGTTTAAATTTCACATATTTAAAAATCGTATACTAATATGAATCTTTCAAAACTACGTAAGTATCATACGTTTCTGAAAGATACGAAAATAATTACGTATAATACGAGTTTTATTCGGATGATTGTTAACAAGGCGATGGAGTCAGAGTCAACGTCATTGGGGGCGTTAGTGGGGAGACGATGATGTTGATGATGGTAGTAGTTCACGGAAGATGGAGTAACAGTGAAATTCTGAACTAACGATGCATAATTATATTTTTAGATAGTGGATGTGTAAATAAAATTATTATTGATACATATTTTTATTTTTAAATAGAAAAGTAAATCACCGAAACAATTGAACATAACCCTACTATTTGAATTATGGAGAATTTTGATTTTTTTTCTCTTCAAAACTCAAGAGAAGATACCCATATATTTGTCTTATTAAGCATTTAAAAAAAAGTGAGAAAGTGATTGCACGAAGAGGAGAAGGTTACACGATTTTTTACAGTGGATCATTTTAGATAGTGTGTAAATGATATTATTATCCATATTTAATTATATTATTAGATAAGAACCAAAACATTTGAACATACGCGTACTATTTGAAATATATATATATATATATATATATATATATATATATATATATATATATAAAACGTGCAACCGTCAGGTTCATTTGCGGAACTAGGGTTAGGGTTCCTTTGCCACTGGGATACGGGGCGACCGGATGCGACGGAGGGGGGGGGGGGAGCAATGGCACAGAAGGAAGACGACAGTCGAGTCGACATAAAGTGGGCGGAGGATGGACGACAGTCACCCGTAGTCGTCTGTATGGAGGGAATAACTTATCTGATCATCGTGCAGCCAACGCGGTAAGAAAGTATGCTTCTGGCAAACATGCTTCTGGCGGCGCCTCTGGCAAGGGTGGACAGAGTCATCTGGATCATCCTGGTGGTTGGGGGATAGCCTTCGGTAAGGGGCACAATTAGACGAGGAGGACGTATAAGGGAGGCACTGCTTAGAACTTGTCAGATATGGGAGAGAGGGCCTGGCAATACAAACAACGGCCAGATGTCTCATGGTTCACTCAGGGACCACTCCAGAGTCAGGAGGGCAAGGGGGAAAGGGAGGGGATGCCTGGCCAAGGACGATAACATCATGTAGGGCCAACTTTCCCAGTTGAAAGCAAGTGGTGGGAGGATACCACGAGGAGGGGCACTGAGGATGTCAAAGACGATATGTGATACGTGGAGCCAATGAAGATAGGGGAGGGTGAGGGAGCCTCATTCACGGAGGAAGAAATAGGGGAGGTCAATGACTACTGGAAGAACACATTGGTGATGTACGTATTAGGAGACAAGCGATTTTATAGTCAGATTTACGCTTACGCACACAGGGTCTGGCGCCCCAGGGGCACTATGGATATATATGCACGCGAGGATGGGTTCTTCGTAGTTAAGTTTGGGTTACAGGAGGATGTTGAACGAGTGCTACAGGGTGGACCGTGGATATTTGGTGGTCGCTTAATTATCCTAAAGGAGTGGCTCCCAGATTCTACATGTGAACGTAAGATCTTGCACAAGGTTCCTGTCTGGATTCGCTTTCCAGGATTTTCTTTCAAGTATTTGAGTGTCCTCTTGCTAATGAGGCTTGCTAGCTTGATAGGGTCCCCTATTAAAGCTGACGACGTGACGATAACCAGATCCAGGCTGCTCTATGCTAGGATATTTGTTGAGATAGACACGAGCAAGACATTAACAAGGGTTGTTGAATATGATGTCCCGTTAAGGGATGTTTTTACGCAGGTTGTTGAATATGAGTGAGTCCCCCTGTATGCAATCATTGCAAGTGTTTTGGTTAGACTATATACAAATGCCCTTGTGCACCCATAATGGAGACATGCCCTCAGACTCCGGAACAAGAGTATGGGACGCAACAAGCCATGGTACAAGGATGGGAGAAGAGATCCAGGGAACCCATTCGTCTCTTGAGTTCTCGACATATATATGACGAGACAACCGGGGGTTCCTAGGCCAGGAACTGGTGGTAGTGGGTTACGAGATACCAGTGGCAAGGAAAATGAGCTTATGGTGGCGACTGCAGGGCATCCGGAGGGTGGCCCAGTTGTGTTCAGGGTGCAAGGAAGTAGACCGGTAGGCATGGTCACTCGACGTATGTCAACAACAAGAAGAAATTCACTCAAGGAGGGCAATCTTCCTGACGTGCTGACTCAGCCTAGTAGGAAATGACAAGTAGGCATGTTTCGTTAGTTGACTGTTTGTCCAACTCCATCCCAGGTGGCTAGTATATAGGAGGATGTTTGTCAAGACAACCCCGACTGGGTAATGCTGGTATGGGGAGTGAACCCAGGACATGAGAGTAATAGGAGAGGAGGACCTGAGTGGAAATGAGCTTGTACCTAACCCTTGTGCTAGCTCTGGAGACGGCCCTGGGGATATGATCGTGAATTAATGTCTGTACTAATATGGAATGTGCGTGGGGCTTCTTCAATCGGCCGATGGAAGGAGATAAGTGAGGTGATTAGGAGAGAGCAATGCACTACCAATTCGTTGCTAGAGACTAAGATTAAGTCATAGAGGATTCTCAGTAGAAGAATGCATGCTCAGTGGGGTGAAGCCAATAACCTGGTGCTGTATATTATGGAAAGAATCTAGGTTAGATGAGACAGTCGTAGTTGGGTTGGATAGGTTATTCACATGTATGAACATCTAAATTTAGTAAATTTCACTAATAAAGGGCTCTAATTTATTTTGGGAGTGGCGTACGGTCACAATGATAGGAGGAAGAGGGATGTTCTATGGCGGGACATTATTTAGGTGAGTGTGCATGCTGACTTGGTCCACAAGTTGTACTTTGTGGTGATAGGTGACTTCAACGCCTTTTTGTTTAATCCCGAGAAGGTTGGTGGGCAATGAGTTCCTAAGGCAATTTTGCATAACTTCTAGGCATATCTGACTCGTTCTGGTCTGATGAAGTTGGACAGGTCTGGACACATATGGACTTGGCACAATAAGGCGGTGAGAAAGCGGGTGGACTGTTAGTTAGACAGGGCTATCAGCAATAGTCGCTAGTTTGATACTTTTCCTCTCCTGAAGGTAGAAGGACTGGCTGCTGGGACTAGTGACCAATTTTTTGTCACGACCCGTACCCGAAAATTGGACATGAGTCGTGGGTACGTCCAGCCTACGCCGCAACATCGAAGGTAGAACGCAGTCTAGGTCACAATATAACTAACACATCTCACAATAATATATACCTGACAATGATATCTCAACTCCATAAGGAGGAAACGCTAAATATAAGATAATATCAAAACGGAAACTCAATCACAATATAATCTATAGGAAGATGAATGACACGATAAAGATAAGGAATGATATAAAAGAAGTTCCAACACATAAGTTTAGAATTAAACATCTCAAAACAATAACAATAAATCTAAGAGTCTAGCTAACTCAATAACAAGTCTCAAAAATAGTACAACTCAGAATATCTCAAAGTGGAACAATCCCAAATATAATATAAATGCTAGGCTCTAAGTTACTACTAATGGATCCTCTACTGGAACGAGATCCTCCTGAGGCTCCTAGATGTAACCCTTGTCTACTTCCGGTCCATGGTATGTGGGGCAAAAGTCCTCAAGATCCTCTAAAAAATATTATCCAGTCAGGATTGGAGCGAAGCACAAACACTAACAAAATTTTTAATTATATTGATAAAAACTATAAAGTAGAGAGTAAGAAATATACAAGATGTAATAAAATACTAGAAGGTAAGGAAAACTAGAGAGACAATAATCATATCATAAAGAAATAACTAGCAATGAGTACACTATTAATAGTAAGCAGTGAAAGAAGATAAATGTGAATACTAGCAATGTATGAACTGAAAATAGAGGAATAAAAATACTGGCTAAGTGCCTTGGAATATTAGTTTGCTATGTGATCGACTTGGGACTAGATCAGGCTTGTTATATATGATTAGTATGATATATGTGAGGTCAGGCTAACCATCTGGTTAGCTATGATATGAGCAAGAGTCAGGCTAATCATATATAACAGGCTATGAGGCATGTAATATGGTTAGGCTACTCCCTACGTGATATGTGGGGTGATCTATGATGCATGTAAGGTGGAGTATGATCACATAACTTGCTAATATTTTCCCGTCTCCGGCTAGTACGATGGATCCAATCACGACTCCTAATGACAGGTATCTATGATACTAGCCCGTGTATCCACTGTGTCAGAAATTAAATACACACTACAAACTAGCATCATAGTAATCATCAAAAATAATAAAAACTGTCAGAGAATGTACTCGCATGTGGTCCTGAGCAATGTGTGAGGATCAATATCCGAGATGGAGTCACAAAGACCTAAATATAGAATTATAGTGTTAAAGGGTAAAAAAATGATAATCATGAATAATAGCTAGGATGATGTTTCTAGGCTATTTCTAGGTCTATACAAGGTTAACTAGTTAATACTAGGTTAATTAGGTCAATATCTTGCTACTCAAGGGTTTCTAAGTCATATCAGGTCAATCTAGTCAATAATAGTCTTACACTACGTAATTATTGGTCATACTAAGTTGCCCTAGCTTAAACTAGTTATTCCTAAGTATACTAGTTAGTATCCTAACTATATAAATTTACTTTAGCTAGGACACCCAATACTTAACTATACATTATCTTACCTTAATACTTAAGACCAAAATACACTTGTATCACTCATATCTCCACTAAAATTCAACTACTACTAATATATATTAACTAATCTATAATCTAAACTCAAACCCTTACTAACATGGCCTCTTACTTCACTCTTACCTGCCCACATGCAAAGACTGAATGACAACTGAAATCACCACACTCTATTGTTGTTATCTGTTCTGCCCTGCACCATGATGTGCACTACCCATGACTTACCCCAATACCTCACACGTGCAGATCCTGTGGATGGGCTGAACTGTCTTGCTATTTTAGATATCCAAGTATCCGTTCCTTCCTACTTCAGACATAATCTTTTATTGAGTGCATTGACTTATACTAAAATGCCAACTCACATCATCGTATTGATAACTAATTTGCAGTATATACTCTATTATAAGTATTCTGTCATGAAGTGATACCCAATCTAGATATCACATCAGTTTTCCTTATATGCCAAACCTCATCACCAAGTGAATGAATACATACATACATACATACATACATACATACATACATAACATACATACATACATACATACATACATACATACATACATATATAGGTAAAGAACTGCTTGGTTATTACCTAAACTCCAATCAATGTACCTTACCTTCCTGTACTATGAACTTTCTGATACCAGGTATCAGTTTCCTCCTATATTACCTTCATTATTCCAACATAAATGCACTGAGTGTCAAACTTTCCTCATCCTCTAACCTGGATCCAATGTCGAGTTACCCACTACCTGCACTGCAGTCTACCCGACCAATTCCCCTCACTGTTGCCATACAGTGCACACATCGGTTGCAATACATCAACATTGCTGCTTGCACCACTCTAACGAACTGAGAAACCCCTTTGTACTCATGTTCACTGAATTGAAAACATCTTAGCCATATGATACAAAGTATCAGTTACCCGACTGCACATACCTAATATCTCAAAACTGCTCAGTCCTAATAGCTACATATTTTCTCATTACCAGGAACCTGAACCCCATCACTGCACATACAAATGTGTGCATATCCATCACACCACACCCTTGCCCGACTGATACACTGCCAGTATCAGTGAAACACACATACACTAATCAAACCCTTCACTGATGCTCACCTTAGCATCCTAATACATATACCAACACCAAGATCTTAACTCCAACACCTTACCTGCACATAACCTCACAACTCCTCTCAACATAACTGATGCACTCTCCAAACAGTTCACTAATCACTGTACACTGATACACACAGACTCGACACCCTCTTTACATACCTGTGTATACACAAGCACAAGCACAAGAACACACACACACACACACACACACAAATTAATATATGTACACTAATATATTTATATTTATATTTATACATGTATATGTATTCAATATCATATGAATTTAACATTCTAAATAGGTACACTCTCTATTAGTCATTTTAATAAACACCTAGTATGCACAAGTAATGATACTCTCTATATACACTATCAACCACATGCCAAAACCCTTATACATATCAATGACAACTTTATATAACTAAAGTAATTATTTATAATACAATTTAAAGAGATTACACTATCATGCACAAAAACCCCCCAAATTACCAACCCGCATCATGACGTATTACAACGTATCACGATATGTCCTACTCTTATCCAATTGTGGACATGTAGCTACCCCTAGCCCATAATATCAAATTAGGTCTAATTAAACCTATTTCACTCAATGACACACACTTGGTACACCAATCTTGGATTCTCCCTAATTTGGGCATAAAACTCATTGTAGAAGTCAATATAGGGGTCATAAGAACCTAGTTCTTCTTCCTATAGGTAGACCTAATGCATGATTGTGTTCATAATGCTCAAATGCAATAATTAGAATTTAATTAAAGAGGTATTTTAGAATTTTACCTATTAGGAGGTAAATTTCCAATAAAAACTCAATATGACACGATTTGGATACAAGCTCCTAGCCAAACTCCTTCTTCTCTAATATTCCTAGCAATCCAAGCTTCTAGTGCTCCTTGATGATGATTAAGGAAGAGATTAGAAGTGGTTTGGTGGGATTTCGTGGATGAATGGATTAATTTGGGGAATAACACCAAATTAGGAAATAATTTGGACGGAGAATGAAAGGAGAAAGAATCTCTCCCCCTATATTAGGGCCGGCCACTTTACCCTAGGGTTGGGTTGATGCAAAAAGTCCACAATGCCCCAATTAAGTTGTCATGATAAAATTAATTAGTGGAGAAGCTTCTCTTCCTAATGAATGTTAAGTCAAACCCTTAATTAATAAGAATGGTTAGCTAATTATGGTCCAATGTGACTAGTCTAATAAATTGGTCCAAGTTGTCATATAAAGTCCAGTTAGGTTCACTAGTGTCATGTCTAATTAGCCAATCGAACCTATTAACCAAAATTTTAATTAGTCACACACACACACACACACACACTATATATATATATATATATATATATATATATATATATATATATATATATATATATATATATATCATGCACATTTATATAAATAAAAATATAACACAATATTTATAATAATACAAAATAACAAAAATACCCCTTTTCTAAAAATGTGGTAGTGACAAGTCTACCCTCCTTAAAAATAATTTTGTCCTCGAAATTAAAACTAAACTAGCACAAGAACACAACAGAACAAGAAGGACAATACCTCAAGGCTCGAGGAGATATGGTCCTGTTTGCGTATTTTATCATCTCTCTTCCAGGTTGACTCACCTGGGGAGTGATGCCTCCACGCGATATGAACCAAGAGAATGGTCTAGTTCCGCAGCACCTTCTTCCTGCGATCCAGAATCTCCACTAGTTGCTCTAGATAGTTGAGAGTCGGATCCACCTCAATCTCTGAGTGATCTAGTACGTGACTAGGATCTACC
The DNA here is from genome assembly GCA_036927795.1 of Iris macrosiphon. NCBI lineage: Eukaryota > Viridiplantae > Streptophyta > Magnoliopsida > Asparagales > Iridaceae > Iris > Iris macrosiphon. The sequence goes on from JAYESA010000018.1 coordinate 50,310,992, forward strand.
ACATACCGTCTCAGCTGCGACACGTAGAATATGTTATGTACTCTCTCTAGTACTGGCGGCAAGTATAGTCTGTAGGCCACTACACCGACCCTCGCAAGAACACCAAAGGGTCTGATGTACCGTGCACTAAGCTTTCCGCCTCCACCAAAGTAAATCGTATCCCGTGTCGGAGAAATCTGCAAGAACATCAGATCACCAACCTAGAACAAAATATAGCCTTAACGCACAATCTAAAGCAAAGCAACCACAAGCAATAACAAACAAAATATATACCTCAAACTTTAAATGTCTCCGGTGGCTGTCGGCCCAATGTCGCTGTCTGTCCTGCGCCACCTGAAGTCTATCTCTAATGAGCTTCACTTTCTCAGCTGCATCCATAATCCTCTCTGGTCCCAACAAGGCTCTCTCACCAACATCATCCCAAGATAAAGGAGTATGACATCTCCGTCCATATAAAGCCTTGAATGGTGACATCTCAATACTGACCTGGTAACTGTTGTTGTAAGCAAACTCCACCAGGTGTAGATAATCCTCCCAAGAACCCCCGAGATCCAAAATACAAGTGTGGAGCATATCCTCAAGATTCTGAATAGTCCTCTCCGACTGCCCGTCTGTTTGGGGGTGATATGCGGTACTAAACTTGAGCTGAGTGCCCAAGCTAGCCTGCAAACTCCTCCAGAAGTGAAATGTAAAATGACTATCCTGATCCAATTTGATGCTCACAGGGACTCATGCAATCTGAAAATCTATCACACATATATCTCTGCTAGCTTTTCTGTAGACCTACCTTGTTTAAATGGTAAGAAGTGGGCCAATTTGGTCAACCTGTCTACGATGACCCAAATCGTGTCTTTCCCTCCCGGAGAGCGGAAGCCCCGAAACAAAATATTTGGTCACATGCTCCCACTTCCACTCGAGGATGGGTAAAGGCTGAATCAATCCACCTAGCCTCTATATATTCTCATTTACCTGCTGGCACACTAAACACCTGGATACTAAGTGTGCCACCTTCCGCGTCATACCATACCACCATAAGTACTCCCTCAAGTCTCGATACATCTTGTTGGCACCTGGATGCATCGAGTAGTGAGAGCGATGCACCTCCTACAGAACCTCCTCGCGCAACTCCCCACTCGGCACACAAAACCTAGTACCGTGTCGCAATGATCCATCATCAGCAATAGTGAAGTCCTCTAATAATCCCGTATGGACATGTGTCCTAATACTCTTCAGAGCCTTATCATCATACTGCATAACCTTTACTTTGTCCATCATCTCAGACTGTATATGTAATTCCCACATCTGCATCTCGATACCAGGAACTAGCACCTCAATCCCCAAGCTCTTAAGATCGGCCAACAAGTGTTTGTCCGTCGTCAAGTACATAGCCATCGGATACATGCTCAAGGCATTGGAGACTACGTTATCCTTCCCTGGGTGATACTATAATAAAATATTAAAGTCCTTCATCAGCACCAACCACCGCCTCTATCTCATGTTCAACTCTTTCTGTGTAACTAAAGCACTTGTGGTCGGTAAAGATCTCCACACGCTCTCCGTATAGATAGTATTTCCACAACTTTAGAGTAAATATGACTGCTGCCAACTCCAAATCGTGGGTGGGATAGTTCTTCTCATGAGGACGTCATTGCCTGGAAGCATAGGCAATCACCTTCCCACCCTGCTGAAGAACGCAACCCAAACCCTTCCCTAAAGCATCACTATAGATAGTGAATCCACCTGTCCCCGATGGCAACGTCAATACTGGAGCTGTCGTCAATCTCTTCTTTATCTCATCAAAAGCGGCCTGACAATCCTCTGTCCAGACAAAATCTACATCCTTCCTGGTCAGCCTAGTCATCGGCTCCACAATCCTGGAGAAGTCCTATACAAATCTCCTGTAATAACCTGCCAGTCCCAGAAAACTCCTGATCTCAGCTACTGAACTTGGAGTAGTCCACGACTCCACTGCCATGATCTTCTTTGGGTTAACTGAGATCCAGTCATCCATCACCATATGACCAAAGAATTCAACCTTGTCAAGGAAGAACTCACACTTTGAAAGCTTTCCGTAAAGCTCCTTCTTCCTATGAGTCTCCAAAACTATCCTTAGGTGCTCCTCATGCTCCCCTGGTGTCTTTAAATAGACAAGAATATCATCAATGAACACTATCATGAACTTGTCAAGGTACTGGTGGAATACCTTGTTCATCAGATTCATGAATATCGTCGGGGCATTGGTCAACCCAAACGACATTAACATGAACTCAAACTGGCCATACCGAGTCCAAAAAGCTGTCTTCAGAATATTTTTCTTCTTCACTTTCACCTGGGGGTAGCCTGACCTCAAGTCTATCTTTGAGAATATCTTTGCTCCGCTCAACTGATCGAAGAGATCGTCACTACCATATTTATAGAATATGGGTAATTTGTCATTTTAGAATTATTAGAATTATTGTATTATAATATTTATTTATATAAATATGCTTGCTATATTATGTGACTAATATATTATTAGTGATTAGTGATTAGACTAATTGACTAAACTAGACCCTAGCGGACCTAACATATTAGTTGGACTAGCCATTGGACCCAAACTAGCAAACCCATCTCATTAATTAGTGATTGGGCTTAATCTTCATTAGGAAGAGAAGCTTTCACCCTTAATTAATTTCTCATGACAAACCAATAGGGGCATAGCGGTCTTTGTACATTTCTTGGAGAGGGGATGAGGGGTGGCCGGCCCTAATTTAGGGAGGGGAACACTCTCTCTCCTCTTATTCTCATCAATTTTATTTCCTAATTAGGAGTTCTTCCTCCATAGTTATTTCCTCTATCAAATTCCTCATAAATTCCTCACAAATTCTCTCATCCTCACCATCTAAGGATATTAGAAGCTAGTGGTTGAAAGAAGCTTTGGAGAAGAAGGAGTTAGGCTTGGTGCTCGTGTCCAAATCATGTTCTATTGGCTTTTTTATTGGAAAATCATCTCCCAATAGGTAAATTCTAAAATCTCTCTCTATTTATGTCTATTAAATTTTTTTAGAGCATATAGAATGTACCTATACATTAGGACTACCAATAGGGAGGAGTTTGAACTCCTATTGACCCTATGTGTGATTTCTACATGGAGTTTGGTGTCCATTTTGGGGGAAATCCGAGAATGGGACACCAAGTATTTGTCATTAGGTTTTCTAGACCTCATCAGTGTTATATTTGTCTTATGGGGATAGCTACATGTCCAAAAATGGATACGGGTAGGCCGTGCCATGATATGGTATGATACGGTATGATACGGGGCCATAATTTGGGAGTTTTGTGCTTATTGATGTAATTGCTCTCTAATATTCATGGTAACTAATCATAATAGATATATAATTGTATTTAATATGTAATTATAGTATTGGTTGAATATTAAGGGAAATTGAGATGATGGTTGATGGTGTATCATGACACCATGAAGAGTATCTTGGCATTGTGCTGAAGTTGTTTGATTAATTGACTATTTTTAGAGTTATATCTATTTGGATATTGTATTCATGGTTAGTGCATATACATATTCATAGCTATGTATGTATATATATGTTTATAGTTATGTATTCATATATGGGTGTATATAGATGTATGATAAAGAGTATTAAGGTGTTTGTGACTGTGTCACAGTGTGAGCATCGGGTGTAGGTGTAACTGTGCGGGTGAAGTTGTATCAGATATAGGGAATTTGTGTATATTGTTGTGGTTAGTTGTTGTTGTTAGTGTTTAGTTGATATATTGAGGTATCAATAATACTGATACACTGATGTATCATTTAGCTAAGGGGTGTTCAACTGTGTCAGTGCTTTGGTTGAGCGTGGTTTCAAGTGTGTGTGTGGAGGGTGTCGGGTAAGTATCAGTGAGGATTGAATGAGGGTGTTGTGGTGCCTTTGAGAGTATGGTGTACATCGTTGTGCAAGGGTCTATAAGCATCAATGATTATAGGTACTGTGTGATGGATTGGGGGGTGTAGGCAAGGGTAACAGATGTTGGTATCTACTCAAGTTAGAACAACAATAGCAGCAGTAGGAATAACTCTAGCAGCAGCAACTCTAAGTAGCACATCTGTAGTAGATTTAGTATCACATTAGAATGGAAGAAGAAGCTCGAGAGTCCATCAGTAACAGTGTCAGTTGGAAAGGTAGTCAGGTATGCCTGTATCAGAGGGGAGGACTAGCTGTGCTATTGCTGGACACATCATGGTGTCAACAGCAGTAGCAAGAGTAGCATATAACAGCAAGCCGTTGAGAAATAACATATCTCTAGATGGCAGGTAAAGAGAATTTTTGTGGTAACTAGGACTTTGGTATTCAGGTAAGTGGCCTAGATAACTGAGTTATTTTAGCTTTGGATTATCTGACATAATTTAGGGTAGGACTGATACCAAGGGGTGTAGCAGTGAAGGACTTAGACTAGAAGCTGTAGTATCGGTAAGTGATCCTGCAAGCCTAGGTATGTAGAGCATCAATAGCTTGCTGCTTGTACTGCTAATTAGATGTTGACTTAAGGATGAGTAACCTAAATGTGGTATCAGTGATTAAAAGGAAGTGCAGATATTAGGAATGTCAGAGTGTATCATTCTAGTCCTAATTTGGGGTTGAGGTAATTAGAGTATTAATTAAGTGTTTATATAATGTTAAGTAAATACTAAGACAATAGGATATGGGTATGTATGTAGTATCATAGGTATTATATTGGCTAGTATTATTTTATCAGCTAGTATGAATTGGTATACCTTAGTGCATAAGCTAATTATGTATTAATAGTATCTAGTATAGTAGTTTTTGACTAGCATGAACTAGTATTAACTAGATATTGAGTAGTTAACCTAGTTTGGACTTAGACATGACCTAGAAGTCTCATATTTAGTTAGTTAATCATGCTCATCCTTTAATTCAATATTTAACTGTAATATTTGATATATAGATTTGTGACTCCATTTTGGGCATCGACCCTCACACGTTGCTCATGACCACAGACAAGTACATTCTTTGACAGTTTTCTTATTTTGATAATTACTATGATTCTAGTATGTATTGTTATGCTTGATTTCTGACACCGTGGATATACGGGTTAGTATCGTAGATACCAGTCATGAGAAGTCAAGATTGGATCCATTATACTAACTGGGGATGGGATAGTATTAGTTGATTATGTGACCATACACCACTTACTTGTGCATAGCTCACCCTCACTATACAGGGGTGTAGCCTGATCTTATTACTTGTGCATAGCTCCCTGTATATGATTGGCCTGATCCCCTTACCTATACTTGTGCATAGTTAATCATACTTGATTGGTCTGATCCCTTATTGTACTTGTGCATAGTTAATCATATATGGTAGAGCCTGAACTATCCCAAGCCGATTACATAATAATTGATATTTTAAGGTAATTGATAGTTGTTCATATCTCTTTTCCAGTTTACATTTGCTGATACAGTTATTTCTTATTTATTTATAATTTATTATTACCTGTGAGATGATTATCTGCATACCAGTTTTCTTATTGTCCAGTATTTCTTCCATATTGTATTTTCATTACTTACTATTTTATAGTCTTGGTTAAATTAATGGAACTGTTGTTAGTTTTTGTGCTTTGCTCCAATCCTGACTAGATAACATTTTTCAGAGGATCTCGAGGCTTTCTGCCATACTTATTATGGACCCAGAGTAGACGAGGATTACACCCCAGAGCTTCAGGAGGATCCCATTCCAGTATCAGATCCATTAGTAGAGGCTTAGAGTCTAGCATTCATTCGTAGTTGGATTAGACTTGAGATCCTCTGAGTTGTATATTTTATTTGGATACTTATGTTGTTATTGAGATAGTTAGACTCTAGACTTGTTGATGTGTGATGTATTATTTTTAGACTTATCTTTTCCTTTATATCATTATCGTGCCATTCCTCTTCATTATAGAATTATATGATTGAGTACTGTTATTATTGTCATATTTATATTCATCTTATCCTCCTTATGGAGTTGAGATTATTGACATGTTATATATATTATTGTGAGCTGTGATAGATAGTATTGTGACCTAGATAATGCTCTACCGCCGATGCTGCGGCGTAGGCTGGACGTACTTAAGACTCATGCCCAAATTTTGGGTATGGGTTATGACACGTTTATGGTGGCCCATGTAGGTCTAGTTTAGTAAGCCAAAGTCGCAACTAGTGCGATATTGTAGTAGTGCATAGACTTAGAGCGCTATTATGAACCTCCTATAGGATATAGGATATAGGATATAGGATGAGAGTATACTCAATCATAACTAGGAAAATTTCTAGTTTATTAGTTTTGATATTCTTATCATCATGAATAATTGCTTCCTTTAAATTTTTTTGTCCTTCTTTGATGATATCGTATCTTTTGCTTTAATTGACTTTTTCTTGTTTCGATCTGTCTTCAGGATGCCGCAAAAGACCAGGTCACAGAGATCGGGACCCGCAGCTTCCAAGAGGTCTGCCACCTCTCGACCTGCTACCCGGACAGCTGGAGTTGCTCCTTCTACTTCACCTGCTTATGTAGGAGTTTCAGTAGCCTTCGGGGGTCCTCCTCTATTCCCTCTCTGGAGGGTTATTCCACCTGTTGTAGAGGATTTTCCACCACCACCACAGATTCTATTTGTAGGAGGTGTGCCTGCTGACGGGGCACAGATGTTCGTACTGATCCAGGGCATGGTGGATGCACAAGGGATGTCAGTGGAGGCTCAGCGAGTTCAAGCTGAGGCGCAGAGGGTGCAGGCAGAGGTGCACCAAGCGCAGACAGAGATAATGTAGGAGCTCATGGAGAATGCTCATCAGGTGGCTCTACAGGAAGTAGAAAAAGTCACTTCGCAGTAGCAGCACCCTGGCCAACAGCACCAGCAAAGGCCAGGCATTATAGTGGACTTCAAGAGGATGTTACCTCGGGAGTTTAAGGGTATCGAGGGGAAACTCTATGCCGATGAATAGTTGGAAGACATAGAGAGGAACCTCCATTTGGCTCAGATTCCCGAGAGCCTGCAGATTGAAGCCGCCGACAGTCAGATGTTCGATATTGCACTCACTTGGTATCGCATAGAGCCGAGACTTGCTATTTGAGGACTTACTTGAGAGGCCTTCAAAGAGATCTTCAAGGAGAAGTTCTTTCCCGACGTAGCCTTGAGATCCTTGGAGAGTCAGTTTCATGACTTGCTCCAAGGGAATATGTCGGTCGACGAGTATACTGTAGAGTTTTGCCGCTTGAGTCGTTTGCACTATCGATGATTCAAGACCCAGGAGATCGAGCCCGAAAGTTCAGGAAGGGGCTGATGAGAGAGATCAAGTCTCGTACTTACGATATCGCACTTCTACATTTGAGGACATTTTAATGGATGCTCAGATTGATGAGGATGATATAGACCTCAGGCCCAAGAGAGGAACGGGTCTGGAGAAGCTAGTGGTAGCGGGAGACCGGCCAAGCGTCCCCACTTTTAGTAGCAGCAGAGAACGTTCCATCACCATCACCATCAACACCAGGCACCAACTTGTGGTCAGCACCAGCGACAGCCACAGAGGCAGGCATAGTAGGCCGTTCATTGTGTATTCTGTGGGAAGCTAGGACATACTAGGGAGGTTTGTCGAAAAAGGTTGGGAGTGTGCCTTTTCTGTGGATTACCCAGCCACCACCTGAGAGATTGTTTAGCTCGTCCAGTTCAGGGAGGACCAACTAGAGAACCGGTTCAGGGAGCACCAGTGAGGCCACCCGTAGTTCAGCAGAGGGGACCTCCACTTCCACCACAGCAGTAGAGGTTTACTCAGCACCAGCAGCAACAGAGAGGTGCATCTCAGGGGCGAGCTTTTGTCTTGACGGTTGAGGAGATCGAGCAAGAGGGAGATGTAATTACTGGTTCAGTTCTTCTCAATTCTATTCCAGCATTTGCTATATTCGATTCTGGTGCTTCCCATAGTTTTATATCTGTATATTTTGCTCTTAAGCATCGTTTAGAGGCAGAACCCTTGGCTTGGACTTGCAAGATCATGACTGGGAGAGGCATTATCCTAATCAATAATTTTTGCAAGGATCGGAGGATTTCATTGGGAGGCTGATAGTTGAGCGCATGCTTACTCGTAATACCACTTTCCAGATACGATATTGTACTCATGATGGATTGGTTTAGTAGGCACCATGCTAGTATAGATTTTCGTGGAGGCAGAGTGATATTTCGACCGCTAGGAGAGCCAGAGTTCAAGATTGCAAGAGGAGCAGCGGAGCATAGTGAGAGCGTATTTTGTGGAGCCATATTGGAAGAAGAGGAGCTGCCACATCCACTGATAGTGGAGTTCCTCGATGTCTTTCTAGAGGAGTTGCCAGGATTGCCACCAGACAGAGATGTTGAGTTCTCTATAGACTTGGTACCAGTCACAGAGCCAATATTATAGCACGCCTATAGGATCAACAAAAGCGAACTGGCAGAGTTGAAGAAGTAGGTTAATGAATTACAGGACAAGGGTTTTATTAGATCCAGTTCATCACTGTGGGGTGCTCCGGTATTGTTTGTACCGAAGAAGGACGGTCGGTATGTTTATGTATTGACTACAGGGCTCTGAACAACCTCACTATAAATAATAAATACCTGCTGTCGCAGATAGATGATCTTTTCGATAAGTTCAGCGGAGTGAAGGTATTTTCAAAAATATACTTGAGGCTAGGCTTCCACCAGGTAAAAGTAAAAAATGAAGACATTCCAAAGACAACTTTTAGGACTCGGTATGGCCAGTTTGAGTTCATGGTGATGTCGTTTGGGTTGACCAATGCCCCGACGGTATTCATGAATCTGATGAATATGGTGTTCCACCAGTACCTTGACAAGTTCGTGGTAGTTTTTATTGTTGAAATCCTTGTGTATTCGAAGACCCCGGGGGAGCTTGAGGAGCACCTGAGGATAGTTTTGGAGACTCTCAGGAAGGAGGAACTTGAGGGAGAGGAGGACGGAGGAAATAAAATAAAGAAGAAGAAAGAGAGGAGAGAGAAAAGCCATAATTATATATTAAGAGAGGAGAAAAGAGGGTTTAGTCATGAGTTCACCTAAAATAAACTGAACCAAGGGTCCATTCTACATACGGGTCCTAAACCGGGTCTATGGCAATGCCAACGGGTATTCTAATGGTCTCATGTAAATACCCTGATTTTTGAGAATAATTTTAATATATTTTCCCCCCAATTTTTCGGTATTTTCTGGACCAAAAAGCAAGGTAATTATGAGTTAAGGATTTTTAAATATAGTTTATTGGTGTTAAAATATTATGGAAATAATATTTTATGGTGTAAAATAGAAAATCGGACATAGAGTAATTTTCGGTGAATTTATTGGACTCTGAAAACGCGTTTAAAGCCCTAAAAACTATTGGATTTATTAAACCAAACCCAAATTAAACCAAACCCAAGTTAAACCAATCCTGAACCAGACCGCTGCGTGAACCAAACCCAAACCAGCTTATTGGGTCGGGTCGGGTCGAATCCGAGCCAAACCCGACCCGGACCCGAAACCCAATTGGGTGAAACCCTAAGCCGCCGGAAACACTGTTGCGGCTATTTAAGACTTCTCGACATCCGTGCCGCCGCCATCGAACTCTCTCTCTTTCTCTCCAATCATCCCCGCCGACGCAGCGACTCCGCCGCTCCGGTCACTGCCGGCCATCTCCTCCACCCTGTTCACCCCGCCGCCCGAGACCCACCGACGCCGACCCGACTCCGGTCGTCCCCGAGGTCGCCTAGAAACGACAGCCTCCCTCCCCCTACCGGCCAGTTCAATCGATCTCCCCGAGCACAGCAGCTCGATGACGCCGAGCCTCCGCCAGCGGCTGAACCCGCTCCGTCCGTCGTTGCAGAGCAGCCGCCGAGTCCAGCACCCGACCCCGACTTCCCCCTTAACCCCTCGAACCACCGCCAGGCCGCCCGACGTTGACTTTCCCCCACCGTTTGAGACACGGCCGCCTGAGACCTAGCTGCCTCAAGCCTCGTCGACCCAGCAGTGAACCCTAGACTCGACACAGCGTCTCAGCGGACATGAGAGATCTCGATTCAGACGCGAGCAGCAGACACAGGACACGAGCATGACACAAACAGTACGCCCGGACACGTGAGAATCAGCCTTCACGGAGCCCTGTTCAGGTATCGTTTTCTCTCACCTCGTAACTCTATTTTAGTTTCCGTCAGTTGCTACGCGTAGACTGTATAACCCTCTCGGTGCCCGTGCAACCCGCTCGGTGCATCGCGTCCTGTGGTGATCGCAAACCGCGATCCAAAAACAGAAAAAACAAACGCCCTATTTCACCCCGGAACTGAGTGCGCCCCGCCAAATGGGACGACTTGGTATGGACGTGTGGGATTTCGCAGAAGTCGATTCGGATGTGCGTGCACCCCGGAATCAACGCGTATCCGCCGACACCGTCCCGTATCCGTCCATTTTGGAACACGCTGTAACTTTGTGTACATATGTCGGATCAAGACGAAACTTGCGCCATCAGACTCATAGTAATACATTGATCCTGTGACCCAAGTTTGGTCCGATTCTGAGAACGTTGACAAAATCGCGTATTGTGGGCCCCACAGGCTCCACTTGACGGGCGATTTTGTGATCGGCTCCTAGGAATCCAATTCTGGAAGTTCCGTTGGGTTCGTATCATCGTTCCTGACTTGTAGACACTGAGTTTGAGGAATTTGGAGACCTTTGACCCTGATACGCTTTTCGGTACAAAGTGGCCCACAAATGGAACCCGCTTTGGCCCGGAAATATCTTTTTTGCCCCTGTGTCCAAATTGGATGTAAGGACAGGTGTTTCTAGCTATTTGACATATTCTGAGATGGTTGGTGATGTTTATTACAGCTTTTGGAGTAGTACCCACATGATTCACTGATACCGGGATAACTGTTGATATTCAAACATCAGGCAAGTGTACCTTGCCAAACTCTGCAGTATTGTTACATATTTTTCTTGCTTCATTATATTGCTGTGCATGCTCAACCTAGGATCGTGTGATGTACTTAGCGTCCGATTATTAGTCGGGTGCCAATACTGTACGTAGTGTGGGTATTATCATCTAGAGATGGACATTTGTAACACTTTATATTCTCGTACTTGTCTTATCAAGTACCATACGACCCAGGACACTTGACACCATTCATGAGACAGGATCTTCCGAGATATTCGTGGTGATTCTGTATAGGATACAGGACTTGACAGAGATACTATATTCATAGATACTTATGACTTGTGCATTAGCTATGATCCCGCTTGACATGGACATGAGACGTTATGGTCATGATATGCGTGGTTACATTGGGTTGGGAGACACACACAGGCTACAGGCTATTTTCTATATATATCTACTACTATTGTGAGGCCGTAGACTCTCGTAGCAGAGCTAGGCACATCACGTGTTATCACCGCTACCGGCTCCCCGATACAGAGCTTGTAGTGGCTCAGCCTGAGTACTCGTGCTGCTCTCACTTGCATTTCACTTAGATGGTTACTTACTTGCCCTATTTATTCCATTTATTTTCTGTACTGCATTTATTTTGGCATGAGATTTCTTGTACCTTGCTATGTCCCCAGAGGACCTGGATCCGGATTATGTCCCCAGAATTTGAGGACGAGATCTATCCCGAGGTATACGGGACCGCAGCAGGAGCTGATCCAGGAGCTGTACCGCCATCCGAGGACGAGGTGTTAGCCGAAGACTTTTCCTGAGCATCCATGTTTCATGCTCAGTAGTTATTTATTTATTTCAGTCATTTATTTCTGGTCAGATGAACCATTGTATTAGATATTTATCGGGTTGTTCCCCGAAGCACTTGTGAGACTAGCTGCTGATTTACATTCCTTATTTATTCTGTGGATCATATTTTATATCTTGTGTGGATGAGATTAGTTGTGCCATGTTATCGTAGACTTGATTTTACAGCTTAAGTATGCCCTGATGGATCCATTAAATTGGGTTGTCCATCGGTGCGTACTGCTGGCCATTATCACGCATCCGGTCCCACGGTATTTTGGGACTTGAGCGTGACATAGTTTTGTGGTGGCCCATGCTGGTCTACGACTAAATTGTTCGATTTCAACTTAGGGACCGAACCAGCCTGCCCTAAGGATAGGATAAGTTCTAGGATCTTATCCATTATTTAAACCATTATTGAACTCTATATCGAACTCGAAATTGTTACTTGAACTGCATCCTGTATTGATTCCTCTGAGCGTTCTTACAGTTTATCTTTTGGTTGCAGAGAAATGGATCTCAGGAACGGAGACGAGATTCCTTTGGATACGCCACATGACGCTGTGGTTACTTATATAGATGGAGTGACCCCAGGGAATGGAGGACAAACATCGCAGAGCGATCAAACCGGTCAGCCTAATCCAAGGTTCCGGAGAGATGATATCCCACCTCCACCCCAGTTCACTCCCCAGATGCCATTTTTCCCGTCTGGACAAGCCATGGACGGGCAACAGATGTTCCAGATGATGTATGCCATGATGCAAGTCCAGCAGCAGATTCAGCAAGAGGCCCATCGCCAGGAGGCAGAGTATCTGAGGACCAGCCTGGTATCCATATTGGAGCAGGCAAATCCACCAACGAGGAGAACAGCAACGAGATCTATCACCGATTTCTGTTATCTCAAGCCTCGTACATTTTCTGGTAAAGAGGGGCCAACGGAAGTTCATGAATAGCTAACTAACATTCAGCATCAGTTGGAAGCCGCAGAACTTCCGAGAGAGAAGTGGATGACTGCAGTCAGAATGCAGTTAACTAAAAATGCACATCACTGGTGGTTAGCAGAAGAAAGGAGGCTCGGACAGGACCGAGTCACATAGGAAGAGTTCTCCAGACTCTTCCAAGAGATGTACATTCCAGCAGTTGCACGATCAGAGCTCAGAGACAAGTTCAACCGCCTTATCCAAGGCAATATGACAGTGGAAGAATACAACGCAGAATTTATTCGCCTAAGTCGCTTCGCTCCAATATTGATCTCGACAGAGGAAGAGAAAGCTGAGAAGTTCTTTGACGGACTGAAGTTCGAGCTCCAGAGATTGATTGGCTCACTCGCACCTACATCTTATACCGACGTTCTTGCAGCAGCACGACGGATGGAGCGCGTCACCAGAAGGGAGTCGAATCTTAAGAGGCTAAACACATCAGCACTATCCAAGACAGCACCTGGAGATTCTACAAAATGATTCCAGCAGAGTATACCAGAGAGAGCAGCACACAGGGCCATATCTCTTCCTACCTGTCACCACTGCGGCAAGGTAGGACACATTGAGAGAGAGTGTAGGCATAAGTTGGGACTATGCCTGCTTTGCGGATCAGACCAACATCTATCCAGAGACTGCACTAAACATAGAGAGGGAGCACCGAGACTAGCCTTGCCTGCACCACGACCAGCTTATCCAGCAGTAGGAGCATAGCAGACAGGAGTTGGAGGCGTCAGGCCACCAGCCCCAGGAGGAAATCAGCAGAGACCACCCCTGGCACCACAGGCAGCTCTATTCCAGCAGGCCCAGCAGCAGAGAGGTCCAGCTCAGGGTCGAGGCCAGGCATTCACATTAGCTGTTGAGGAGGAAGCTACTGCGGGCGAGGTCATCGCAGGTACTATTTTAGTAGCTTCATTACCAGCTGTAGCATTATTTGATTCTGGAGCATCGCATTCATTTATAGCAGCTAGCTTTGTAGCCACCCATAGAGTAGCTACCGCACCCCTTCCGAAGATGAAGAGAATACTTATGGGAGGTAGAATTATTCCGGTTAGTGACGTCTGTAGATCATGTTCTGTAGTAGTTTGTGAAAGAGAGATGCGAGCTCAATTTCTGATATTGTCCATGCCGGATTATGATGTCGTAATTGGTATAGACTGGTTAAGTCAGTACCATGTGACTCTTGATTGCCGACTTGGGCGGGTTATATTTAGACCGCCTGGACATCCAAAATTTGAGTTTCTTCGAGGAGCAGTAGAACAAGGAGTTCAGCCTACTCTTAGGGTACTATCTGTAGAAGGGGAGACAGGTTACCCAAGAGTCATAACAGAATTTGTGGATGTATTTCCTGACGATCTTCCAGGTTTACCGCATGATCGGAAAATAGAATTCACAATAGACTTAACTCCAGGAGCAGAGCCTATCACTTCATCAGTATATCGGCTAGCACCTAAGGAGTTAGCGGAGTTGAAAGAACAGGTTGATGATCTTCTGGAGAAGGGTTTCATTCGGCCCAGTGTTTCACCTTGGGGAGCACCCATATTATTTGTGCCAAAGAAAGATGGAACAGTACGGTTATGCATTGACTATAGGGCACTGAATGCTGTGACCATCAAGAACAGGTATCCCTTACCACGCATTAATGATCTATTCGATCAATTGAGTGGTGCTAGGGTATTCTCGAAGATTGACCTTAGATCCGGCTACCATCAGATCAAAGTAAGGAAGAAAGACATACCGAAGACAGCTTTCAGGACCAAGTATGGACATTATGAGTTCTTGGTAATGCCGTTTGGTTTAACCAACGCGCCAGCAGTGTTTATGAGTTTAATGAACAGAGTCTTTCATCAGTTCTTGGATAAATTTATGGTGGTGTTCATTGATGACATCCTCATATATTCCAAGAACCACGAAGAGCACGAGGAGCATCTCAGAATCGTGTTAGAGACCTTGAGACAGGAAAAGTTATACGCCAAACTCAGTAAGTGTGAGTTCTGTATGGACAAAGTACCTTTCTTGGGACATATCATCTCAGGAGAAGGACTTTCAGTGGATCCAGAGAAAGTTGCGGCAATAGAGACTTGGCCTACACCCACATCAGTCGCAGAGGTGAGAAGTTTTCTCGGACTCGCGGGATATTACCGAAGGTTTATAGAAAATTTCTCAAGGATTGCAGAACCGATGACGAAGCTGACACGTAAAGACCAGGAGTTTATATGGACAGAAGACTGCCAGAAGGCCTTAGAAGAATTGAAGAGAAGATTAATGACAGCACCAGTCTTGACTCTTCCTTCGGGGTCAGGAGGTTTTATTGTTTACAGTGATGCATCAGGTAGTGGACTAGGATGTGTTTTAATGCAACATGGCAAAGTTATTGCTTATGCATCAAGACAGTTGAAGGTTCACGAGAAGAACTATCCAACACACGATCTGGAGCTAGCAGCAGTTATATTTGCATTGAAGATTTGGAGACACTACCTTTATGGGGAGAAAGTAGACATCTTTACAGATCACAAGAGTCTGAAGTATGTATATACTCAGAAGGAGCTCAACATGAGGCAGAGACATTGGCTTGAATTAATGGTAGATTTTGATATAGATATGCAGTATCATCCGGGAAAGACGAATGTCGTAGCAGACGCTCTCAGAAGGAAACCTACGGCCTATTTCTTGACGATGCAGCCCGAGTTATTGAGAGATCTACAGGAGCTTCAGATAGAGGTTGTTTTACCAGGATAAAGTGGATTGCTGGCTAATCTTGAAATTAAGTCGTCACTTGTGGAAAGAATTAAAGAGGCATTGCCCACCGATGCTAGATTTCGAAGACTGAAAGAGAGGACAGAAGCAGGCATGTAGACAGGACTTCGCATACACGAAGATGGGACATTGAGGTTTGGAAATCGCCTGTATGTTCCAAATGGAGAATTGAGACAGAAGTTAATGACCGAAGTACATAGC
Organism: Iris macrosiphon; assembly: GCA_036927795.1. Taxonomy (NCBI): domain Eukaryota; kingdom Viridiplantae; phylum Streptophyta; class Magnoliopsida; order Asparagales; family Iridaceae; genus Iris; species Iris macrosiphon. Next base: position 50,326,703 of record JAYESA010000018.1, read on the forward strand.
TCTATATACTCTGTTCACCCAGGAGGAACCAAGATGTACCGAGACTTGAGACAGTATTACTGGTGGCATGGAATGAAAAGAGAGATTACAATATTTATGGCTAAATGCTTAGTCTACCAGCAAGTAAAGGCCGAGCATCAGAGGACTGCAGGTATGTTACAGCCGCTTCCTATACCAGAATGGAAGTGGGAACATATTACGATGGATTTTGTCGCAGGATTTCCAAGGAGCCCCAGCGGAAGAGATGCAGTATGGGTTATTGTGGATCGACTCACTAAATCAGCACACTTCTTGCCATTTAGAGTTGGACAGTCCACAGAGGTACTAGCCGACATGTATATGCGATAAATCGTCAAATTATATGGAGTGCCGGTTAGTATTGTATCGGATCGAGATTTATATCACATTTCTGGAGAAGCATGCAAAAAATTCTGGGCACCAGACTCAAATTCAGCACCGCTTACCACCCACAAACAGATGGCCAATCGGAGCGCACCATTCAGATCTTGGAGGATATGTTGCGATCATGTATGCTAGACTTTGGAGGATCTTGGAAAGATCATTTACACTTAGTGGAGTTCTCCTACAACAACAGTTATCAGGCCAGCATTCAGATGGCACCATTCGAGGCATTATACGGAAGGAAGTACAGATCGCCTATATGTTGGAGTGACGTTGGTGAACGTCAAATACTGGGTCCAGAATTGGTAACGCAGACAGTGGAAAAGGTGAAACAGATTCAGAATCATCTTCGAGCAGCTCAGGACAGACAGAAGCATTGGTCAGATACGCACAGGCATCCCCTAGAGTTTAAAGAAGGAGAGCACGTGTTCTTGAGGATTTCGCCCACTCGAGGTACTATTATATTCGAGGGCAGAGGCAAGTTGAGCCCAAGGTATATTGGGCCATTTGATATACTAGAGCGCATTGGTGAGGTGGCTTATCGTCTTGCATTACCACCATCCTTAGAGGGAGTGCATGATGTATTCCATGTCTCACAGCTGCGAAGGTACGTGACCGACCCAAGTCACATAGTCGATCATTCAGAGATTGCAGTGGGCCCAAGCTTGAGATATGAAGAACAACCAGTTGGCATCCTCGACATTAGTGAGAAGATATTACGGGGACAGACAATCAGACTGGTTCGTGTAGCATGGAAACATCATTCTCCTGGCGAATCGACTTGGGAACGAGAGGATAGTATGCGCCAGCGTTATCCCCACTTATTCACGGATGCAGTTGTAAACTCAGCAATCTTGTAATCACCATAATTCTTTCTGTAGTAGCTTATTCTTTGATTGCGAGGACGCAATCCTCTTAAGGGGGGTAGATTGTAAACACCCTAATTTTTTAGAATAATTTTAATATATTTTTCTCCCAATTTTTTGGTATTTTCTGGACGAAGAAGCAAGGTAATTATGAGTTAAGGATTTTTAAATGCAGTTTATTGGTGTTAAAATATTATGAAAATAATATTTTATGGTGTAAAATAGAAAATCGGACATAGGGTAATTTTTGGTGAATTTATTGGACTCCGAAAACGCGTTTAAAGCCCTAAAAACTATTGGATTTATTAAACCAAACCCAAATTAAACCAAACCCAAGTTAAACCAATCCTGAACCAGACCGCTGCGTGAACCAAACCCAAACCAGCTTATTGGGTCGGGTCGGGTCGGATTCGAGCCAAACCTGACCCGGACCCGAAACCCAATTGGGTGAAACCCTAAGCCGCCGGAAACACTGTTGCGGCTATTTAAGACTTCTCGACATCCGTGCCGCCACAATCGAACTCTCTCTCTCTCTCCAATCATCACTGCCGACGCAGCGACTCCGCCGCTCCGGTCACTGACGGCCATCTCCTCTACCCTATTTACCCCGCCGCCCGAGACCCACCGACGCCGACCCGACTTCGGTCGTCCCCGAGGCCGCCTAGCAACGACAGCCTCCCTCCCCCTACCGGCCAGCCTCCCTCCCCTACCGGCCAGTTCAATCGATCTCCCCGAGCACAGCAGCTCGACGACGCCGAGCCTCCGCCAGCGGCTGAACCCGCTCCATCCGTCGTTGCAGAGCAGCCGCCGAGTCCAGCACCCGACCCCGACTTCCCCCTCAACCCCTCGAACCACCGCCAGGCCGCCCGACGTCGACTTCCCCCCGCCGTTCGAGACCCGGCCGCCTGAGACCTAGCCCCCTCGAGCCTCGTTGACCCAGTAGTGAACCCTAGACTCGACACAGCGTCTCAGCGGACACGAGAGATCTTGATTCGGACGCGAGCAGCAGACACAGGACACGAGCAGGAGACAAACATTACGCCCGAACACGTGAGAATCAGCCTTCACGGAGCCCTGTTCAGGTATCGTTTTCTCTCACCTTGTAACTCCATTTTAGTTTCCGTCAGTTGCTACGCATAGACTATATAACCCTCTCGGTGTCCGTGCAATCCGCTCAGTGCATCGCGTCCTGTGGTGATCGCAAACCGCGATAAAAAAAAGGAAAAACAAATGTCCTGTTTCACCCCAGAACTGAGTGCGCTCCGCCAAATGGGACGACTTGGTCGCACGCGATCTTTACCAAAATATACGCGTTGTTGATACGGACGTGTGGGATTTCACAGAAGTCGATTCGGATGTGCGTGCACCCCGGAATCAACGCGTATCCGCCGACACCGTCCCGTATCCGTCCATTCTAGAATACGCTGTAACTTTGTGTACACACGTCGGATCGAGACAAAACTTGTGCCATCAAACTCGTAGCAATACGCTGATCCTGTGACCCAAGTTTGGTCCGATTCTGAGAACGTTGATAAAATCTTGTATTGTGGGCCCCACAAGCTCCACTTGACGGGCGATTTTGTGATCGGCTCCTCGGAATCCAATTCTGGAAGTTCCGTTGGGTTCGTATCATCATTCCTGACTTGTAGACACTGAGTTTAAGAAATTTGGAGACCTTTGACCCTAACACGCTTTTCGGTACAAAGTGGCCCACATATGGAACCCACTTTGGCCCGAAAATGTCCTTTTTGCCCCTGTGTTCAAATTGGACGTAAGGACAGGCATTTCTAGCTATTTGACATATTCTGAGATGGTTGGTGATGTTTATTACAGCTTTTGGAGTAGTACCCACAGGATTCACTGATACCGGGACGAATGTTGATATTCAAACATCAAGCAAGTGTACCTTGCCAAACTCTGCAGTATTGTTACATATTTTTCTTGCTTCATTATATTGCTGTGCATGCTCAACCTAGGACCATATGACGTACTTAACATCCGATTATTAGTCGGGTGCCAACACTGTACGCAGTGTGGGTATTGTCATCTAGAGATGGACATTCGTGACACTTTATATTCTCGTACTTGTCTTATCAAGTACCATACGACCCAGGACACTTGACACCATTCATGAGACAGGATCTTCTGAGATATTCGTGGTAATTCTGTATATGATACAGGACTTGACAGAGATACTATATTCATAGATACTTATGACTTGTTGCATTAGCTATGATCCCGCTTGACATGGACATGAGACGTTATGGTCATGATATGCGTGGTTACATTGGGTGGGGAGAGACACACAAGCTACAGGATATTTTCTATATATATCTACTACTATTGTGAGGCCGTAGACTCTCGTAGCAGAGCTAGGCACATTACGTGTTATCACCGCTACCGGCTCCCCGACACAGAGCTTGTAGTGGCTCAGCCTGATTACTCGTGCTGCTCTCACTTGTATTTTACTTAGATGGTTACTTACTTGCCCTGTTTATTCTATTTATTTTCTGTACTGCATTTATTTTGGCATGAGCTTTCTTGTACCTTGCTATGTCCCCTGAGGATCTGGATCCGGATTATGTCCCCAGGATTTGAGGACGAGATCTATCCCGAGGTATAGACCGCAGCAGGAGCTGATCCAGGAGCTGTACCGCCATCCGAGGGCGAGGTGTTAGCCGAAGACTTTTCCTGAGCATCCGTTTCATGCTCAGTAGTTATTTATTTATTTCAGTCATTTATTTCTGGTCAGATGAACCATTGTATTAGATATTTATCGGGTTGTTCCTCGAAGCACTTGTGAGACTAGCTGCTGATTTACATTCCTTATTTATTCTGTAGATCATATTTTATATCTTGTGTGGATGAGATTAGTTGTGCCATGTTGTCGTAGACTTGATTTTACAGCTTAAGTATGCCCTGATGGATCCATTAAATTGGATTGTCCATCGGTGCGTACTGCTGGCCATTATCACGCGTCCGGTCCCACGGTATTTTGGGACTGGGGCGTGACATCTCGGGTGGCCTCTCTCAACAACAGGAATAATAAAATAATAAATAAAATAACATGAACTAATATAAAAAATACAGTAGGAAATACATAATCAAGAAAAATTAAATTCTAGAAATTCAAGAAATATCAAATCTGGAATCGGGTGTGACATCTCTACCCTTCTTAGAAAAATTTCGTACTTAGAATTTCACCAAGGCTTGTCGAGCTGGAACACACGAGAAAGCTCAAGAAATCAAATCACAATTCAAATGATTATACTAAACAAATAACTGAAATAGAAAAGATAATTGTAAAAGTAACTAATAAATAAATGCACAAAAGCAATACACAGGAAATTTAAGGCATTTGCATACATATACTACTGAGTCAGTCGAATATGAACTCATCCTCGCTTACCTATGCAGACTCACAAAATAGATAAGAGCAAAGCCTACCAGTAAGTCGGTACCAATGACTATACCGAGACATGACTCTAATCCAGGACATACTTTCTTAGTCGGGACACATGATAGACATCACGTATCACGAGATACGTAGGCAAAAGAGTTAGATGAGAAACTCGCCTCCACTTGCCGAATAAGTCGAGCTAACCGTTGTACTCCAGACATGGTGGAATACAAGGCCATCGACAAGAACCCAAGATATAATACCAATGCCTGGCTGGCTAAAAATAACATATCTGAGATAGAATTATAAAGATGCTACATGTAACCCTTGAGATACTACCCTCATGCTGGATAGGATACTTAAACTGCCCCTGGAACTGAGCATACAACTGCGCTCTGTGCTGCCTGACCCTCTAAGATCGAGATAGTAGAGGTTGCTGCACCAACGGCTGTACTACTAGTATTGGCTCATCTTGGTCTACTACTACAGGTTTTGATAATCGAGGTGACTGAAACGTCTGAGATGGCATGCCGGGTGTAGCTGGTCATTCTTGAGGCAATAATTATGGGCAATTTCTAACTGTATGACCTATAGCTGAACAATGAGAACATCGCCCAATTGTATTCAAAAATTTGATCTAAAATGCCCTATCTTCCCACAGTAGGTACACCCTTCTGGTCCTGTGGGGTGCTATTGTAGGTGATATTCTGTTATCGAGGTCTGGGGCACTGCTCGTCGTCCGGGTGATTGTCGTGGGCAGGAAGAAATCATATGATCGGGTGCTCCACATATAAGACATAGGTGATTAGCCCTCCGACATGTCACACTGGTGTGTCCTGCCTTTCCGTAGAAGGAACATACAAATGGAGACTCCGAATAATGATATGAATGACTGTAAGCTGATACCGACGAGGGATACTAAAATGAAGAGGCTGATGTGGGTGCACGACTCCTCTTATGACTCTCAGTTGTTAATGTGGTCTCCCTGACTATATACTCATGTCCTTCCGAACTATGCATGTTGAGTTCTAACATTGTCTGAAGACTCTGCTGGATGGTACGATTGTGCTCCTGCTGGGACTCCATCATGTCTTTCATCATCACGAGAAGGACACTTGGGTCAAATTGTGCCGGCTGCACGAGTGGAACTGAGGTAACTGTAAAGGCTGGCTATGCTGGAGGAACTAATTGGTCATGGAAAATCTAAGTTTCAAGAGGGTGACGTGACGGTGCTGGTACCTGACTCTATGGCAGGGTCTGATTCTGGCCTGTTATCGGATCCAATATGGGTGCAACGGAGCCTTCAGAAGGAGGATCAGGTAGGGTATACCTGAAGGATAAGGACACAAGGATATCAACAAGGGACGAGAATGGAATAATCATATCAAGCAAGCTTGAAATTCAAGGAAAGCGAGAAGTGCATATTGCAAGTGGAGTTCAATCGAAGATTATAGAGGATTGAGATTCTAACAAGAAGAGTCCTCCCACAAGTCTGAAGAATATACCTATATGGGCCACCAATAAAATCTTGTCACACCCCGCTCCTAGAATATTGGATAAATACGGGGACTGACATGGCCAACCGTACCTTACAGAATACCAAAGTAAGCCATAATGTGTTAAGGTTGTCTAGAAGACAAATGGGTGAACTCTAGCATGCTATGACGTCAGTCCTAAGGCCGACAAATCCTATTATCTCAACCCAACAACACAAGTACAAAAGTATATCATACATGAAAGTAAAGAGGCGTCCCAAATTATATGTCACCTATGATCATAAAGCTGGTGAATACAAAATACTGCACTAGCAGAGTTTAAATATACACGATCAAATATACCAGCCATGGTCGAATATATACATCATGTTGATCGCAGTCTCAAAAATATAATGAGCTAACTCTGCCCCTTGCTAAACACCATAAAATGAAGTGATCAAGACGAGGGGTGAAAGAAGAAAACCCACTCGTGAGCTTTGGTCGCAGTCCTACGAGTGCGAACCATCTTGCTGAAAGTGCGGAGGATCCTGGTTCTCTTTGGGGTAACCTGGCTATGTAAAGTCAGTGGGGTCTGAACCCCACGCAACAAGTACCGCAAAGGAGCCTGATGTGATAGACCAAACACATCAAAACATAAGCTGTCACGCCCCAGTCCCAAAATATCAGGAACTAGGCCACGTATCACTGGCCAGCTGACACGTCACTAAGGGCTTAATCCATTTTTGCATGGACCCAAAGGAACGTGCTACGCTGTCCTAAAATACTACATATAAAATACAGTCAAATCTATCTTATCCACAACAAAATGTCAGAAAAGTAAGTGCTAAACATATATATAACTGAGTCTGATACAGTGCACAACTGGTGAGAATATAAGCCTACTACAAAAACTGATAATAGCGCAGAAAAATCAGATAGACTAAGCAACGTCTATCTGAGAAAAACATCTCCATCTCCAGGTGGCAGGCCTCTAGGGTCAAGCATACTCTGAGGGTGTCTCCTCGAGCTCCTCCTCGGTAGCACATCTGGCCTCCTGATCAGGGCCGTACACAGTGGGGTAGAAAGCCTCGTCTAGATCTGGCAGGGAACCAGGTCCTCAGTGGGACATAACAAGATACAAAAAATGACATGCCGTGTATATAAATACTGAATAAAGAAAATAAATACAGGGTGCTAACCATTCTAAGTGAAATGCAAGTAAAGACCTTGTAGTACGCATGGGAATGTGTAGGCTAGACATACGCTGACCTAATTCACCAATCATGGTGACTGGCTAGTATATGTGTCGTATGTCCCCTGACTCAAGGGCACTCTGCAATCGACCATCACTGGTACGAAGGTATAAAATATTTATGGAGGGGGTGTCCCATACGTCTACTAGTTATCTTTCCCATCCCAATGAAACTAAATGTCAAGTAGTACTTTTCCTGAATTATTCTAATCCCTGATGCGGGTCACACGTACTGGTAGCTAATCAAATACGCAGCTCGTATTCCAATATGCATTGCAACCATGTTGCGGGTTCCCGTGATAGGGTCTAGGAGAATATTAGAATACTCTCACAGTTGTTGGTGAGTCTATAATATTATGTTAATTGTCAATCATATCAGCTGACTGTACCCAAGGCAGTCTCAGGTAATCATGGTATATGAAATTCAGGAACAAAGCAGATATCAATAATTGAATTTAAACATTAACTTGGCAAGGTATACTTGTCTACTCCCTGATAGTGTTGATAACCTGATCTCACAGTCAGGTTTGAGGTTGCTGGTGACAGGGGGTCACTGGCTGTGCTGAAGTTGGTTTCTGTTAAAACAGACAGGGTTCGTGAATATCATGGTTGTAATATAAAGTATATGTATATATACTTATATACACATATATAATATAGATATATATATATAGTATGTATATATATATAGATATAATTTATATAGCAGTATATATAGCATATACAGAACAAAAAAAAAATGCAGGTATATATATAGCAATTATAATAGTAGCAGGGTATATCCACTGCCATATCTATATAATAATATAATATTATCAGGGTGTATCCACTGATATAATAATATAAATAATCAGGGTATATCCACTGATGTATATATATAGATATAATGAATTGACAGGGCAGGAATGTAAATATAACTTATATAATATATATAGATAATATATATATATATATATATAATAAATTGAAGACAGTGCAAGAATTGTAAATGTATACATATATATGTAGGCTGTAATATCCAGCACAGTAATATATAATATTATGTAATAAATTAAAATGACATTGCAAGAATTTGAAAATATATATATATATAAATAATATATAAGTTGTATTATCTAGCTGAATATTAATATATATATACATACATATAGATAATATATATATATAATACGTGCAGGAAATAAATTAAGTGCAGAAAAATAAAATGAAGGAAAAATGTATAGTATATATATAATATATAACATGTAGTATACATATCATATATAACTATATATATATATATATATATATATATATATATATATATATATATATATATATATATATATATATATATATATATATATAAATATATGTACACATATAGTTATATATACTATATATATATATATATATATATATATATATATATATATATATATATATATATAAACAGAATAAAATGCTTATATATATTAATAATTATTACATAATAGTATATAGTATATATAAATATACATATACACATACATATATACATATTAAATTTATTACAAAATATATATAGTATATATACATAGATATATATATACATATATACAAATTTACATATATAAATATATATATGTATAGAATATAGATATATATGTATATAATATATACTGTATAATATACTGTATAATAATATATAACATATATATATATAAATATACATGTATACATATTAATATACATATATATACATATATATATATACATATAGTAATACATATAAGGATATGTATGTAAATACATATATATTAGCGTTTAGTAGTATACCTACTGATAGGTGGGCCCTAGGGGTCGTCGACGGCAGGAGGTCGGCGGCGGAGATGGCCGAAGACGGCCGTAGGAGCAGGAACAGCAGCAGTAGCAGCTAACAGCAGCAGCAGCAGCAGCAGCTGAGTGCGGGGGCTGCCGACGGCGGAGGAGTGGCGGAGGTGGCCGGGCAGGGTGCGGGATCGACGGAGGAAGGAGGGGCGGTCAGGATGGTGGTGGTGGAGGAGGTCCACGACGGTGGTGGTGGCGGCTAGGGGCGGCCGGAGTAGAGGGTGGCAGTTAGGGTTAGGGGAGTGGGGAGGAGCTGCGGGGGCTCTGGCCGGCGGAGGGAGGGTCGTGGGGCGGTGAGGGGTGGTGGTCCGGTGGAGGGGAGGGTGGCTAGTCGGGTGGTGGGGTTGGTGGCGGTGCACGGTGGCGGAGGGTGGCGCAGGGGGTGGCTCGGGTGGTGGTGGCTGCTGTGGGCAGTGAGGGAGTGGGGAGGTTGCGGGGGCTCTGGCCGGCGGAGCAGGGTGGTGCAGGCGGTGGGGCTTGGCCGGAGGGGAGAGGGGGTCAGGGCGGAGGGTTGCCCGGAGTTGGGCGGCCGGCGGCGGTCGGAGGGGAGAGCTGTGGAGATTTGAATGGGAGGGGTTAGGGTTTATATAGGGGTTAGGGGCAATGGCATTTTCGTAAATATTGGGAAATTCAGGGTTATTTTGGTAATTCAGGTTTTTGGGATATTTCTCCTAGATTTTTCTGGGTGTTTTGGGTGGGTCCCATACACCTATTCACTAACCAATAGGATTATGCCACCTTACATGCAATTTTGCATAAAAACCCCTAACTTTTTATAATTTGCATAAAAGCATGAAATTGGTATTTTGTCTAATTTCGCAATTTACCTGATTTTAAATACTGTTTCTCCGAAATACTGAATTGTACAAAAATGAGGAAAACAGCTGAAAAAATATTTTGGGAAGGGTGGGGATGAACCTGGGCAGATGCAGGGACTGATTCTGTAGGTGATACGGGTCCTCGTTTTTATTAATTAATAAATACTGCGCATGATGCTCACTAATTATTTAGGGGCAGTTAGGGTCATAATTTCTCTACGGTATCAATACGATAATTGTAATACAATTAGAGTATAATATTATCGTATTTTTGTTTGGACAAAATAGGTGCCTACTGATCCTCAAATCCCTAGGGTACAGGGATGGGTAAAGAGCAAAATTTTAAATAGGGAATAAATACGTACGTCTGTAACGATATTTGTGCGACTAAAACGAAACACCAAACAAGGTTTCTGGAAGTTGCACAAAATACAGAAAAAATAGTCTAACATGTCTAGGATAGGTATGTGAACTTTGTTGAGGGTTAACAGCTAGTGTAATGCCCTAATTAATTGTGTAATGAACAGGTGCACAATCAATAGAATATATAATAAATAAATTTTTAAAAAGTTGCAATAATTCTAATTAGTCTAAACTAATCCTAAATTACTGAAATCTGGTCGAGGGAGTTTACAATCTACCCTCCTTAGAATATTTCGTCCTCGAAATAGAAACAGACATATAATGAGAATAAAAGATTGATATATAAGGAGAATTGAAGGTTGATTAGAAATATTAGGACATACCCTGGTTTGGAAATAGACGGGGGTAACGTTATCGAATATCCTCTTCTCGTTCCCAGGTGGATTCACCTGGGGTATGATGTCTCCATGCAACACGAACGAGAGGAATAGTCTGGCCTCGCAACACTTTCTCGCTACGGTCCAGGATCTCTACAGGCTCTTCTTGGTACGATAAACTTGGCCCGATGGTAATCTCTGAATAGTCCAGCACATGACTCAGGTCTGGAATGTACCTCCTCAGCTGAGATACATGGAAGACGTCATGTACTCCCTTCAAGGTCTGAGGTAGAGCTAGCCTTTAAGCAACTTCTCCGACGCGCTCTAGGACATCGAAGGGTCCAATGTACCTTGGACTCAGCTTTCCTCTTCCTCCAAATCTGATAGTTCCTCGGGTAGGTGAGATCTTCAAGAACACATGCTCTCCCACTTGGAACTCTAGAGGTCGTCGATGAATGTTGGCCCAGTGCTTCTGCCTGTCTTGTGCAGCTCATAGGTGTCCCTGGATCTTCTTTACTTTCTCTACCGTACGAATAATCAATTCTGGCCCCAAGATCTGTCTCTCGCCAACATCGCTACAGCATACTGGGAAACGACATTTCCTTCCATACAAAGCTTCAAAGGGAGCCATTTGGATGCTCGCTTGATAGGTGTTATTGTAGGAAAATTCCACCAGGTGTAGATGATCTTCCCATGATCCGCTAAAGTCAAGCATGCAGACTCTCAGCATATCTTCTAAGGTCTGGATGGTGCGCTCTGACTGGCCATCTGTCTGCGGATGATACGAGGTGCTGAACTTGAGGCGGGTACCAAGACTTTCTTGCATACTTCGCCAAAAGTAGGATGTAAACCTCGTATCCCGGTCAGATATTATGCTGACTGATACTCCGTGCAGACGCACGATCTCCTTCATGTACATGTCCGCCAACACTTCTGTAGATTGTCCGACTCTGAAAGGTAGGAAATGAGCAGCCTTTGTGAGTCTATCTACGATTACCCATACAGCATTACGACCACTAGGACTTCTTGGAAAGCCCGTAACAAAGTCCATCATAATGTGTTCCCATTTCTACTCAGGTATTGGGAGGGGTTGAAGTAAACCGGCAGACCTCTGATGCTCAGCCTTGACTTGCTGACACACCAGACATTTAGCCACAAAGCGTGCTATCTCCCGCTTCATTCCATGCCACCAGTAATATTATCGCAGATCTCTGTACATCTTTGTGCCTCCTGGATGTATAGAGTATGTTGAGCTATGAGCTTCTGACATCAGCTCATTACGAAGTTCTCCATTTGGAACATAAAGACGATCACCACATCTTAGAGTCCCATCTTCGTGTATGCGATATCCTGTCTGAATTCCAGCCTATGTTCTTTGTCGAAGCCTCTGAAATCTTGCATCTGTTGGTAGAGCAGCTTTGATTCTTTCGACCAAGGTTGATTGCAGCTGGTAGTTGGATAGTTGGCCGTCAAGTCCTGGCATAATGACCTCTATTCCCAACTTTTCAAGATCTTTCAGTAGACCTGGTTGGGTGATCATAAAGAATGCCGAGGGTCTTCTGCTTAGAGCATCAGCTACCACATTAGCTTTCCCAGGATGGTACTGCAGATCTATCTCGAAATCCGTCATCACTTCGAGCCATCAGATTTAAGTCTTTCTGAGTGTAGACATATTTCAGGCTTTTGTGATCGGTAAAAATCTCCACTCGTTCGCCATATAGATAGTGTCTCCATAGCTTTAGGGCGAAGATGACTGCGGCAAGCTCCAGGTCGTGAGTGGGGTAATTCTTCTCATGAGTCCTCAGCTGTCTTGAGGCATAAGCTACAACATTCCCATGTTGTATTAGGACACAACCAAATCCTTTTCCGGATGCATCGCTATAAATTACGAAACCTCCGGATCCAGATGGTATAGTCAAGATGGGGGCTGTAGTCAGACGCTTCTTTAATTTATCAAAAGCTGTCTGGCATTCCTCAAACCAGATGAACTCTTGATCCTTGCGGGTAAGACGGGTAATTGGTTCCGTGATTCGTGCAAAGTTTTCTACGAACCTCCGATAATATCCGGCAAGTCCTAGAAAGCTTCTCACCTCTGAGACGTTGGTCGGGGTTGGCCACGTCTCGACAAATTAGATCTTTGTTGGGTCCACCGAGATGCCTTCTTCTGTGATAACGTGTCCAAGAAAAGCGACACGATCAAGGAAAAACTCGCACTTGCTCATCTTAGCATAGAGGCTCTCCCGTCTCAGCGTCTCTAGCACCAGTCTCAAGTGCTCTTCATGTTCCTTGTGGCTCTTTGAATACACCAGAATGTCGTCGATGAAGACTACCACGAACTGGTCCAGGTATTGGTGAAAGACTCGGTTCATCAGATTCATGAATACGGCAGGTGCATTAGTCAGTCCAAACGGCATCACCAAAAACTCGTAATGACCATAACGAGTTCTAAATGCTGTCTTTGGAATGTCTTCTCTCCGTACCTTGACCTGATGATAGCCTGATCTCAAGTCTATCTTTGAGAATACCACGGCTCCTATTAGTTGATTGAACAGGTCGTCAATTCTCGGCAAGGGGTACTTGTTTTTGATTGTCAGAGCGTTGTGGGCTCTGTAATCAATGCACATGCGATATGTTCCATCCTTCTTTGGTACAAACAGCACTGGTGCTCCCCAGGGTGATGCACTAGGACGAACAAATCCTTTGATCTGAAGTTCCTCCAGTTGAAGCTTCAGTTCGTCAAGCTCCTTCTTCGCCAGTCGGTACACTTTGGAGGATACTGGTACAGCTCCGGGTATCAGCTCAATAATGAACTCTACTTCTCTGTCAGGCGGTAGGCCTGGCAATTCTTTCGGGAATACGTCTTCGAATTCTGCAATGATTGCTGGGGGTTCTTTCTCCATCGCCATGTAAGCTCTAGGAGTCTAGCCTACTCCTTGCTCGATGGTACCTCGTACGTATTCAAACTCTGGGTGCCCTGGTGGTCTAAAGATGATACTACCTTTTCGACAGTCTAGGATAGCATTGTTCTGGATTAACCAGTCCATGCCTAAGACGACGTCGAAATTTGGCATAGGGAGTACCAAAAATTAAGCTCTTAGTTCTCTACTACAAACAACTATTGAATAGGTTTTAATAATGTTGGTAACTGGAACAATACCTCCTCCAGTAAGAATTTTTCAGCACTTAGGTAGTGGGGAAGTGGCTAGTTTGTGCATGGCTACGAAATTACTAGGTATGAATGACAAGGTTGCGCCAGAATCAAATAATGCGGTTGCAGGTAATGATGCAACTAAAATGATACCTGTAATGGTTTCACCTTCGGGTTCTCCGGCAATTGCAGCTAAAGCAAAGGCCTGTCCGTGCCTTTGTCCTCCAGATTATTGTCTAGCCTTGTTGAATTGGGCCTCCTGAGTGGCCAGAGGTGCTCCTCTCTGATATCCTCCAGATGTGGAGGGTAGCATCTTCTGGGCTTGTGCTCCTGGCTTCTGTCCGTGCTGAGGTGCTGTATCTTTGTGTTGTGGGCAGTCTCTAGCCATATGCTGGCTCGCTCCACATACTAGGCATAATCCTAGCCTCTTTCTGCAGTCATTGGCAAAATGTCCCTTCTTGCCACAAAAGTGATAAGTCAGGAGCTCCTTCTTTTGGTAGGGCCCCGTTGTCTGCTGCATCTGATGTTGTGGACGACGATTAGGTCCTCCTGCTCCTTGCTGGTTTTTGGCCGGGAAGGTTGGATTCGGGCGTCTTGTTCCTCGGCCAATTGCTTCTTGCAACCTTGCTTGTGTAAGAACCTCCTCATAGGAGATCCTTGACTGCGCCGTGGTATATCTCTAGAGCTCTGGGGTGTGGCCGCGGTGGAATCTCTTAGCCTTCTTCAGCTCATTCGGTATCAGCATGTCACCGAACTGACTCAGTCGGCAGAACTCTGCATCGTAGGCATCGACGGACATATTCCCTTGTTCCAGGTGTAGGAACTGAGAATATAGGGCATCTTGGACTATTGCGGGGAAGTACTTGGCATTAAAGTGCTCCAAGAATTGTTCCCAAGTCTGGTCTTTGCCGACACTACGCTCTATAGATTCCCACCAGTGATGGGCGTTGCTGAGAGGTTGGGCCCTCACGGCAGTCATCCATAGGTCGGGGGTGAGTTGTGAGCATTTTAGCAGCATTTCGGTGTTGGAGATCCAGTCGGAAATCTCCTCAGGGGTTTCGCTGCCTTTAAAGGTCCTCGTGCTCATCTGGTGGAAACCTTTGATTGTGCCCACTGGTTGGACAGGTGCTGGTGTCGGGGCAGTGGTTCTCTCCAAGGCCGTCATCAAAGTCTGTCGCAGAGCTTCAGTCTGTTGCCACTGAGACTGTCTCAGGGCTTCAGTCTGTTGCCATTGAGTCTGCAACATAGCTTGGAGGAACTGGAACATTTGAGGTTGGCCCTCAAGCTGAGGCATCATGGCAGAAAGGGCTGGAGGTGGTGGCAAAGGTGTCTCCGCCTGCGGTGTTGATGTTTGCCCTTCATGTTGAGCTGGTGTTCCTGTCTGGGCAGGATCCTGGGGAAGGTATGGAGTCGGTGGGTAGACCAACATCCTTCTAGGGGATTGGTCTCTCGGGATGGATGGAGTTCCTTGGACATTTGGCGAAGGGTCTGTTGCTTGGTCAGCCCCATTATTCGTAGGTTTCCCGGGTATGTCCATATTTCTGAGAAAAATAGATTAATTAGAAAAGCATAAAAGAAAAGATAATCAAGCAGGATGCGATAAGAAAATATTTTTTTAAGGATAGTGTCAGTGTGGATGAGACCTAGTATTCCTATTCTATTGCAGGCTTGCTGGGCATGTCATCATACCACTAGCAATAAATTTGACCTGCATGGGCCACCACTAAAACCATGTCACGCCCCAGTCCCAAAATATCAGGAACTAGGCCACGTGTCACTGGCCAGCTGACACGTCACTAAGGGCTTAATCTATTTTTGCATGGATCCAAAGGAATGTGCTACGCTGTCCTAAAATACTACATGTAAAACACAGTCAAATCTATCTCATCCACAACAAAATGTCAGAAAAGTAAGTGCTGAACATATATATAACTGAGTCTAATACAGTACACAACTGGTGAGAATATAAGCCTACTACAAAAACTGATAATAGCGCAGAAAAATCAGATAGACTAAGCAGCGTCTATCTGAGGAAAATATCTCCATCTCCAGGTGGCAAGCCTCTAGGGTCAAGCATACTCTGAGGGTGTCTCCTCGAGCTCCTCCTCGGTAGCACATCTGGCCTCCTGATCAGGGCCGTACACAGTGGGGTAGAAAGCCTCGTCTAGATCTGGCAGGGAACCAGGTCCTCAGTGGGACATAACAAGATACAGAAAATGACATGCCATGTATATAAATACTGAATAAAGAAAATAAATACAGGGTGCTAACCATTCTAAGTGAAATACAAGTAAAGACCTTGTAGTACGCATGGGAATGTGTAGGCTAGACATACGCTGACGTAATTCACCAATCGTGGTGACTGGCTAGTATATGTGTCGTATGCCCCCTGACTTAAGGGCACTCTGCAATCGACCATCACTGGTACGAAGGTATAAAACATTTATGGAGGGGGTGTCCCATACGTCTACTAGTTATCTTTTCCATCCCAATAAAACTAAATGTCAAGTCGTACTTTTCCTAAATTATTCTAATCCGTGATGCGGGTCACACATACTGGTAGCTAATCAAATACGCAGCTCGCATCCCAATATGCATTGCAACCATGTTGCGTGTTCCCGTGATAGGGTCTAGGAGAATATTAGAATACTCTCACAGTTGTTGGTGAGTCTATAATATTATGTTAATTGTCAATCATATCAGCTGACTGTACCCAAGGCAGTCTCAGGTAATCATGGTATATGAAATTCAGGAACAAAGCAGATATCAATAATTGAATTTAAACATTAACTTGGCAAGGTATACTTGCCTACTCCCTGATAGTGTTGATAACCTGATCTCACAGTCAGGTTTGAGGTTGCTGGTGACAGGGGTCACTGGCTGTGCTGAAGTTGGTTTCTGTTAAAACAGACAGGGTTCGTGAATATCATGGTTGTAATATAAAGTATATGTATATATACTTATATACACATATATAATATAGATATATATATAGTATGTATATATATATAGATATAATTTATATAGCAGTATATATAGCATATACAGAACAGAAAAAAATGCAGGTATATATATAGCAATTATAATAGTAGCAGGGTATATCCACTGCCATATATATATAATAATATAATATTATCAGGGTGTATCCACTGATATAATAATATAAATAATCAGGGTATATACACTGATGTATATAAATAGATATAATGAATTGACAGGGCAGGAATATAAATATAACTTATATAATATATATAGATAATATATATATATATATATAATAAATTAAAAATAGTGCAAGAATTATAAATGTATACATATATATGTAGGCTGTAATATCCAGCACAGTAATATATAATATTATGTAATAAATTGAAATGACATTGCAAGAATTTGAAAATATATATAAGCTGTATTATCCACCTGAATATTAATATATATATACATATAGATAATATATATATATATAATAAGTGCAGGAAATAAATTAAGTGCAAAAAAATAAAATGAAGGAAAAATGTATAGTATATATATAATATATAACATGTAGTATACATATCATATATAACTATATATATATATATAAATATATGTACACATATAGTTATATATACTATAGATATATATATATATATATATAAACATAATAAAATGCATATATATATTCATAATTATTACATAATAGTATATAGTATATATAAATATACATATACACAAACATATATACATATTAAATTTATTACATAATATATATAGTATATATACATAGATATATATATACATATATACAAATTTACATATATAAATATATATATGTATAGAATATAGATATATATGTATATAATATATACAGTATAATATACTGTATAATAATAATATATAACATATATATATAAATATACATGTATACATATTAATATACATATATATACATATATATATATACATATAGTAATACATATAAGGATATGTATGTAAATACATATATATTAGGGTTTAGTAGTATACCTACTGATAGGTGGGCCCTAGGGGTCGTCGACGGCAGGAGGACGGCGGCGGAGATAGCCGAAAACGGCCGGAGGAGCAGGAACAGCAGCAGTAGCAACTAACAGCAGCAGCAGCTGAGTGCGGGGGCTGTCGGCGGCGGAGGAGTGGCGGAGGTGGCCGGGCAGGGTGCGGGATCGACGGAGGAAGGAGGGGCGGTCCGGATGGTGGTGGTGGAGGAGGTCCACGACGGTGGTGGTGGCGGCTAGGGGCGGTCGGAGTAGAGGGTGTCAGTTAGGGTTAGGGGAGTGGGGAGGAGCTGCTGGGGCTTTGGCCGGCGAAGGGAGGGTCGTGGGGCGGTGAGGGGTGGTGGTCCGGTGGAGAGGAGGGTGGCGAGTCGGGTGGTGGGGTTGGTGGCGGTGCACGGTGGCGGAGGGTGGCGCAGGGGGTGGCTCGGGTGGTGGTGGCTGCTGTGGGCAGTGAGGGAGTGGGGAGGTTGCGGGGGCTCTGGCCGGCGGAGCAGGGTGGTGCAGGCGGTGGGGCTTGGCCGGAGGGGAGAGGGGGTCAGGGCGGAGGGTTGCCCGGAGTTGGGCGGCCGGCGGCGGTCGGAGGGGAGAGCTATGGAGATTTGAATGGGAGGGGTTAGGGTTTATATAGGGGTTAGGGGCAATGGCATTTTCGTAAATATTGGGAAATTCAGGGTTATTTTGGTAATTCAGGTTTTTGGGATATTTCTCCTGGATTTTTCTGGGTGTTTTGGGTGGGTCCCATACACCTATTCACTAACCAATAGGGTTATGCCACCTTACATGCAATTTTGCATAAAAACCCCTAACTTTTCATAATTTGCATAAAAGCTTGAAATTGGTATTTTGCGTAATTTACCTGATTTTAAATACTGTTTCTCCGAAATACTAAATTGTACAAAAATGAGGGAAACAGCTGGGGAAATATTTTGAGAAGGGTGGGGATGAACCTGGGCAGATGCAGGGACTGATTCTGTAGGTGATACGGGTCCTCATTTTTATTAATTAATAAATACTGCGCACGATGCTCACTAATTATTTAGGGGCAGTTAGGGTCATAATTTCTCTACGGTGTCAATACGATAATTGTAATACAATTAGAGTAGAATATTATTGTATTTTTGTTTGGGCAAAATAGGTGCCTACTGATCCTCAAATCCCTAGGGTACAGGGATGGGTAAAGAGCAGAATTTTAAATAGGGAATAAATACGTACGTCTGTAACGATATTTGTGCGACTAAAACGAAACACCAAACAAGGTTTCTGGAAGTTGCACAAAATACAGAAAAAATAGTCTAACATATCTAGGACAGGTATGTGAACTTTGTTTAGGGTTAACAGCTAGTGTAATGTCCTAATTAATTTTATAATGAACAGGTGCACAATCAATAGAATATATAATAAATAAATTTTTAAAAAGTTGCAATAATTCTAATTAGTCTAAACTAATCCTAAATTACTGAAATCTGGTCGAGGGAGTTTACATAAGCAAAAGAGATAAATAAGAAATAAATATGGATCGACACTCGTACGGTACCAACGTACTTGTCTCAGGAATAATACAGGAAGAACTGATAATAAGTGCAGAAAAGAAAATAAGGTGATGAGCGGCAAGAGAGCATAGGAACTACTCTGGATCGGGACCACAACCCTTAAACCAAACAAGGACCGGAGTTACAGACCTTCACCCGAGTAGAACATCGCACCCTCACCACGCGCCGAAGAATAAATTTAAAGGCACGAGCTAAGCGAATAGACAAACATTCATTCCACGGCTAAATATGCCTACGGCTTGCTATAATTAACTAACTAGGGTTAGCACAAGCCCTAATTACTAGAAATGCATTGCGAAGAATATTGCTGCCACTGGCACTGCAGTCAACCCAGATGACCAAGGGTTCACTTGTCTAGTAAATTTAAATTCACAACACAAACAATGATAGATGAAGAACTAAACCAGTTAACTGATAGCATAACACAACATAATATAAGCATAAACTCAATTTTGAAGATATAAGTGAATTTTTGTAAATAAGATGGTTTTATAAATATAAGGGTTTATAAAATTGAATTGATTTTGTAACCATAAGGAGATTTTGTAATTAAAAACTGGTTTTTGTAAACATAAAGAGGTTTTGTAAGTAAAACTAATTTTTTTGTAAACAAAACTCATCAAAAAATGGTCTTGTAACATAACTGGAACATATACTAGAATGCATATATATAAATGTAGAACAATAACTTATAGTGCCTCAACATGCGTAAACTTGGTCAGTCATGGAGCCCTTGCCTAACAGGGTTATCCATGTCGCATGGTGTAAACCTCCTTACCCAAAATTAGGCCTACTTGACTTAGATAGAGAGACTAGGGCTAGTTTGAACCCAAATAGAAATAGAACACGATATTTTATTTAATTTTACAATATTTATGTAAAACCCCTAATTTTAAAAACCGTATTAATATTTTTTATTTATTTATAGTAATTATGAGCTAAATAGAGGAAATAGAATTTTTTAATTTTTATTTTAGGTGTTTGTGCATTTAGGGGATTTATGGAGCAATTATAAATTTTTCCTGATTTATTCCATGTAGGAGACCTTGTGGACAGTTGATAGCTTAATGGTATGCACAAATATAATTTTTAGAATTTTCTATGTATGTGTGTGTGTGTGTATATATATATATATATATATATATATATATATATATATATATATATATATATATATATATATATATATATATATATATATATTATTAGAAAAGAAAAAGAATTGAAAAAGGAATTAGAAAAAAGAAAGAAAAGAAAAAGAATTATCCTTAATGGATCATAACCCAAACCCATATCCTTAACGAACCCGACCCGCTCTAAACAAAAACCAAAACCATTAAAAAAATAAAGAAACAGCAGCAGCAGCCGCGGTTTCTAAAACAGCAAAAATTTCCTCGCACACGCGGTTCCTTCTTTCCCCCACCGCCTCTCCTTCTCTTTCTATACTCTTTCCCAAACCCTAACCCTAGATAATCTCTACCCCCATCCACCCAGAGCCGTGCCGCCCAGCCTCGACCTCCGCCGGAGCGCAGGCCACCACCGGAGAACCAACCCCAGCCGACCGCACAACCGCGACCCCGCGCGCGACAGAATTGAATACAACGTACCTGTGTTCAAGCCCTGTTTTCCGTCTCCTCGCTCAACCAAACTCGACCCCGTCTTCACCGGTACGTTCACCACCTATCCCTCTCTAAATCCTGTGCATTAGTTTACCTCGTTCAGCGCGTAAACCTAGACAAAAATAGCACCCAAATTGACAAAAAATGACAACTTTTGGGAACGCAGAAAACTGCGGTAACTACCTATGTTCACGGACTCGTTTCTCCTACCACAGAGATCCGAATCCGATTTTTCTTATTGGTGTGCGAAGACCACCTAACCTAGTTTATTTTCTGTCAAATAAAATAATTTATTAGCTGCTGTATGTTAAAATAAATTAGGTAGAGAATTCTGAAAACTTACTTTTTCCAAATTCTAGAAATTTGGATACGGAGCACGCTCCGCCAAACGGGACCTTTCCATCGCGTACCAAGCGTACCAAAAGGTGCGCACGGTATACCCGGACGTGTGGGCTTTCGCAAAAACTAATTTGGACGCGTGTGCGCGTCGAAATCAGCCCGTATCCGCAAAGTTTTCTCGTATCATAACTTTTGCAAAAGCCCTGCGCATTTAGTGCACGCTCGTCAGAATATGACAAAACTTGTGCCACTGGACTCGTGCTATCGTGATTGTCCTGTGACCCAATTTTTACGCAATTCTGAGACAGTTGATCAAGTCGCCTATTGGCGGGCTCCACGGTTGGCTTTTTGGACGAAATTATGTTCGGCTCACCAGAGTCCACATTTAGATATACCGTTGAGTTTGTACTGACATTTAGAGTTTGTTTGACCTAAAATTTGTCCCATTTAGAGACCTTTACCCTTGGCACATTTTTTGGTGCAAAATGGGCCACACGTGGACCCCAATTTGACCCAAAATTACCGTTTTACCCCTGTGTCCAAATTGGACGAAAGGGTAGTATTTTTCAGCTATTTCGCTTATTCTGGGAACATTGGTGATATTTATTTCAGCATCCGGAGACGTTCATTCTGAGGTCATAGTTTCTGACTCTTGGTGTTTGACATCGGACATTATATTTTGCAGCTCACTTGCCAGGCAAGTATACATTGCCTTGTTGTACTGTTTAAATTCAGTTATTTTTAGTTGCATATTTATTTAGTTTAATATTATATAAATGTGAGCGTCCGGGAAGACTCGGGTGCAGTCAACGAAGACGTTGACGTTAGGACTTGTGTCTGACCTAGTGTCTAGTGGACCCCCCTAAAGTTATGGAGTTATTAATATGACTCCCCAGGCCTTGACACATATTATTACACGTCACAGAGTGAGTTCATGTAGGGACGCGTGCTTCATGCTTGATTGGCCATCGGTATGAGCAGCACGTGTGACGGTATTTAGCTTAGTTATTTATTTCTTTAGAGACTTGCATTATAGTACGAGATGTCCACGTCGTGTTAGCGACTGGGACATTTGCATTGGGCGGGAAGGACGACTAGTAGGCGTATGGGACACCCACCTCCATTATACAGATACCGCACTCGACGGAGTGATACAGACGTATATATATTGCAGATACCACGTTCTTTAGAGTATTGGATGCTACTTGGTAATTTTGCAGATACCACACTGTAAAGAACGTTGGACGTTATACTATTTTAGATACCATGCTCCTCGGAGATGGACGAATGTAGAGTGCCCATGTTCTGGGGGCATATGTTGCATATACTAGTCACTCACGACGATTGGCAAATTACGTCAGCATATGTCTAGCCTACACTTTCCCTACGCACTAAGTTGTCCTCAAATTGCATGTCACTTAGCTGGTTAGTTCACCCTTGAGTTTTCACAGTAGTTACTTTATGGCATGTATTTTTGTATCTTGTTACGTCCCTCTGAGGACCTGGTCCCTTTCCAGGTGTATATGTTCGTGAGTATTCGCAGGAGCACAGATCCGGACTTGCTACGTATATTTCGAGGAGGTATTCTCTTTGAGCCTCCTGATTGTTAGATATTGTACCTATATTATATTTAGCTTGTTTATTTATATTCTAGTTCGGCAGTGGATTTGTTTTCATCCGACGATCATCTCTAGATACTTTATATTGAGATCTAGTTTCATAGATATTGGTTATTTATTTCTATTGGATTCTGTGGATGAGATTTAGATTATACCCTGTGACTTGTGGTAGTTTTACCACTTATGAATTATTGTTCATTATACAACGTACGCATGTATTATGGTTTTCATATATTGGAGTTGCCATATACACGCGGCTGGCATGCTTACGTGTCCTAGTCCTACGTATTTTGGGATTGGGGCGTGACATATTTTTAGTGGTGGCCCATGCAGGTCCAAGAGCATATTATCTCGGTTACGTTACTGTACCGAGCAAGCCTGCACCTAGGATTAAAGTATAGGATCTCATCCATAATTGACTATGACTTATCTTCCTTCCAGTCTGTTCTATTTATATAATTGCATCATGCTTGATTCATGTGCTTCCCTGATAGTTCCTTGAGTATAGCCCTGCTAGAATATAGGAATCCCTGTTGATAGGATGATAATTAGGGTAACATTCCTATTAAGAACACAACTAGGACATTGACACATCATTAAGTTTAGACTACCTAATGAACCCTAGCAACCCTTACCTGTAGAATGATTGACCATTACCCCTTGATAATTAGGGATGACTTGAAAGTAGTATAGACACTACTAGGATTAGTTTAAAATTTGACCATAGTGTTTGACCTTAGTATAGAGGAACCAATAGAAATCCAAGGTTAAATATTATGACTAACCTAGCTCTTCATTGTGAGATAGTACTAGAAAACTACAACTTTAGCTTCTTGTCTTGATATTAGCAGAACAATATCTTAGGAAGCCAAGAGGAATGACTAGAACATTCTCTTGATTATACCTCGAATACAAAGATTAGCAACCACCTTCCCTGAAGAAACCATGACATTCTAGAGCCTTTCTATTTAGTTTTATGACTTGTTCCTCTGAACCCTTAGCGCTCGCTTTTGTGCGACAACTAAATTATGTTCTTCTTTTCCTTATCTTTCGATTAGTGCCACCTAACCTTTCTAATTTTTTGCCATGTAATTTTATCTTATGTTAAAGATATATAGTTTGTTAGGATTATAGTTGTAATCTTGAACTTTGAAATTAGGTGCTTGGTAGCTAGAGCTTGATAGTTTGAGTTGTTCCTTTAGATTATGATATGATTATTCTTAGTTTTAAATCATGTAACATGTACCCCACCTCAATACAAGTTATATCCCTTTTTCCCTTGAAGGCCAGTAACTTTTTCATACCTACTATGACACACTTGTTCTATACGCACTACGACTAAGACTTAAGATGACCATTACCTATATAATGCAATAGGAGACCTTAATGAGTACCAAGATCTTTTCTCATATACCCTAATAAGAGTTCTACTTTATTTACCAGGACCAGGTTATTTTGTAGAAACCCCTAAAGGCAGTTGTAGTATTAGTTTATTATTATAAGTTGGGTAGTATGCCTCATAACCTAGTATCACATAGTCCTTGTGATCCATTGATGAAGTATAATTGAATGACACCAATATAGATTTGCATAAGAAGATAATGTTTATTCAAACTATAGATCTTAGAGGTCCATGTCCCTATTGGGTCGACTAGCGACTTAGACAAGGAGTTAGTATGACAACTGTAGGGACTGGATGAGTCTTATCTTCCTTGTAAAATTGAATTATATTATAACTTCTCTCATCATAATCTAGCATACTTATATTTTCTGTACTACCTTGACTTATGCCGCTATTATAGCTTAGTTTTGCAAGCTTACTCTTTTATCGAGCTTGTTCATGACATATGTGTTATTGGGGCCTGATCAACCACACAATGATATAATTGTCTAATCAGAATTAGTGTATTACGGTCTGGATAACCTTAGTATACTGGGTTCGCTCTTCGCATGACTACTTTACGTGGTTTGAGATATATAGTTGACTAGTAGACGAAGGTACTTGCCCTCTAGTTATGTCTGAGCATATCGTACCAGTTACATAACTGTACTGATACGAGCATGTGAATAGAAATTACCAAAATAGGATTTTAAATCACAACTTCCTTGACAATTCCTTTTGAATTCTCTAATCGCCTTGATCCCCATACTTCTATTATATTACCTCCCCCTTGAACTCTCTATTATTGTTTTCTGCCTTTCCTTATTTCGGAAAGACGAAACCTCGTGCTTAGTATAAGTCTGATATCCAGATAGTACTAGATATATCCCATAGGCCAATCACATTACTAGATGACTACCTTTTATAACTGATTAAAGATATATCAGAGATGATATATTTGTTTGTTAAATTTTTTGAGGATTGAGTAACATGACTAAGTGAATTTGAGGAATAAGTTTTCTTAAATGTAAGAGCCTTGTGTGATAGATGAATAAATTCTAAGTTGGGTAGAAATTGCATTGTCAACTTGAGAGAAATTTCTTTTAGATTATGATCGAGTAAAATAATAGTGAGAGTTTCAAGTCATTTTTTTAATTTTTAGAATTTTAGAAGAATGATTAAGATAATGAGGATTAATAAATTTTAAAAACTGTGATATGGCGAACCAAATATTTATACGTGCGCATATGATTTAAATTTTGAATATGGAAGGTTGAATCATCGATTTAAACTTTGAGGATAAATATAGAAATCTGGACTTGAACAATTGGTGAATTAGATTTCAAATTTCATAATTTGAGGCCTTAAATTAAAAGTTAAATATTGATTTCGGGATTACCTATTTGAAATATTGAGGATGTAAATTGAATTTAAATTTGAAGAGTGCAAAAATTCATAAGTAGAAGATAGGAATAATATTTGATTATAATTATTTTCTAAAGGAGATTATGACAGTTGGAAATAGTAGTATAAAATTTGTACGCGTTATTTAACTCTTGAAGATGTTATATGGATTCAATTTAAATTTGGATGCTGATGATTTGAAAAAGTGAGAAGAGATTACCATAGGTTGAATTTTGAATTGAATAGTGATAATTTTAATTTGGAAGTGAATGCGATAGATTTGATTAGAATTTTAATTATCACAAAGAGATTGCGATTTACTTGCCTTAGGTACGTAAAGGAATAACAGACTATGCCTTATTTTAATTTCGAGGAACTGTAAACCCCTTTACCCAAAAATTAGACCTACTTGGCTTAGATAGAGAGACTAGGGCTAGTTTGTATCCAATTAGAAATAGGACATGACATTTTATTTAATTATATAATATTTATATCACTCAGTGTACTTTACGGTTGCTTCGATAATTGGAGCACTACACTAGCCATTGTCTACCTACGAATTTCACACCCTTGCTCTAGACATGACAGCCTTTTATTCTGATCTTTGTGTAACTTATAATTACGCTCTCTTGTGCTATATTTTAGTCGCACAATAATTGTCACGGACGTTATTATTTAATTTTAAATAAATATGACTTTGTACCCTTATGCGTTCCAATCGAAATTGGAGACACAATCTTGACCCATTTTGTGCAACCCAAATTATGATAATATTCTACTCTGAGCCCTCTACGTCTATGACACTTGTGTCCTACCTAATTTTATTACAATGTACTTCTAATTAATTCAAGGACACCTTGTGCTTTAATTTTGATTAATTTAACCCAATTTTTATCTTTGTGCAATATCCAATTATTGGATGCTTTTATGCAAAAGTGCATTGAGGTGTCCTAACCATTGGACATGACACATGAAGAAACCCATTTTTTGTTATATAAAATTTTGACCATCATTTTCGGATTGTGCAACGCACAACATTGCCCCCCTCATTTAACCTAGCCTTGCATTTTAACAATGCAAATTATAGCCCTCCAAGCATCTCCATGACAATTGAAAAATCATGGAGATTAGGATGGAGGAAAGTACATAATAAGCTACAAACCTCTATCTTATACCATTCTTGACTTTCTATCATGACTTAGTTTTAATTACGAGAACAAAATTTTTGTAAGTTGGGTAGATCGTAAAATTCCTAATTCTAAAAATCGTATTAATATTTATTTTATTTTATTTATAGTAATTATGAGCTAAATAGAAGAAATATAATTTTTTTTTTAATTTTTATTTTAGGTGTTTGTGCATTTAGGGGATTTATGGAGCAAGTATAAATTTTTTCTGATTTATTCCATGTAGGGGACCATGTGGACAGTTGATAGCTTAATGGTATGCACAAATATAATTTTTAAATTTTTTTATGTATATATATATATATATATATATATATATATATATATATATATATTATTAGAAAAGAAAAAGAAAGAAAAAGAATTGAAAAAGGAATTAGAAAAAAAGAAAAAAAAGAAAAAAAAAGAATTATCCTTAATGGATCCTAACCCAAACCCATATCCTTAACGAACTCGACCCGCCCTAAACAAAAACCAAAACCATTAAGAAAACAAAGAAACAGCAGCAGCAACGACGATTTCTAAAACCGCAAAAATTCCCTCGCACACGCGGTTCCTTCTTCCCTCCACCGCCTCTCCTTCTCTTTATATACTCTTTCCTAGACCCTAACCCTAGATCATCTCTTCCCCCATCCACCCAGAGCCGCGCTGCCCAGCCTCGACCCCCGCCGGAGCGCAGGCCGCCACTGGAGAACCAACCCCGGCCGACAGCACAACCGCGACCCCGTGCGCGACAGAATTGAATGCAACGTACATGTGTTCAAGTCCTGTTTTCCGTCTCCTCGCTCAACAAAACTTGACCCCGTCTTCACCGGTACGTTCACCAGCTATCCCTCTCTAAATCCTGTGTATTAGTTTACCTCGTTCAGTGCGTAAACCTAGGCAAAAACAGCACCCAAGTTGACAAAAAATGATAACTTTTAGGAACGCAGAAAACTGCGGTAATTACCTATGTTCACGGACTCGTATCTCCCGCTATAGAGATCCGAATCTAATTTTTCTTGTTGGTGTGCGAAGATCACCTAACCTAGTTTATTTTTTGTCAAATATAATAATTTATTAGCTGCTGTATGTTAAACTAAATTAGGTAGAAAATTCCGAAAACTTATTTTTTCTAAATTCCAGAAATTTGGATACGGAGCGTGCTCCGCCAAACGGGACTGCCCCATAGCCTACCAAGTGTACCAAAAGGTGCACACGGTATACCCGGATGTGTGGCCTTTCGCGAAAACTAATTTGAACGTGTGTGCGCGTCAGAATCAGCCCGTATCCGCAAAAAAATTTTGTGTCGCGACTTTTGCAAAAGCCCTGCGCATTTAGTGCACGCTCGTCAGAATATGACAAAACTTGCGCCACTGGACTCGAGGTATCGCGCTAGTCCTGTGTTCTAATTTTCATGCAATTCTGGGACAATTGACCAAGTCGCCTATTGGCGGACCCTACGGTTGACTTTTTGGGCAAAATTGTGTTCGGCTCACCGGAATCCATATTTGGATATACCGTTGAGTTCGTACTGACATTTAGAGTTTGTTTGACATATAATTTATCTTATTTAGAGACCTTTACCCTTGGCACGCTTTTCGGTGACAAGTGGACCACAAGTGGACCCTACTTTGACCCAAAATTACCGTTTTGCCCCTGTATCCAAATTGGACGAAAGGGTAGTATTTTCTAGCTATTTTGCTTATTCTGGGAACGTTGGGGATATTTATTTCAGTATCCGGAGACGTTTATTCTGAGGCCATAGTTTCTGACTCTTGGTGTTTGACATCTGGACGTTATATTTTGTAGCGCACTTGCCAGGCAAGTATACCTTGCGTTGTTGTACTGTTTAAATTTAGTTATTTTTAGTTGCATGTTTATTTAGTTTAATATTATATAAATATGCACGTCCGATAAGACTCGGGTGCAGTCAACGAAGACGTTGACGTTAGGACTTGTGTCTGACCTAGTGTCTAGTGGACCCCCATAAAGTTGTAGAGTTATCAATATGACTCCCCAGGCCTTGACACGTATCATTACACGTCACAGAGTGAGTTCATATAGGGACGCATGCTTCATGCTTGACTGGCCATCGGTATGAGCAGCACGTGTAACGGTATTTAGCTTAGTTGTTTATTTCTTTAGAGACTTGCATTATAGTACGAGATGTCTACGTTGTATTAGCCACTGGGATATTAGCATTGGACGGGGAGGACGACTAGTAGGCGTATGGGACATCCACCTCCTTTATACAGATATCGCACTCGACGGAGTGATACATACGTATATATATTGCAGATACCACGTTCTTTAGAGTGTTGGATGCTACTTGGTGATTTTGCAGATACCACACTCTAAAGAACATTGGACGTTATACTATTTCAGATACCATGCTCCTCGGAGATGGACGATTACAGAGTGCCCATGTTCTGGGGGCATATGTGGCATATACTAGTCAGTCACGACGATTGACAAATTACGTCAGCATATGTCTAGCCTATACTTTTCCTACGTACTAAGTTATCCTCAAATTGCATGTCACTTAGCTGGTTAGTTTACCCTTGAGTTTTCACAGTATTTACTTTATGGAATGTATTTTTGTATCTTTTTACGTCCCTCTGAGGACCTGGTCCCTTTCCAGGTGTAGATGTTCATGAGTATTCGCAGGAGCACATATCCGGATTTGCTATGTATATTTCGAGGAGGTCTTCTCTTCGAGCCTCATGATTGTTAGATGGTGTACCTATATTATATTTATCTTGTTTATTTTATATTCTAGTTCGGTAGTGGATTTGTTTCCATCCGACGATCATCTCTAGATACTTTATATTGAGATCTAGTTTCATAGATATTGGTTATTTATTTCTATTGGATTTTGTGGATGAGATTTAGATTATACCCTGTGACTTGTGATAGTTTTACCACTTGTGAATTATTGTTCATTATACAGCGTACGCATGTATTATGGTTTCCATATATTAGAGTTGCTATATACACGTGGCTGGCATGCTTACGTGTCCTAGTCCTACGTATTTTGGGTCTGGGGCGTGACATGTTTTTAGTGGTGGCCCATGCAGGTCTAAGAGCATATTGTCTCGGTTACGTTACTGTACCGAGCAAGCCTGCACCTAGGATTAGAGTATAGGATCTCATCCATAATTGACTATGACTTATCTTCCTTCCAGTCTGTTCTATTTATATAATTGCATCATGCTTGATTCATGTGCTTCCTTGATAGTTCCTTGAGTATAGCCCTGCTAGAATATAAGAATCCCTGTTGATAGGATGATAATTAGGGTAACATTCCTATTAAGAACACAACTAGGACATTGACACATCATTAAGTTAAGACTACCTAATGAACCCTAGCAACCCTTACCTGTAGAATGATTGTATATTACCCCTTGATAATTAGGGATGACTTGAAAGTAGTATAGACACTACTAGGATTAGTTTGAAATTTGACCATAGTGTTTGACCTTAGTATGGAGGAACCAATAGAAATCCAAGGTTAAATATTAGGACTAACCTAGCTCTTCATGGTGAGATAGTACTAGAAAACTACAACTTTAGCTTCTTGTCTTGATATTAGCATAACAGTATCTTAGGAAGCCAAGAGTAATGACTAGAACATTCTCTTGATCATACCTCGAACACAAAGATTAGCAACCATCTTCCCTCAAGAAACCATGACATTATCTAGAGCCTTTCTATTTAGTTTTATGACTTGTTCCTCTGAACCCTTAGCGCTCGCTTTTGTGCGATGACTAAATTATGTTCTTCTTTTCCTTATCTTTCGATTAGTGCTACATAACCTTTCTTATTTTTGGCCAAGTAATTTTATCTTATGTTAAGGATATATGGTTTGCTAGGATTATAGTTGTAATCTTTAACTTTGAAATTAGGTGCTTGGTAGCTAGAGCTTGATAGTTTGAGTTGTTCCTTTAGATTATGATATGATTATTCTTAGTTTTAAATTATGTAACATGTACCCCACCTCAATACAAGTTATATCCCTTTTCCCCTTGAAGGCCAGTAACTTTTCCATACCTACTATGACACACTTGTTCTATAAGCACTACGACCAAGACTTAAGATGACCATTACCTATATAATGCAATAGGAGACCTTAATGAGTACCAAGATCTTTTCTTATATACCCTAATAAGAGTTCTACTTTATTTACCAAGACCAGGTTATTTTGTAGAAACCCCTAAAGGCAGTTGCAGTATTAGTTTATTATTATAAGTTGGGTAGTATGCCTCATAACCTAGTATCACATAGTCCTTGTGATCCATTGATGAAGTATAATTGAATGACACCAATATAGACTTGCATAAGAAGATAATATTTATTCAAACTATAGAACTTAGAGGTCCATGTCCCTATTGGGTCGACTAGCGACTTAGACAAGGAGTTAGTATGACAACTGTAGGGACTGGATGAGTCTTATCTTCCTTGTAAAATTGAATTATTTTGTAACTTCTCTCATCATAATCTAGCATATTTATATTTTCTGTACTACCTTGACTTATGCCGCTATTATAGCCTAGTTTTGCAAGCTTACTCTTTTATCGAGCTTGTTCATGACATGTGTTATTAGGGCCTGATCAACCACACAATGATACAATTGTCTAATCAGAATTAGTGTATTACGGTCTGGACAACCTTAGTACACTGGGTTCGCTCTTCGCATGACTACTTTACGTGGTTTGAGATATATAGTTGACTAGTAGACGAAGGTACTTGCCCTCTAGTTATGTCTGAGCATATCGTACCAGTTATATAACTGTACTGATACGAGCATGTGAATAGGAATTACCAAAATATGATTTCAAACCGAAACTGCCTTGACAATTCCTTTTGAATTCTCTAATCGCCTTGATCCCCATACTTCTATTATATTACCTCCCCTTTGAACTCTCTATTATTGTTTTCTGCCTTCCCTTATTTCGGAAAGACGAAACCTCGTGCTTAGTATAAGTCTGATATCCAGATAGTACTAGATATACCCCATAGGCCAATCACATTACTAGATGACTACCTTTTATAACTGATTAAAGATATATCAGAGATGATATATTTGTTTGTTAAATTTTTTGAGGATTGAGTAACATGACTAAGTGAATTTGAGGAATAAGTTTTCTTAAATGTAAGAGCCTTGGGTGATAGATGAGTAAATTCTAAGTTGGGTAGAAATTGCATTGTCAACTTGAGAGAAATTTCTTTTAGATTATGATTGAGTAAAATAAGATTGAGAGGTTCAAGTCATTTTTTTTTAATTTTGAGAATTTTAGAAGAATGATTAAGATGATGAGGATTAATAAATTTTAAAAACTGTGATATGGCGAACCAAATATTTATACGTGAGCATATAATTTAAATTTTGAATATGGAAGGTTGAATCATCGATTTAAACTTTGAGGATAAATCTATAAATCTGGACTTGAACAATTGGTGAATTAGATTTCAAATTTCATAATTTGAGGCCTTAAATTAAAAGTTAAATATTGATTTCGGGATTACCTATTTGAAATATTGAGGATGTAAATTAAATCTAAATTTGAAGAGTACAAAAATTTATAAGTAGAAGATAGGAATAATATTTGATTAGAATTATTTTCTAAAGGAGATTATGACAGTTGAAAATAGTAGTGTAAAATTTGTACGCGTTATTTAACTCTTGAAGATGTTATATGGATTCAATTTAAATTTGGATGCTGATGACTTGAAAAAGTAAGAAGAGATTACCATAGGTTGAATTTTGAATTGAACATTGATTATTTTAATTTGGAAGTGATTGCGATAGATTTGATTATAATTTTAATTATCGCAAAGAGATTGCGATTGACTTGCCTTAGGTACGTAAAGGAATAACAGACTATGCCTTATTTTAATTTTGAGGAATTATAAACCCCTTTACCCAAAAATTAGACCTACTTGGCTTAGATAGAGAGACTAGGGCTAGTTTGTATCCAATTAGAAATAGAACATGGCATTTTATTTAATTATACAATATTTATATCACTTAGTGCACTTTACGGTTGCTTCGATAATTGGAGCACTGCACTAGCCATTGCCTACCTTCGAATTTTACATCCTTGCTCTAGACATGACCGCCTTCAATTCTGACCTTTGTGTAACTTATAATTATGCTCTCTTGTGCTACATTTTAGTCGCACAATAATCATCACGGACGTTATTATTTAATTTTAAATAAATACGACTTTGTACCCTTGTACGTTCCAATCGAAATTGGAGACAGAATCATGACCCATTTTGTGCAACCCAAATTATGATAATATTTTACTCTGAGCCCTCTACGTCCATGATACTTGTATCCCACCTAATTTTATCACCATGTACTTCTAATTAATTCAAGGACACCTTGCGCATTAATTTTGATTAATTTAACCCAATTTTTATCTTTGTGTAATTTTCAATTATTAGATGCTTTTATGCAAAATTGCATTGAGGTGTCCTCACCATTGGACATGACACATGAAGAAACCCTTTTTTCGTTATATAAAATTTTGACCATGATTTTTGGATTGTGCAACACACAACATCGCCCCCCTTATTTAACCTAGCCTTGCATTTTAACAATGTAAATTATAGCCCTCCAAGCATCTCCATGAAAATTAAAAAATCATGGAGGTTAGGATAGAGGAAGGTACATAATAAGCTGCAAACCTTTATCTTATACCATCCTTGACTTTCTATCACGACTTAGTTTTAATTTTGAGGACAAAATTTTTGTTAGTTGGGTAGATTGTAAAACCCCTAATTCTAAAAATCGTATTAATATTTTTTTATTTTATTTAAGTAATTATGAGCTAAATAGAGGAAATAGAATTTTTTTAATTTTTATTTTAGGTGTTTGTGTATTTAGGGGATTTATGGAGCAATTATATATTTTTCTTTATTTATTTCATGTAGGAGATCCTGTGGACAGTTGATAGCTTAATGGTATGCACAAATATTATTTTTAGAATTTATATATATATATATATATATATTATTAGAAAAGAAAAAGAAAGAAAAAAATTGAAAAAGGAATTAGAAAAAAAGAAAGAAAATAAAAAAAAAGAATTATCCTTAATAGATCCTAACCCAAACCCATATCCTTAACGAACCCGACCCGCCCTAAAAAAAACCAAAACCATTAAGAAAACAAAGAAACAGAGCAGCAGCCGCGGTTTCTAAAACCGCGAAAATCCCCTCGCACACGCTGTTCCTTCTTCCCCCTTCCGCCTCTCATTCTCTTTATATACTCTTTTCCAAACCCTAACCCTAGATCATCTCTTCCCCCATCCACCCAGAGCCGTGCCGCCCAGCCTCGACAGCCGCCGTAGCGCAGGCCGCCGCTGGAGAACCAACCACGGCCGACCGCACAACCGCGATCCCGCGCGCGACAGAATTGAATGCAACGTACCTGTGTTCAAGCCATGTTTTTTGTCTCCTAGCTCAACCAAACTCGACCTCGTCTTCACCGGTACGTTCACCACATATCTATCTCTAAATCCTGTGCATTAGTTTACCTCATTCAGTGCGTAAACCTAAGCAAAAATAACGCCCAAGTTGACGAAAAATGACAACTTTAGGGAACGCAAAAAACTGCGATAATTACCTATGTTCACGGACTCGTATCTCCCACCACAGAGATCCGAATCTGATTTTTCTTGTTGGTGTGCGAAGACCACCTAACCTAGTTTATTTTCTGTCAAATACAATAATTTATTAGTTGCTGTATGTTAAAATAAATTTTATAGAAATTTCGAAAAACTTACTTTTTCTAAATTCCAAAAATTTGGATACAAAGCGCTTCCCGCCAAACGGGATCGCCCCGTCACGTACCAAGTGTACCAAAAGGTGCGCACAGTATACCCGAATGTGTGGGCTTTCGTGAAAACTAATTTGGATGCGTGTGCGAGTCAGAATCAGCCCATATCCGCAAAATTTTCCCGTATCGCGATATTTGCAAAAGTCCTGCGCATTTAGTGCACGCTCGTCAGAATTCGACGAAACGTGCGCCACTAGACTCATGGTATCGCGCTGGTCCTGTGACCCAATTTTCATGCAATTCTGAGACAGTTGACCAAGTCGTCTATTGGCGGGCCCCATGGTTGACTTTTTGGGCAAAATTGTGTTCGGCTCACCGAAAAAAGTCAAATTAGCGACGTCTAAAAACGTCGCTAAAAAATGAAATAACGTCGCTAATTTGGTTTAGCGACGTAATTAGCGACGTTATAAAGTTGTCGGAAAAAACCAAGTCGCAAAAAAAAATGTCGCTAAACGTCGCTATACCGACGTTTTTAGCGACTTTAATGTGTCACAAAATTTAGCGACGTTTAGCGACGCCGAGTCACTTAATAGCGACGTTTATTAAAGTCGCTAAACGTCGCTGATTAGCGACTTATATAGCGACGTTACACCGACGTCTTTAATGACCTGGCTATTCTGCCATGTCAGCAATTGGCGACGTATAGCGAAGTTTTTAGCGACGTCATTAGCGACGTATTTAGCGACGTATTTAGCGACTTGTTACAGCATCGCTAATTAGTGACTTATTTAGCGACGTAACTTAACATCGCTAAACGTCATTAAAAACATCGCTAATTTAAAAAAAATAAAAAAAAATTAGTGTCCAGAAGGAATTGAACTTGGGGCTACTTAAATTAATCTACTGGTTGAACCGATTTGGTCCGATCCAGTGTTTTATCCAGATCAATCTTCGGTTAGCTTTTTAAAACCCTGGTTTGAAGATTAAATGCAATTATTTGTTTTCTCTCCACTTGCTATTTATTACATCATGCCTATTATAACATGTATGAGATTAAGTTATTTCTCTCCCAAAATACATATAATTAATATGTATTTTCCAATGTTTCGTTATAATGTTCAACATCAGTCAGGTCGATATATTAATATTTTGGGAACTATATATATTAGACATTGTATTGTGCCT
Organism: Iris macrosiphon; assembly: GCA_036927795.1. Lineage (NCBI taxonomy): Eukaryota > Viridiplantae > Streptophyta > Magnoliopsida > Asparagales > Iridaceae > Iris > Iris macrosiphon. The sequence continues at coordinate 50,362,711 of JAYESA010000018.1, forward strand.
TGTGGGGACATATCAAGTAAGTATTCAATGCTGGAATTAAGTATTCAATGCTGGAATTGTAGATGTAGCCAAAGTTTAACAATATATAAGATGAACAGTACAAATACGAGATAAGTATCCAATACCAAGGACTATTGTTGAAGTATCAATAATTCATAATATAGATAACTATATAATCCAACTAAATTAACTAAAAAATTAAAGGCCACAAGATGCATCATACATCATGCCTATTGTTGAAGTATCAATAATTCATAATATACAATCGCATCCTAAATAATAATAAAAATAACTATACTACTGCGGATCTGCAGGAGGCTGACCACCGGCGCGCTTGAAGGATAAGAACTCCTCATACTCGTCCCGTGGAATCGACACCGATGTCGATGGAGAAGGCAGTGACGTCGGTGGAGGCCGTGCCCGCTCCAAGTTTGCGAGTCACTGGTTGTAAGAATCCAGGATAGATAACAGCCTCGTACTGCTATGACCCATTGAATCCTGCATCCTCGTCAGCTTCTCGCCCATCGATAGCTGTGACGCCTGCAGCTCCATGATATTGTGGTTATTGGAGGCTCTAATATCATTTTTTAAATCCTGTAGCTCCTTCATGCTGCGGTCGAGCATATCCAATCGTATGATGAGCATCGGATCATCTGCCTGCGGCTGGGACCGGGGCTGCTCCTCCATACTTCGTAGCAACTCGTCACGGAGAGACACAATCTGACGGTCAATGGCCTCCTGGACGGCCTCCTGGACTCTGGCCGACGACTGCGAGGGCTGCGACTGCGAGGGGTGTGTGGAATACGCAGCTGTCGGGGAGGCCCTAGATGACTGCGTCGCAACCAGGATGCCATAGGAGCTCGTACCGTAGTACGTACCCCTCTGGAGACCACCAGCTGCGGTCAACCCACAGGTCATCCGCCGACGGAGATGGAGCGGGCTGCGACGAAGTACTAGCCTCTCCAAGTGTAGGTGCACTAGCAGTCGCCCGCTCACGCAGCCTAAGATACTCGGCCTAGAAAAGGTTTGGAAACTCGATAATTGCCTAAGTTATATTAAAATTAACACAAAGTAAAGTAATACTTACATAGGTCTGTGAGGCCCTCTCATCAATGAGATTTCCGTCCTTGCGATGGGTGGCCAAGAAGACGGTCACCATGTTTGCATCCTCCCTCCTCTGTACCTGTTAAAAATATATTATTTATTACTAAATTTAAATATTTTTTCCAAGTACCATTTTATGGTACTTATATTAAAATAATATATTTTAAAAGAAAAAACATACCAAACGACGGAAATGTTCCGTCATCGGAATCGAGCCACCACACCACTTGGCAGCATACTGCCTAGCGGCCTTGGCCTTCTTAGACCTTTCCTTGTAGCTCGGATCGTCGAATCTAGCCCTCATCGCAGTCCACTGCTCAGGCGTGATCCAACCTTGGATCGGTTTTCCAGCACGATCACGAGCCTTCTGGTCATCCAGAGCATCTCGGATAAGCTTGGCGGCAACGGTAGGAAAGAGCCGCTCGATCAACTCGGCCCGGTGCGGAGGATAAAAATATGTTTGCTATAATAAATAATTTATTAAGTTAGCATCACGAATAAGTTATATAATATGCATAAATTAGAGGATTTATTTAATATACTTTTACCTGGAAGTGCGCAAACCAGAATGCCTTCCTCTCCTCCGGAGCCTCAGAGTAGCTGATCCAAGGGCCACCGTAGTTGTTCCTTAGAAATTGGCCCAGGCGTCTCTGAACCGACGATGGACGATATCTATACAGAGATAATAATTTAGATTACTGAAAAATTCAATATACGATGAATAAAGAGAAATACAAATATATACTAAACCATCTAATTGACTT
>JAYESA010000018.1:50364678-50524678 GCA_036927795.1 Iris macrosiphon
TTTACATATATACATATATATATAAAAGAAAAGAATAAAAAAATGCAGGAATTTGAAATATATATATACATACATATTTATATACTAATATATATATATACAATAATAGATAGATATATATATATATATATAGATATATATTTACATATATACATATATATATAAAAGAAAAGAAAAATACAGAAATTGAAATAAATATATACATACATATATATTAGTATATAGTATATATATACATATAATTACATATAATAAAAATGAAAAGCATAAATATATATATACATATATAATATATATATATATACATATAATTATGCTATACATAAATAAATAAATAAATAAATATATATATATATATATATATATATATATATATATATATATATATATATATATATATATATATATATATATATATATAAGAAATAAAAAGAAAATACATATATATTTACATATATACATATACTGTATATTTATAGTATAATAATATATATATAATATAATAATATATAGATACATAAATATATATATAATTACATACACACACACACACACACACACACACACACACACACACACATATATATATATATATATATATATATATATATATATATATATATATATATATATATATATATATATATATATATATATACATATATACATATATACATATATACATATAGATATATATATATATATATATATATATATATATATATATATATATATATATATATATATATATATATATATATATATATATATATATATATATATAAGGGAAAAATAATAAAACAGAAAATAAAATATATATAATATACATACAATAGTATACTGTATAATATACACAGTATATTATTATATATTATATATATATAGTATATAGATAATATATATAAATACATATATATATATATATATACATATATGTATATATAAATAATAATAATAATAAAAAGAAAAAAATGCAGAAGTATAAAAGCATTTATATATACTGTATATTTACAGTATTTATAATATTAATATTAATATAATATTAATTACATATAATAATATATATTAATATATATATATATTAATATATATAAATATATACATATATATACATAGATATATACATATATACATGCATAAATAAAATTATACCAATATACGTATTTTTAGGGGGGGTACTGTATCTGTCTGACAGGTGGGACCCTTGGCTCGTCGCCGGCGGGAGGACGACGGCGGAGGTGGCGGTGGCTGGCCGGAGGGACGGCCACAGTTGCTGTGGCTGTCAGCAGCAACAGCAGCAGCGGGGGCTTGCGGGGGCTGTAGGCGGATGGGTCGATGGAGGGGAGGGTGGCGAGGCGTCTGGTGGTGGTGGCGGAGGTCAGGGGTGGCGGTGGTGGTGACTGGAGGCGGTCGGGATGAGGGTGGTGGTGCAGTCGAGGAGAGGGGGTCAGTGCACTGCGGGGGTGAGGGCGGCCGGAGTGGTGGTCGTGGGGCGGTGGGAGTTGGTCGGGACGGTGGAGGAGGTAGTGGCGAGTCGGGTGGTGGTGGTAGCGGTGGTGCACGGTGGCGGAGGGTGGCGCTGGGGGTGGTCGGGTGGTGAAGTCGGTTGTTGGTGTTGGTGGCGGGTTGGTTGCTGCGGGGGTTCTAGGCGATGGAGGAGGTGGCCGGAGGGGGTGGCACTGGTCGGAGGGAAGGCTGGGGGAGGGGCGAAGAGTTCGGCGGTGGTCCGGTGGGCGGAGGGTGACCGTGGTGGGTGTGGGATGAGGTCAGAAAAGGGGTGCTGGGGTGCTGTATTTATAGGGTTAGGGTTGAGTTGCATGGGTGGTAATTATGGGGAAGTTTAGGGTTATTTTGGATTTTTAAATATCTTGGCTGATATTTTGTGGGTCCCACTTGACACGTGGACGGTCCATATTCACCAGCCAATGAGGTGATGCCACCTCACACTAAATATTTGCATAAAAACCCCTAAATTTCCATAAATTACAAATAGGTCCTAAAATTGGTATTTTGCGTAATTACGCAATTTGTCTGATAAAATACCCTGTTCCCAAAAAATACTAAAATGCTCAGAATTGAGAGGGAAAAACTGTGGAAGGGCCGAGGCAGGGATGGGGATGAGCCTGGGCAGGGGCAGGGCCTAGTTCTTTGGGTGATACGGGTCATCGTATTTATTATTTAATAAATACTGCGCACGGTGTTCTCTAATTATTTAGAGGTAGGTAGGGCCATAATTTTACCATGGTGTTAATATACTAATTGTAGTATATTCAAAGTAGAATATTAGCGTATTTTTGTTTGGGTAAAACAGGTGCCTGTTGGGCCTCAAATCCCTAGGGGTACAGAGATAGATAAAGAGCAAAAAATTAAATAGGAAATAAATACGGACGTTTGTAATGATATTTGTGTGTCTCAAACAAGGCTCAAAATAAAGTATCTGGGAGTTGCACAAAATTCGAAAAAATAGTCTAACATGTCTAGGGCAGGTATGTGAATTTTGTTTGGGAATAACAACTAGTGTAATGTCCTAAATAATTGTGTGAGGGACAGGTGCACAAATCAATAGGATATGTAAACAAAATAAATTTAAAAAAAGTTGCAATAATTCTAATTAGCTAAAAATAATCCTAAATTACTGAAATCTGGTCGAGGGAGTTTACAATAAATAATTATCTTCCCTATTTCTTTTTATCCACATTAAATTACCTAGAATCTAACCTAGCCGAATTCCCCCTTACTATTCACCATCTCCCCCAAGCATATCCGCCAGCCGGAGCAGCCCCAGTCGCCAACCGGAGCCAGTCCTCCCTGCTCGAGACCCCTCGTCTTCAACTCCCTGCCCTCTTCCTCATCTCCTCCTCCACCTCGCCTGGACGAAACACAATCACCATCGCCACCATCTTCTTCATCCCTGTCAACCGAACTTGTCGGAGCCACCCGCCTGGACTGCAACCCACGACCACCCGCCATCCTCCTCCGCTCAGACTGAAATCGTCGCCCGTCCTCCTCCTCAACACCATGGCGTCCCACCATCACCTATCCAGATTACCTCGACCGGCCATCCCCGTCTCCTTCCCCTTCTCCTCCGGTCCCTGTTCACCCAGCCGACTGTACGAGCGACCCCGAGCCGTTGTGCTCCGCCAGCCTCGACCTCCATCTCCGCTCACCACCATCACCATTACCACCATCACTACCACCCCCTTCCTCGTCTCCTTCCTGCTCGACCCCTCCTCGCCGGACCTCCCCCAGGCCGGAGCAGCACCGAGCCTCCGCTGTCCTCGACCACCACCACTCTACACCACCATTTCCACCACCCCGCAGTTATCTCCTCCTCTCAACTCTTCTCCTTCTCATCGGAGCACCCGACCCCAACATCACAAACCACCACCACCTCATCCAGAACTCCCCACTCGACCACCTCCTCTGGGCGGACCTTTCCTGGCCGGACTCCGGCAGACCTCATCATCACCCCTCCATCACAATCATTATCTCCATTATCATCATCATTATCATCACCATTATCATCACCATTATCATCACCATTAACACCATTACCATTATCAACATCATCTCCATTAACACCATCCACATTATTATCACCATCATCCCATCATCATAATCCTCGTCATCACCATCATCCCAATCATCATCCACATCATCACTATCATCCCTATCACCATCTACATTATCATTTAATCATCATCATAATCATCACCATGATCACCCTCATCATTGACTTAATCACCACCCTAACCATAATTATCATTATCACCTTAATCCTTATCACCATCATCCTTATTACCCTCGTCATCGTCGTTATTGTGGACCCGTCACCCTTGCCGAAGATAACCTACAGCAGTCACCCCCAATTTTTGTGCCTGTGCACGCTAACCCCGAGTATATTGGATTGGTTCTACGCGACTTCTGGAGCGGATATTGGGACTTTGCAGCTTTTTTGCCAGGCAAGTATACCTTGCCAAATTATTTACAGTACTTTGCATGCTATTTATATTTCTGTATATTCATTGCATATATGGTTTTGTTCAGTCATTACTATATATTAGATATGTTGACACACACTTGACACCTAGTATCATGAGAGGACAACCATTAGGCGTATGGGCTTTAACCACTCTGAAAAACTGTAGTATCTAGCTCACACTACGGTAGTGTATCGCGCTGGTCGCTACCCCTACGGTATGTCAATTTTTGGAGTCACGCTGGTCGCTACCCCCGCGATATGTCAATTTCTGATGTTCTAGACGGGTGTGTGAGTTATGAGATTTAGATCGAGTAGCCTACCCTTGCCCATACGTCAAAAAGTTATCCTCATTTGCATTCATATAGATTATCTTGTACAACATACTTATATATTTTAAAACATTATGCATGTTTACTGTATTCAATTGGCTTGCTTCTATGTATCTTGTTATGTCCCTCTAAGGACCTGGTCCCTTGCCAGGTATAGACGACCATGAGTATCCGCAGGAGTACGGACCCGGACCTGACGCATTACTTTCTGCCGAGGAGACCTTACCCACTGAGCATCATTGATTATCTCTAGCACTGGATACTTTAGCTGACACTCTTATATCATCACCTTATTCTATATTGGAGATTCTACTCTTCTCTCTCATTTTAGTTTTGATATAGTTATTGGTAGTGGATTTGTCTCCACCGACTATCATTTATGGATTATTCAGACTCTTTATTCTAGTATAGTTATTTTCTTTCTGTGACTTGTTGTGTGGATGAGATTAGTACTTCTGTGACTTGTGATAATATAGATACCACATGTGAGTTTTATTCATATTACATCGTACGTGTGTATTATGGTATCCATAAATTGGAGTTGCCATATGCAAACGGCTGGCATGCTTACGTGTTCCTAGTCCTACGTATTTTGGGACTGGGGCGTGACACATGGGGCCCTTGGGATCGGGGTAGCCGGTAGCACAATATTCTTCCCTCCAAATATGCTCTAGGTAAATCTTATCTTGTTTAATCATTACTAATTATTTTAAGTTCTCGAGTCGTGGATACTCGAGAACTTTCCTAGAATGATGAATCGAGAGTACGAGCTCTTCATGAGTTATCAAATTTGTGACGCACGATACACTGGACAATACTCACACTTGATTGCTCGATGCCAAATGTAATAGATTTTTATACACAGATATTCCTACGGTGTCATAAGGATTGTAAAATAGTACATAAACTTGTATCAACATAAGGAATCACACAACAGTAATCACTAAAAGGAATTATAGAGAGAACATAACAACAAGGAAACACAAAAATGCACACAAAATTCCTGGCCGCATACGCCCACTGGCCGCATGGACTCACTGGTGCACCCACTGGCTGCATGAACTCTCTGGTCCGCATGCACCCACTAGCCGCATGGACTCTTTGGCCGTATGGACTTACATTTTGACTTAGCAAATTTTTATTCGTTCAACGAGTATGGACGTATAGGAAGTCATGCCCAACAAGATGGACGCATGCTGTCAGCATGCGGCAAGAGTTCAGGCCGCATAACCCTCTCGGGCCGCGTGGCACTATCGGCCGCATGGCTCTCTGGTCTCATGAAGACTTTGTCTTCTCCAACAACAAGTTCAGCCATGGCTGAAACTCCAAAAACCAAAAAATTGGTTTTCTACATAAAAACTCTATTTTTACTCCAAATTAAGTGAAACAAAAGCCAAGTCGAAATAAAATGCTCTAACATAAGGAACCACTAATTTTTGAAAATATTAAGTTTTAATAGATCAAATCCAAGAAAAACTCATAGAACACATAAAAATTCTAAACTTGAAACTCAGATCTACAAAAATCTATACATCAAAATCCAAAACTTCAAGTAATAAACATGATCATCAACTCAAGGAGAACATTTTTCATCAAGTACATTTTAAAATAACAAAATATATAAAAATCCAAAAATCTGTGATTTTACCATTGAGCATGATATACTTGCCTTGGGTGGCTCCTAGCCTCTACCTCTCACGGTCCAAGTCACAATAACTTCTTCCTAGGGTTAGGGTTTTAGGGAGCTTAAGGGAGAGGAGGAAGGAGGGAAATAGTTAGAAGAAGAAGAAAGAGAGGAGAGAAAAAAGACATATATATATATATATATATATATATATATATATATATATATATATATATATATATATATATATATATATATATAAAGATAGAAGAAAAGAGGGTTTAGTCATGGGTTCACCCAAAATGAACCGAACCAAAGGTCCATTCTACATGCGGGTCCTAAACCGTGTCTATAGCAATGCCAATGGGTATTCTGCTGGTCTCGGGTGGTCTCTCTCAACAATAGGAACAATAAATTAATAAATAAAATAACAAGAACTAACATAAAAAATACAGTAGGAAATACATAATCAAGAAAAAATAATTTCTAAAAATTCAAGAAATACCAAATTCGGAATCGGGCGTGACAGTAAGTTTAGACCTTAATTAGGCAATATAAAGGGAAAATGTGACATTGTAGCATGACTAAAACCTACTATAAGAGGCATGACCTAATTAGGGTTAGTCCATCCATCCATCCATTTCATGTCATTAGCCTCTCTTTCCTAAAGCAACTTCTTCTCCAATTCATCCAAATTCCTACCAAAAATCTAATTCCAATACACTCATTCTCATTCATTACCATTCCTATAGAGGCCTAGAAGCTTAGAGTTGCAAGGAGGATCTATTGGAGAGGAGTTTGATAGGAGTCCATGTCCATTTAATTCATATTAGGTCCATTGGACGAGTTTTATTGGGATCCAACTCCCAATAGGTATAATTCCCTATTCCTAGCAATTTATATGTTAGAATATCATTTGGAACCCATATAAATCTACCTATAGTGATACCCAACCCATTTGGTGAAGAATTAGGTGATAGAGGCCTTTATTTTGATAGTTATTTGTGTTTGTGTGGCCAAATTGGGAAAAATTCAAATTTGTGTCCACCAAGTGTTTGAGAGGTATTTTTTTATTTGTTTGGGTATCTATTTTATTGTTGGATAGTATCCACATGTCCACAATTAGATACGTATAGGTCGTATCATGATACGCCATGATACGTATTGGTTGAATTTGGGGTTTTGAGCCAATAGGTATAATTCCTATTAATTGTATTGTAATTAGCTATTATATATATATATATATATATATATATATATATATATATATAGTATTAACTATATATATTTTGGTTTCCATGAGTTTTGGGTATGAGTATCTTGATAGTGTTGAAGTTGGAGGGAGCGTATCAAGAGTATCGAGGTGTGATACTTGTGTGTATCATGAGTCCGCACAAAGTGTTTGATATTGGGTTGGTGGATTGGTAGTGGTTGTGTATGTGGGTGAGTGTTGGGTTTATGTAAGTTTAGGGGTGGAGGAATAACAGTGATCTCAAGTGTATTTGTGTGTGTGGTGTTGGAGTGAAATGTATTAGGGAAAATAGTGTCATGACCCATACCCTGGTGATCGGGCACGAGTACGTGGGTACGTCCAGCCTACGTCGCAGCATCGATGGTAGAACATTGTCTAGGTCAATAATACTATCTATCTATCTCACACAATAATATATGTAACATGTCAATGATATTTTAACTCCAAAGAGGAGGACAATACGATAATATCTAATGATAACCAACACCAATCACAATAAACTAGAGAAAGACAATTGCACGATAACATATAAGGAATGGAATTACAGTCACAAGCTAGAATAACTACAATCAATATCCAAGTGTATCATCATCATCATCAAAAAGTCTAAAATATCAATAACATCTCAAGTCTAATAGCTGGAGATAGATCCAGTACAAATATATAAAAATAATAGCTAAGATTGAGCAATAGCTAGTTGAGTCTCAACAATATCTGGTACTGGCTCCTCCTGTACTACCAGTGTAACATTGTAAGACACAAATCCTCTAAGTAATCATCTGAAAAATATATCCAGTCAGGATGGAACGAGTATAACCCAATAACAGTTCCAATTTAATTAATAATTACTATAAACAGTAATAGTTAATGTAATACATGACGAGGCGAACAACGAGCATATATCATAGTATGGTAGAAAAGAAGACATGTAATCTGAAGCAATAAGGCATAATCTGTACACAATATAATGGAATAAAGAAAAGAACTGAAACTACACTAAGTATTTTGAAATACTAGTTAGATATGTTATCGTCTTGGGTTTATCATTGTCTACTATCAAGGATAAGTAACACAATCATATGTACAGTATGATTGGTTGTTGTCTACACGATAACATAATCACGAATAATTACTTGTTGTCTACATGATAACACAATCACGTATGATTGGTTATTGTTTACACGATAACACAATCACGAATGATTGGCTATTGTCTACACGATAACACAATCACGAATGATTGGTTGTTGTCTACACATACAATACATTATTTAAGGTTCTTGATCACATATCTATCTAACACTTTCCCCACCCTCGACTAATACAATGGATCCAAATCATGACACATCATGACACGATAATCACTATACAAGGTCTGTAATACAAGCACGATGATCACGATCTATATAATCACGGAGAATATCAAGGTAATAATTAAGGATTAATATCTCATAACGAGGATCCAAGTATACTAATTCGTGTACCATCGTATCAAGGGTAAAGTTAAATATTGCTAAATACTTGTATTATAGTAATTATCAAATAATATAAACTATCAGAGAATGTACTCGCATGTGGTCTATAGCAATGAATGTCAAACTGTCTTCGCCTTGGTGTCTCAAAGACCTAAATATAAATTACAAGTCAAACAGTGTTTTGGAACTATAAACATGTTATACTAGCTTGAAACTAGGTCTCTAAGTCAACATTAGGTCCAACTAAGTCAAACTAAGTCAAACTAGATAAAATTTGGTCAAACTATGTCAAATCTAGGTCAACACAGTCAAACTAGGTTATTTCCTAGTTTCTAGGTTAATTTGTACCTATTTACAAGGTTTATAAAGTTATACTAGGTCTTAACAAGTCATTATTTGGTTTTTAGGTGCTAACTAGGTCAAACTAGTCAATACTAGTTAATATAGGCCAATACTAGGTTTCTATGCTATACTAATAAGTTACTAGAATATATTACCCTAATATATACTTCTACCTATAATTTCTAGCAATACCTTGGCCTATAGCTATTTACCTTATCCCGTATCACGGTATCTTAACCCATATCACACATTTACCTAATACCTTAGCCCAAATCTCGAATGCCTTAACTATTAGTCAATACCTTAGTTAAAGGTTCAATACCTTGGTATTTAGCTATTTATCTTATCCTGTATCACGGTATCTTAACCCGTATCATACATTTACCTAATACCTTAGCTCGTATCTCAAATACCTTAACTTTGGGTCAATACCTTGCTAATACTAGATTTTAAAGTCATACTAGTTAGCTATGATATAATAATACCATATATACTATATAGATATACTAATATATACAATAATTTAGTCTAACACTTAATACCTAACTAATACCTTAGTATTACCTCATTACCTAGCTATTATCTTAGTATTACCTCGTTACCTTAACCAATACCTTAACATATTATTTCGTATCCTAGTTTTTAGACTAGTACCTTAGCTAATACCATTTTCTTGACCAATACCAAATACCTTAACTCATACCTTGGTACCTAACCCATTACCAAGCTAGACACTACCCTCACTATGGTATCTTAATCAAATACCTAATCTCATAAGCTTACCTTAGTATCCTAGTATTACCTCATATTAGTTCTAATATTTTGGTATCTTGGTATTCTAAATACCTTGATACATCCTAGGATACCATATTATAATTTATCTCACACATATCCCACTTGTTTGTACATGGTATTATGGTTCCACATTAAGTATCATATGATACCAACCCCCAAGATAGACCATAACCTATACTTACCTTACATCTAAGATACTCACCCTACTCTTGGCACTTGACATCTTGATATTTACCTATTACCTAGTTCTAATACCCAATATCTTAGTATATTGACCAATACCTTATCCTCCCAGATACTTACCAAACTAACTCTAATACTAATACTTGATACTAACTATGATACCTTACTCAGGTCCCAATACTCAATTACCCTCACTCATGATACTTGAATGTCATGATACCAATATCCTCTTGGTCCCCAAGTATCACACTAGTACCTTGCCCCAAACTCTAATACCTTGACACATAACTTTTCTATACTTGGCTCACTTGATAACTACTTGTATCAACACTAACTAACACCTATTACCTAACACTTATATATATATATATATATATATATATATATATATATATATATATATATATATATATATATATATATATATACTTGACAACCTATGACACCTATACTCACTTGATATCCAAACTACCTAGGCTCATAGGATACACAAAATGCCTATGTCGTATAGTCAGTTCTCTACTTGTAACCAATACCGCTTCTATTAGGCCTATTTAATAAATTATAGGGTTAACGTATGGTGTATCCCTTCGTATTAGCTTTCCGAAACTTTAAACGGATCATATTTTCGTGTCTGAAAGCTCCCAAAATCGCGAAAACACTGAAACACATTAGTCTTTCAGATACCTGGCACTCAAACAATTTTATAGAAAGTTTCAGAATGGGTTTGGCATATTAATTTATATATTTGGAAAGCGAACTTCGATACGATTCTTTTAAAAAATGAAAGATTAATCGGAGTCCTGAGTTATGAGTTATATCATTTCTAAGTTATTATGGCTGCTAAAATAAGGCTGAATACTATGACGAATTTGAGCTATTTTGGAAAAAGAATACATCTATACACCCAATTTACCAAATCTACCTATATGTATCATGGCGTATCATGATACGGACTCTATGTGTCCAATTTTGGATACAAGAACACCTTCACACTATCAAATAAACATCAATAGTCCTCATTAAGACACAATACACATACTCAATTGACACAATTGGGGTTTTCCCCAAATTAAGCCCCACAATTATGACACCACTTAGATCTACCAAATTGAGGGCTCCTAGTGCCTATATCTACCATTGGAAAGTCAAATTTAACTATAAAAAGATTCCTACATGACCAAAGGGTGTTCCTAACCATGAATTTGATGAAATTGAGAGAATTTACCTAGTATTTTGATAGCCACCTTGGAGAATTTTGAATTTAGACACAGAAGAGATGAGTCAGACACAATCTCTTATCAAGCTCCTCTGCTATGGATCTCCCTTGTGCTCTCCAATACTCTAGGCCTTCATGATGGTGAGAATGAGTGGAATTGGAAGTGGATTGAGTAAAATTGGTAGGAAATTGGGTTTACATGGGAAGCAAAAAATTTTGGGGAAAATGAGGTTAATGAGTGAAATAAAATGAATAGATGAGCCATAAATTAAACTTATCCCTTATAGTAAGGTTTGCTCATGCCAAAATATTAATTTTGCCCCTCTCCATTTGTCATAAATGGAATCTAATTAACTAAAGGAAGGAATCTCTACAACTAAGAGGAATATTTTCTTCATGACAACTAAACTTAATTAATTCTAATTACTAAAGTCATGACTAATAATAATTAGCACTAACTAACACTTACAAATTATAATTGGCTAGCCACTAACTAACACTAATATAATTCTAGGCAATCACTAATATAAAATAATATATAAAAATTTTAACAACATGCAAAATTATCAAAATATTCCTTTGGTGTAAAGTGGTAGTTACAAATAGCATGGTCTGAACAGTGAGAGGGGAATAGTAGCTGTCATGGTTGCAGCATGGTAAATGGGTTGAATGCAGTGAGGACTTGAGAGAGAGGCCTGTATTATTTCAGTTGGCAGTCGGAGGAGTCCACTGTACAGACAGTGCACCTTGGTACATTGTGTAGTGTGGTAGGGATGTTAGAAATAGCAGTAGTGTATGGGTGTGACCCTGCATGCACTTGTAGGTAGACTAGCAGGTAGCTTGCTGCCATTGCATCAGAGTAGAAGGCTCGAGCATACTGTGATAGTGTGTTTGGTGCTGTACCTATGTATGTGTCTCTAGTATTGAGTACTAGTAGGTAGTTGTGTATAGCACATAGGGCTTGATCTCAGTAAAGAATGTAGGTGAATATGTGCGGGAAAGATAGGTGCATCTTGTGTACTAGTAGGTACGCAAGTTGTGGTTGGCATCACGGGTCCTATGTGAGTGCAAAAGTAAATCTGGGTAACTTGCAGCAGTTGGATGGGAGATTTGTCACGCCCCGGTCACATAAAGGCCGATCGTCCTTGCTTGGTCCATACGGAACCGATCGTCCTTGCTTGGGCGCGATGTCGTGCAAGCCTAAGTTGCACTTGCACTAGGCATAGTACCTGTATAAGACACAAGTTAGACAAAAATATACATATATATAGGCACAAGATTTAAAATGCAGAGAACCAAAGTTAAACACATTTGATAGGAACAATTTTTTTTTTATTGAATACTTGAAGGTTTGGATTACAATGTACTTGCTTGGCTGAGTTACAAAATATGCCATAGAAGGCTTACAACTCTTTTTACAATCCCAAAACTAGCCACAACGTCCATACATTATATCATTTTAGTAGGACCAAAACCAAAACATCTAGCAAAAGAGGAGTTTGCACACAGGAGAGGAAAGTTGTGGAAGCAGCACGAGCATGGTCCCGTTGGATGGATGCTCTAGTACTGGATCAAAATGCTTGCCAAGCTCTCGCTGCCAGAACTTGGAGATTTGCCCACAAACGTGGGTCAGTACTACAACATGTACTGGTGAGCGACCGTGGCCAAACTCACCTAAAAATCTACACTAAGTAAGCATGTGAAGCTAGCATTATTAGGTGATCTTTCTAGTTGCCTAGTTTCTTTAACAATTTATGCAAGAAAACATAAACAATAGATAGACTATGCATATGATAAATCTTACCTATGGTCGAGCGATTTTTTCTGCAGCAGACACACAAGTTAGCAATAATTTGCATATATGTATATAACTCATGTGTCTATCTGTATTGGCAACAAGTGTTAGGTATGCAAGAAGGTAAACCTAGCATGCGACCTAACTATATGATGGTCCATGGGAAAACCCATGAATAGCAGGAGCTAGGACTACAAGCCTAGGCTGACTATTAGATAGGACACCCCCTAATCGCGATGACTACAAGCCTCAGGGTGTTTTGATTTCTTCCCCAGGACGAACGATTCCTAGTGCCCCAAGAATTGTTCAAAAGATGATACCTTGTGTACAAGTTATCCAAGACCGATGCGATGAATGCGTTATATCAGAATAATAACATTTCTATAGCAACAGTTGAAAAAAAAATGCCTCAATAGGGACTATCTCTTTTCGAAAGAGCCTTAGCTAGCTCTTCAATCTGTCATATCGATTACTTCAAATGGTAAGGAGTCTTTTATGAGTTATCTATGTACAACATTCGATAAGGGTCAAGCATCAGTTCTCTCAGACGAGTTTAAGGCAATTTCTATGCTTCAAACAGTATAGTTCTTTTAACAAGAAACAAGGAAATAACAGTTCTATAAATCTAGCATGCAAATTTCTATCTTTTAGCATATCTTGTTAATGAGTTAACATCTTACCATTTGGACATGCAATTCAATTGAACTAGATATTATTTTGTTAAGGCGTATAGACTGAAGGATTCATCGAAGGGCCTAAGCCACTCACCAATTGAATCGAACGAGAGGATGGGAAAGCCTTATACAACAGTCACTCTTTGGTTATGCATCCTAAAATTGTAATAATTCTTGGTTATTATTCTTCGATCTCTTTCCCTTATGATTCAAAAAGAATGCGCAAGCGAGAAAAGTGAATCATAAAAACCAAGTCATTGATAGCAAGACAAAATACAAAGCAACACAAAACCAAGCAGCAAAACAATCAATAAAAACTCTTGGACTTATTTCAATAGAAGCCGTTCCATCAGTTTGAAGGGTTCATTGTATTTTGCCCATATTGATTTGGCGGTAAGGTTTCCCCGAGACTCGATTCTCAATCGAGTCAAAGTAACAAGTATTCCATAAGTATCCGTTAGGAGCGGGGCATTATATAATACCCTACTGAGAAGAAGTTTCGTCCTCGAAACTTAAGAGATCAAGAAATCGATAAATGATGCATCAAGAGGTCAAAAGAATCAGACTCACCAATATCGTGCCCGTTTGTATCGTGCTCAATATTCAACTGATAAACTCTAGGTCTTCTTGTTTGATCAGTTTGTCCATTAGTAGGGGCTGGGGCGGGGTTCTGATTCTTTCCACGTTCTGCATTCTCGTTGCGATCATGTGGCGCGAGCCTCTTGGTCGGACAGTTCCTCATAAGATGGCCCTTTTGGCCGCAGTTGAAGCACTCCCCGTTAGCAACACGACAAGTTTCCACTGCGTGCCCTTGCTTGCCACAATAGCTGCACTCAAGCCTAGGGCATTTTTCGCCCTCTATCTTTTTTTCTCCATCTTAGTATCTTTTAGTAGGAGGGTTTTGAGTAACTTACACCTTCTCGGAAGCACTCTGTAGCGCATATTGATTGTTCTGAACCGCTGCCTCAAAAGCTTTTATGTAGGAGGTACATTCACAGTTTATAATATCTTTCCTAAGGCCGTCATTCAAACCCTTAATAAATCTGTGTGTACAGGCCTTCTCGTCAGGAATCAACGAGCTAGCAAACTTAGCAAGTTTGGAGAATTCTGACTCATAGTCCTCGACGGACTTGCTCCCTTGCTTAAGTTCGGTAAACTAATCTTCATTTCTCTGTCTGACGGCAGGTAGAAGGTATTGCTCCTGGAATGCTTCTTTGAACATTCCTCAAGTGATTTTGTTGTCTTGGCACTTTGTGGCAAGATCCAGCTTCTTGATCTGCCACCAATTGTGTACTCATAGCCGCAGCTGCATGACTGCACACGCCACCTTCTTGTTCACATGTATCCCAGCAAATTCGAACAAGTCCTCCAGCTTGGCGACCCAGTCCATCACCTTATCCGGCGCAGCTCTGTCTTCGAACTCATGAGGGTTTAACTTCAGTAACTCAACACTACCTGACGGCCTGCGGAGGCTCATCAACTTCTTCCAGGCCTGCTTCTCGAGGCACGAGTGCGGCTACCACAGGTGTCACGGCGGTTTCCGATGCACTGCTATTGGCAACAAAGGTCGTCACTATCTGAGTCAAAGAGTCCAACTGCTTCTGTTGTGTTATGGCTCGAGCTTCTGCCTGTTGCTGCTGAGCCTCAAATCGATCATGTTGGGCATTGAATCATTCTTGTTAATTTTCAAACATGCCAATTAGCCTATCGATTTTTTCATCGTTCACGCTCGCTGCGCGCGATGTCCATTGGTTACCTGTTTTAATCATCTTGTTGCAAAAAAGAGTAGCTTGCATTAATCTCATAACGTATTATGGAATTATTGCATGGGACGTTGGATTTTCATACTTTTCAAGATCGGGATATTAACACCTTCGATTTACTTATATAGATTCGCATCCATTTTCAAAATTTGGGACTTTTGAAACCTCTTGAAAACTTATATCATTTTTTAAAACGATATTTGAAGAGGCCAAGGACGTAAAGTCGTGCTCTGATACCACCTGTCACGCCCCAGTCCCATAAGGGTCGATCATCCTCACGTGGTCCCTACGGAACCAATCGTTCTCGCTTGAGCACGATACCGTGCAAGCCTAAGTTGCGCTTGCAACAAGGATAATACCTGCACAAGACATAAGTTAGACAAAAATATACATATATGTAGGCACAAGATCTAAAATGCAGAGAACCAAAGTTGAACATATTTGATAGGAACACAAAATACTTTCTTCATTGAATACTTGAATATGTGGATTATAAAGTACTTGCTTGGCTGAGTAACAAAATATGCCATAGAAGGCTTACAACTCTTTTTACAATCCCAAAACTAGCCACAACGCTCATACATGTTATCTTTTTAGTAGGACCAAAACCAAAATATCTAGCAGAAGAGGAGTTTGCACACATGAGAGGAAAGCTAAGGAAGCAGCACGAGCATGGTCCCGCTGGATGGATGCGCTAGTATTGGTTCAAAATGCTCGCTAAGCTCCCGCTACCAGAACCTGGAGATTTGTCCACAAATATGGGTCAGTACTACAACATGTACTGGTAAGCGACCGTGGCCAAACTCACATAGAAATTCACACTAAGTAAGCATGTGAAGCTAGCATTATTAGGTGATCTTTCTAGTTGTCTAGTTTCTTTAACAATTTATGCAAGAAAATATAAATAATAGATAAACTATGTATATGATAAATCTTACCCACGGTCGAGCGGTTTTTCCTGCAGCAGACATACAAGTTAGCAATAATTTGCATATATGTATATAACTCATGTGTCTATCTGTATTGGCAACAAGTGTTAGGTATACAAGAAGGTAAACCTAGCATGTGACCTAACTATATAATGGTCCATGGGAAAACCTATGAATAACAGGAGCTGGGACTACAAGCCCAGGCTGACAATTAGACAGGATACCCCCCTAATCGCGAGGACTACAAACCTCAGGGTGTTCCGATTTCTGCCACAGGACGAACGATTCCCAGTGCCCCATGAATTGTTCGAGAGATGATACCTTGTGCACAAGTTGTCCAAGACTGATGCGATGAATGCGTTCTATCAGAATAATAACATTTCTATAGCAACAGTTGAACAAAAAATGCATCAATATGGACTATCTCTTTAGCTCTTCAATCTGTCATATCGATCATTTCAAACGATAAAGAGTCTTTTATGAGTTATCTATATACAATATTCGACAAGCATAAGTTCTCTCAAACGAGTTCAAGGCAATTTCTATGCTTCAAACAATATAGTTCTTTTAATAAGAAACAAGGAAATATTAGTTCTATAAATCTAGCATGCAAATTTCTATCTTTTAGCATATCTTGTTAACGAGTTAACATTTTACCATAGGGACATGTAATTCAAGTGAACTAGAGATCATTTTGTTAAGGCGTATGACTGAAGGATTCATCGAAAGGCCTAAACCACTCACCGATTGAATCGAACGAGAGGATGGGGAAGCCTTATGCAGCGGTCACTCTTTGGTTATGCATTGCAATAATACTTGGTTAGCATCCTTCGATCTATTTCCCTTACGATTCGAAAAGAATGCGCAAGCTAGAAAAGCAAATCATGAAAACCAAGTCATCGAAAGCAAGACAAAAATACAAAGCAACACAAAACCAAGCTGCAAAACAATCAAAGAAAACTCTTGGACTTATTTCAATAGAAGCCGTTCCATCAATTTGAAGGGTTCATTGCATTTCATCTGTGTTGATTTGGTGGTAAGGTTTTTCCGAGACTCGATTCTCAACCGAGTTAAAGTAACAAGTGTTCCATAAGTATCCGTTAGGAGCGGGGCATTACAAGATTGGGCTTGATGTTTCCTGTAGCAAAAAGTAGACGTAGTTGTATACTGCTGTATAAGTGTTGCAACAGCATAAATGAAGTAGCAGCAGCTACGGCAGTTGCCTGCACCCCCAAACTCAGTGTTGCAGTGCTATATATGTGTACACGAGATTGAGATAGGTGGGGTATGTAGGTATGCATGTGTCAAGGGTGGAATTGGATATCAAATTGATAAATTAGTTTATGAAAAGTGTATCCTACACTTGAGTATATGAAGTATCCTACTAGAGGTTGTATCCATTGGTTGAGATACAAGGGTTGATGTGTGTATCAATAAGTAGGAGATGTGAGTTGTGTTGAGGTTAAATTCAAGTGAGGGTAATTGATACATAAAGGAGAGTGTAATATAAAAGGGTGTCATGGATTTAGGGGATATGTCAATGAATACATGAGAATGTTTGAGTATCCTAGGCTAGTAGTTGGTACCAATGTTAGGGTATGGGTAATAGGTCGAGACAACAAGTTATGAACTAGGTAAGTATCTAAGATATTAGTTAAGGATTAGTAAGGTATTGATTTGAGATGAGTTGTGAATGGGTAGGTGTAAGGTTAGTTGAGTGTGAGCCAAGTATTAAGGTGTTAGAATTATTGAGGTAATAAGTGAGATAAGAGGTTGGGGTGGAGTATCCTAATTGATACTAGGTATAGGTATCAAGGTATTTAAGATAGATGGATATTTAAGATACTAGTTAGATACAATAAAATACTCAATGATACTAATTAAATATGAGTATATATATAATACTTAGTGTCTAATGTCTAGTATGACTATATTTCTATGGTATTGACATGGAAAACCTAGTATTAGCAATGTTTAACTAATATAACCACATAAGTCAACTAGGTAAGTATCTTGGAACCAAAAACTAGGTATTAGGCTAGTTTATCACAAATAGCCTAGAAATGACCTAGAGACCTAAAATAGAACTAGTTAAGATTATTTATGATTTTAAAATACCTGTTAATATGGATAATTCATATATAGGTCACTTAGACTCCAGTTCAAGCACTGTTTGTGTTCATTGCTTAGGATCATAGATGAGTACATTCTCTGATAGTTTTCTTACTTAATAGTTATTATAATGCATGTATTTTGTAATATTTTACTTCATTCTTGACATGATGGTTACACAGATTAGTTGTTATGGATTTCAGTCACAATATATTGCTTCTCATATCTCATTGTACACCTTGATCATCCTGCTCATATTTTGACACTACATTATATTTCTTATATTGTGATATGACTTGATTAGGATCTATTGTACTATTGTAGATAGTCAAACCTATTAGATTGAGCCGTACTATTATACTATTGTAGATAGCCAATCCTATGATATTGAGCCGTACTATCGTGGATAGCCAATCCTATGAGGTTGAGCCGTACTATTGTACTATTATAGAAAGCCAATCTTATGAGATTGAGGCGTACTATTTTACTATTGTGGATATCCAATCCTATGAGATTGAGCCATACTATCATATATTTATGGATATCCAATCCTATGAGGTTGATCCATACTAATATACTATTGTGAATAGCCAATCCTATGAGATTAAGCCGTACTATTTTACTATTATGGATAGCCAATCCTTTGAGATTGAGTCGTACTATTGTACTATTATTGATAGCCAATAGGACTGAACCGTACTATTGTACTATTATGGATAGCCAATCCTATGAGGTTGAGCCGTACTATTGTGGACTTTGTTTAGTGGTATTGATGTTGATCACATATTAAAAGTAGTACTTAAAAATACTTACTAGGTTATATCTTTCCTGCTTCTTCCATATTTATTGTCTATTGCTCTATTGTATTGTCTGCTCATTTTCTACTACCTACCATGCTCTGATTTTATACTACTTATCCCATCATGTATTTTATTATTATTTACTCTTATAATTTCTATCATATATTGGAACTGCTGTTAGAGTTGTACTCATTCTATCCTGACTGGATAATATTTTTAGGTGTTGAGTTAGAGGACTGGTTTTTAACTTATTACGGACCACATGAGAGAGTAACAACAGCCTTGGACCCTGTAGTTCATGAGTGATTAGCGGGAGGTCTAGCCAGTATCACTAGTTATCTTAGCTATCTTTATTTAGTATTTTGGTACCGGATCTGTCTTCGGCATTTACTTAGACATTTGGATGTTATATTTTGATCCTAGACTTGATATTTGGTGATGTTAGACTTATCTAGACTTGTGACTTTGGATTTCTCTTATTATATCATATCATGCCATTTATCCTCCTACTAGATTTTTTGTGATTGAGTATTATCATTATATATTGTCATCTTGTCCTCCTTATGTAGTTGAGATATTATTGACAAGTTGTGATCATGTTATTGTGTGAGATTAATATTTATATATTGATGACATAGATAGCGTTATACCGCCGATACTGCAGCGTAGGCTGGACTTACCCACGTACTAGTGTCCCGATCATCCGGGTGTGGGTCGTGACACAGAATACCACTAGGATAACAGAGTTGAAGCGCTAACTAGACGCGGCCTTCTTTATGAAGGATTTTGGCACAACAAAGGCTTTTCTTGGGATAGAGATCAGCCGAGAGAGAGAGAGAGAGAGAGAGAGAGAGAGAGAGAGAGAGAGTCCAAGCTTCTTCATTTGTCCCAAACGAAATACATTCACTGGATACTTTAGCATTTCGGGATGGACAGGTCAAAGAAAGTGAGCAACCCCCTTGCGACTCACTTTAATCTTACTAAGAAGAAGTGTCAATCTACCGAGGATGAGAAGGAAGATGTGGAGTGGGTTCCATATGTCTCAACTGTGGGAAGTCTCATAAATTTTATAGTATGTACGAGGCTAGACATCGCTCACGCAGTTGGCACAGTTAGCAGGTATCTTTCCAATCATGGAAGAGTACAATGGAGTGTGGTCAAGTAGATTCTACGATACCTTCAAGGCACTGCCGATTGGAGACTTTCTTTTGGTGGTGATGAGCCAAAGCTGGTTGGGTATACCAACGCTGATATGGCTAGAGATGTAGATAAGAGGAGATCGACTTCGGGCTATGTGATGATATTTGCTAGTGGAGCAGTAACGTAGTAGTCGTGGTTGCACAAGTATGTTGTCTTATCGACGACAAAGACTCGCAAGGATTTGTTGTAGATGAAGATGTTGTTACAGAAAATGGGGCTAAAGCAAGAGAAGTACACTTTGCTTTGCGATAGCCAGAGTACAATTCACCTTGTGAAGAACTAGATATTTCATAACCGGACCAAACATATTGATTCCCGTTATCATTGCATACGAAATATGATTGAGAAAAAGGAAATGATGCTTGAGAAGGTTTATAAAGATGATAATGGAGCAGACATGTTCACAAATATTCTACCAAGGAAAAAGTTTGAGTACTGAAGGCAGATCGTCGGGATGACGCCCCCCTCCACATAGTTGTGAAGGAAGAGATTTGTTGGAGTGGATAGGGTTCCAACCTACGTGGAGAAAACTCCAGAGTGCGACGAGTGACATCAGTGTGTCGGAGAAGCTCGGGGAGGAGACGAGTGCCATTCGGGAGGATAAAAGAACTCGGGGAGTAGCACTCTGGAACCTTGTTGTTTGGCTGTTGTTCTTGCTAAAAGGGGGGCAAACTCTAGCCGAACTCTGTCCCCAGGTCGAGTTCTGGCCGAGTTCGGTCTTGGGGTTCCAGAACCTTGTTATTTGGCTATTGTTTTATTTTACTGGCAAATACCAATTCGGCAGAGTTCCGTCCGAGTTCGGTGTCGGGGGGGGGGTGTAGATATTTTTTATACACCGTTGGATCGTATCCTACGGTCCAAATTAGTTACGATATTGAGGGTTATAAATTAGGATTTTTCTAACCCTAATCCATATAACTACAAGAGAGAAAAGGGTGGCAAGAGTTCTTTGCAACTTTAGATAGGAGAAAGAGGAATTGGAGACCGTTTCGTAGAAGGAGATCAGTTTCGGGTATTTCTTGTTGACTTTCTTCTTCGTGGTTGTAATCTATTTTCTGTTCCAAAGAGTTGCGGTGATCCGCGTTGGATCGGTGAAGAGTTTGTAGAGGGTTGTAATCTTCTATTCCATTAATGGAGGTTCTTCAGGGTTGGACTCCGATCGTCCCGTGGTTTTTTTTCGCAAGGATTTTTTACGTCAAAAATTTTCTGTGTCTGCAATTGGTTCTTTTGTGATTGTTGGCGATTTGGTTTGCACATTGTTATTGCTTGGTTCTCTCTTAGCTTCTTTGTTCGGGAGAACACTTTCTAAGTTTTGTTCCCAACTGTGGTGATGTCGCTTCCATGGTTTGTGGGTTCGTCGGCATGTGTGCATAACAACGGCGGTGCCCCAAATGTCTTGCATGGTCACTTGGCCGAGTTGCTGGCACCTTTCGCTCCGACCCCTCCGACAGTCAAATTACTTATTAGATTTGAGTTGGAAAATCAATAAAATGGGGGTCGACTATAGTTAGTGTGCATACCTTTGTCACCTAGGCGCTGAACTAACCAAAGAGAAACAAGCTTAGAGCATCTCCAGCACTATTGTATATTGTATTGTAATGTATTGTGATTCTGGCACAAGACAATGTGTTTTCTAGTTGACAACACTATATTTACAAAAGACAATAAAGTATAAAAGTTTTCTTCGATACAAAAATATTAAAATGTTTAATTTTTTTTCTACTTCCAAAACAACTTCTCATCTTTTTCTTTTTTCGAAATATTGTTTATTCATAATTAATGACATGGAGGTTAATATATTATCAAGTACATTTTCTAGATTTAGACAACCAACTTCACGATTTTTTTTATAATTTTTGTCACGTAAGTTTCACAAATTTACTTGACAATTATATTTTTGAATAATTTTTAAATAAAAATTTGTCATTCCTACTTGCCAATAACTTTTTTCCTAAGTCATAATAGCATTGGAGATGCTCATATATCTCAACCCTCCCCTTATGGAGGGGAATAGTTAGTACAAAAATGCTTTATTATCCCAGGGTGCCAAGTCCCCGCCGACGTGACAAACCCTTAGCCTCCTGCTAATGTGGGGTCCAGGTCTAAATTTTTTTTCCTTCCCTCCCTCCCTCCCCCTCCCCTTCAGCGGGACCATTGGCTCCCCGGGCCATTAAATAGCTCTGTAGTTAGTAGGCTCCCTTTAACTATGTGGATTCCCCCGTTGACTTGGTCAAGCATGGAGTTTAGACTGGGCCTTGCTTGACATTCTGAGCTTGGACTGGGCTCTAAGTTAGGCCAAGGGACAGCTGGACCATTGTAGCTTATTGCCTGGGCCGATAAATTTTTCTGATGGTTATGAAGATTGATATAGAGACGTGTTTGCATTTATAGTTTTTCAATGAAAATGAAGATATAGGAAAAATCTTATAAGTGAGTGATTTGCTAAATCTTGAAAGTTTGAACTAGTGGCAGATTTATGGAGACCGGATCTGTTGTTCGGTATTCTGTCCCGAAACTTCTGTCCCCTATCTGAATTTTTTTTTTAAATGCTGGTGGGACCCACCGAGTTAGCAGTGGGAACAGGGAAGGGGGACAGGTTTTTCCGGACAGGTGATTTTCTCCGAGATCTTTGTAGGGTCCAAAGGGGACCGCGGCCCTCTCAATTTTTTTTTAAATGTCGATAACTATATAGAACTTTTTTTTTTAATTTTAACATATATATTACTTTGGCCATTTAATGTACAAAAAATGAACTAGCTAAAGTGGTATTGTTTTGGGCTTCTAATTAGGAGGTGACAAGTTTGAATATCTCCTCTCTCTAAATTTAGTACATTTTTTTTTATAATTTTTTGCTTTCTCTTTTGCAACAATTTGAAAATATTGATTTTATTTTTTTGTACATTCTTGTTTGAGTTTTAGTATATTTATTTGCTATTAAAGTTTAATTTATAACTTTAATTTTTTTTATATGTAGTAGTTCGGCTCATTTAAAATTTTATTCTTGCTTCTGCCCCTGTTTGAAACTGTAAGAAGTTTTCCTCAATGAGTCATCGGTATGACATAAAATACTAGATAAGGATAAACTATGTCTCCATTTTAAATGCAAAACTTTGCTTTGTTGAAATAACAACACTAGATAAGGATAAACTTAGTCTCCCTTCTAAATGCAAAACCTTGCTTTGTCGAAATAGTTGAGGTTCTGTTCAGCCCCAGTTTTCTATTAGTAGTACGAAATATACTTAATTTGCTAGCTGATTTGGAGCAGAGCTATTGACATTTTTGTTAGTGTAGGTTCATGATAATTGATATACATGATAAATAAAAAATCTAATATAAAAGAATCAGCTTCTAATGTAGATCATTTTTTTCTAAGTGTATAGAATAATATCTTATTATGTTTTAAAAATAAATCCTGTTCATAACTTTGACTCGGAGACTTTTGATAGTTTTGATATCCCAAAGTCAGCTCCTCGTTGGAAGAATTATGGATCACTTGCCATTTGTCTGCTATAAAATCTCCTCGTCCTTTTCTTAGAAATTATGATATGTACTCTTGATTGAGTACCCAGTCAACCAAAATTTTGTCACGAAACAACTACAAAACCAATTGAAAAAAAATAGTGATTCCAATCTCCTATAGCTAGCTTGGTAGTCGTAAATAAGCTTTCAGCTTTGAACGTCGGAACACAAGCCATCTTACTCAATTATACGAGTCAACTCAATGAAACAATCGTACTGTGTTTTGGTAAGTGAGACAACAAAACATTTCAATTAGGTGTTCATTCACCTAAGAAACAAGAAAACAAAAACAAACGTGCTTTTCTAGAAGACAAGTTAAGAACAACAACTTATGAAGTACACAACAAACAAACAAGCCTTCACGAACCGAAAAGACAGATTGCTAACATTTCAATCAGCCCTTAGTCTTGACAGGAAGCTGTAGATAGTCTTTGTTCAAAATGACGTGCTAGAAGTGACACCATTCTTTGACAAAATGGCGCTACTCTAACTGCCACATGCTACGCTGGTTAGAAAAACTTCTTTTACGCTTTTAGATCCTGTAAACAAAAAATAAAACAATATTAATATTACCGGTCTCTAAAAAAGTTGTGCAAAATTGTACTATCCTAAGAGTTAATCCGAAATTTACGTACAGACGTTTTTTTGAATGCTCCTAGCGGTAAAATAATCGCGCAACCGGCTTCTCTTCGCTGTACACAATTCGGAAAGATTTATCCGAACTTAGCTCTGCCCAGAGCAAGAAAACGAAGAACAAAAGTTGTTGGAGGTGGAGAGAAGAATGGGAGATAGGTTCCTCGTATATTGAGATTTTTCTGTTTTCAGGAGAATGGAGAACACAGTTTATATAGACAGTCCCCAAGCACATGCAAATGAATATGACATTAATGGCTCATAAACAAATCATTAACGAACAATAATGAAAAATAAAAAAATGTGGGAAATTGCTGGATTATGAAGCCGTCACATGTTCAAAACGTGAAAAATTAAGAGCATTAAAAGTCCAACGTTCAAATAATTGATGAGTCAAAACCAGTCAAAAAAATAAAGAGGAGCAAAAAGAATTTTAGGGTCTCAATACGAACCCGAAGAAGGAATCAAATCGACATTCGACGCCTGCAGATGTGGGCACGTACCTGCACCCGTTACATGAGCCAAACCGAACCGAACCGAATCGGACGGCGGCGGTGGCGTGCACATGTGGCCCATAGGACTTCCCACTCAAATCCACAAGGAAGCAAAGTAGAAGTAGTAATATAAACACACACTCTTGTGTTTGTCCCGATGTGGGACTAAAAGAATTGGAGGAAAGTTGGTTCTTGTCAAAGGAGGCGTCAACAAACAACAACAACAACAACAACAACCCCCCCCCCCCCCCCCCCAAAAAAAAAAAAAAAAACAAGTAGCAGAAAGTTTCTAGACAGGTGTATAATATGCATAGATGAGATGGACTACATCCTTGAATCTCACTTAGTGATTATTGTTTTTGTCTGAAGAAGTACTTGATAGACTTTGCCTTAAATCAGACTTCTTGAACCAGATTCAGAAAATAGCACACATAGTACGCTAGAGGTTCTTGGGTCTGTCAGGTGGTGCTTTTGATTGGCCATGCGCAATTATTCCATAGCCTTCACGACCTCTCATATAGGTAAGTCCTCAAAGGGTTGGTGATAGGAGTTAACCCTGCACATTATGCTTGGACCTATTAAGAGTTAAGACTCATCCTAACCATATCACACAGGAACACTGTCTCCATAGGGATGGAGTATCATTGTATATCATCGTACAACCACTTGGGCATTAGTTTAAAAGAATTTTAATCTCAAGGTTAGTGTTCCATAAAAGTCAGCTAAGTTCAGCTTGTTTCTATCCATTGAACCGGGTTCTTGGGATCTCCATGTCACGTCCCAATTTTTGAAGAATCGATGGTTGCCACGGGCGTGATGCCGTACAAGCCTAGATTGCACTTGTACACAGCAAGAAGATAAACAAGTCATGGTATTTCTCATATATAGCGATATAGAAGCGAAAATAAGCAGACAACTTGAAGTCACAACATAATAGAATGAAAAGTAGCACTTTATTGATAATGATCCTTGAATACATAGCTTACAACAGATTACAAAGCTTCTCAATTACAACAGATACATTGGCCACTTGGCTTACATTAAAATTTGTCGTCTTGGCTTACAATCTCACGGATACAACTGAATTACAATGTTCCATACATTATACCCTTTATAATAGAAGACGCCACAAATAGAAGAAGAGCTTCTACGCGCCACAACGATGCTTCGATGCCTCAGACAATTCCAGCCACTCCCCAACTTGAGTACCCGGGGATGCCCACAAACGTGGGTTAGTACATATCGCGTACTGGCGAGTAGAACTAGCACACTCATCTAAACCAACACTAAGTAATCATGTGATTAAGCATGCATATTGGAAATATGATCTTTCTAATTAGAGACTAGGTTCATTTCAGTGATCAGAGTATCCAGCAGCATAATGAAAGCATGTTATAGGTTCAGCAACATAAGTTGAATATGAGAAAAATATTATATATCGCTTATTAGCTATTCTTACCAACATTCCACTCGTCGTATCCCTGCAAAACAAGGATTAGCCATACAATAATTATTATTAAAAATTCCTACGAATGATCAATTATGCATGAATAATTGTTCTCGTCAACTTACAACCTAACTATATTAGGATCATTGGTGATATAATCCACGCACAACGAGGGACATGCCATATAGGACTTTGAAGGGCGTATGAAACGTAATTCATGAGGTTGCGATCCCCAATAAATGTCTAGTTTATACACAGTTCTACCAAAGCACTATATTTCCTCCTAGGTCGAACGATCTCGGTGCCCCGGTACAACTCGTTCGAGAAAACTTACCAAACTTTGTGCACAAGTTGTCCATGACCATGCAATGTCTATGCAAATAAACTCTTATGTATAAATTATATAGTAAAGAAATATAAGTAAAGCTTCGCATTATCGAACCCTTTTTGTGTTACTCATTCTCAAATGGATTGGTGACCCATAGATCCCAACTTAGAGACCTTCTTGTGGCCCGGTGGTACCAAACCATAATATATACTTGCATATGAAGCATTTTCTTCATAGTTACTGTACACTGATGCACTTACACCTATACATATATTCAATGTTCTATTCTTAGTGTTACAAGTAGGTAAAACAGATTTGTACAATATTTCTCATTCTCATGTAAGACTTACTTTATAGCATTATTCTTGTGTCGATAGTATTAGTATTTTATTTTTCATGTGTTTCTTTGTTTATAGCGGCATTGAATATAAGGGATCACTATTTTTATGTGAACTAGAGCAACATATAGTTATGAAATACAACAAGGTAACACTAACATTTATTTTATTAGGGCATGAAGGTGTAGAGGAGAAGGGATAGATCCAATCACATATACAAATATCGTTTCCATGCCACGATCCCACATTCGCCTACGATTCCCTCCAAGAATGATCTGACGCGATGCACAGTCTTCTAACATGTCATAACCATACCCTTGAATCACGCTCCATAAAATATCTCATCCGGCCAAGTTAAGCAAGACTGCATCATCACACCAAGCATCTCAAATTTTTGCACAACTTGTATCCCATCTGTCTGATCTATAACGAATTCTAGCATAATGTCTTTACGCGGCGCGAGACATTATATAATATACTACTCAAAAAAAATTTCGTCCTCAAAACTTAAAGAAATAGCTCAATCCACCATGTCACTTAAATTACCAAAAAAAGGTTTTTAAGCCAGTTATAGTTCAATATCTCATTCCAATCCCTTGCTAATATTGTTTATTCATGATTTTTGTATACTTATGCGTTCAATTCAACTATCTTATTTCTTCCCAAAAAATTTCTTCATGTTCCTCAATTCACCAATATTCTCCTACAGCTCTATTTGAATTCCATTTACCAATTCGCCTGGTTCGTACATATATTCAGGCGTCCCAAAAATATAGTGCACTCCGCCAATGCTAATGGTTAGAGAATCAAATGGCTACAAATGTAACTCATTTCTCATTACTTGTCACTTAATAATTTTGACCAAGCTGTTCCTTAACATCAATTTCCCATAACTCCAAGTTCTAGCAACATTTACTCGGGCAATCATATTCATATCTTTCCAACACGTTGAAATCAAGTTTCGATCTAAGCAATTCTCAATATTTGTCAATGTCCTCTCGGTCCGACATATATACAAATATTTTATCTCGTTCATAGTTTTCATTTGTATAACCATTTACCACAATCGCTATCTACTCAATTTGCCAAATATAAAATCCTTAGGGACTGCCCAGGTTAAGTGACTAGCCAAAGCACGATACTTTAATCTTTTCGAACCAAAACCAACCGTAACATAATTTCTATCTCTTATGAATAATTTGACCTGTCGTCACTTTGTTTCAATTTATCCAACTTTGATTAATTACATTAAGAATATCACCACCTTCTTTTTATTATTACTCCAAGTGTATTTACAATCGTTCTGATAGTTCCTCAATATTTTATTCCTTTCATTCAATTTTTAGCAACTTTTTCCCAACATTAACGGCATCCAAATTCTAATGAATCTAGAGTTCCCTTTTTTATCATATCATAGTCCATGCGACCAAAATTTATTATAGTTCGACGATCATAATCTGTCCAGTGCAACAATCGCATTAGCCACATCATGTATCAAGTTTTTTTTTCCAACGTATCAAATTTCTATCAAAATTCTCGACCGACGAATCCATCATTTATCCCAATTTATTTCTCATCCCAAATTGATTCCGAAAGAAGCTATTCCAAGAAAATCCAACTGATGGAACCCACCATTGATTTTTTTTTTCCATTCTAGCCGAGATAATCAAAGCTATCTTTTATAACCAATAATTTCCAAATTTGCTCATCAAACAGTTTAACCATTCTAATACGACTTGCTATTCTGAAATACTCATACTCAATCCCATAACTAACTATTGAAACATCGACTGTATATAGACTGACTCACAACATACACTATTCGAGTCTCACACGATATTACATTATCCGTAGAACATCAATAGGGTCATCCTATGGGTCTCCGACCATCAACATAACTCTTCGGTCAAGTCTCTATGGTTTGCTATACCGACAGCTAAATCTAGTGTTCATAGGCAACTCATCTCATGCTAGGCAGTTGTTAGGGACTATAGTTATCTCTATTCTTAGAGCCAACTGAAATCAAACATGTCTAAGGGACTTCTACCCCAATCTGATTACCAACGAATATACTACCATTGACCTACCCACAAATAAGAAATATCCAACAATCTGGGTCAGGTCTATCTACCCACGGTCAATATCATAAGGGTCTATGTCACGCCCCGATCTCCCGCAGGCAAATCGGCCATTTTTGCTAGGCGAGAATCACCTCGCCAGTGCTCCCGCGGAACGATCGATTTGCCTGCGGGAGATCGGGGCGTGATATGTTGGTATCAGGGCCTGGGTTATACGTCTTTGGAATTCGTTTCAAATATTTTTATTTCAAAAGCTCGTTCGTGGGTTATGTGCACGCTCTCTCTCAATGCCTCAATGGAATATTCCAACAATAAGTCTAAATACTTTCAAAATGCGTTTTGAATGATATGATTGCTTGTATGATATTATGCTGCGAGTGGCCTTTGTGCCAACCTGAGTGAGAACTCTTGAGATTATCGCAAGTAGCTTGTCCGATTTTACTAACTCTAAGTTTGGTTGAATGCATATGTTTGAGGGATGCCTTGAACTTGTGCACGATCCAAGACTCAAGAAGATGTGAAACTCGAGTGCTAAGACTTTGCTATCGCTAAGTTGGTTGGAGTGCTCATGCTAGAAGTGCACTTTGAATATGTGTACGATCCAGACTAGCGATATGCCAATCTAGAATGCTTGTGCAAGTGAATATCTAAATGAACAAGTACAACGACTTGTATAAGTTTGCCTCAGCCTTGTATCATTAAATCAAAATTGATTGAAACGTACTGCTTGTCCTCAGTAAGTCTCGAGGATGAGACTTTTTCTGAGTTGGGTTGGATGTAACACCCCATTCTGTTCAAGCGGATTGCCGATTCAAACGACAAAAGTACAATGTCCCGACCCGCTTTGCTCAGGCGAGAATACTCGTTTGAGGCAAAGGATACCCAGACTTGTCCCTACAGGAATTCAACTTAGGCTTTCAGAGGCTCGCTTGACGTATCGCTCAACTGAGGCAAATCATCGCTAAGGTGGGTGGTTACGGTGAACTTGTCTTTGCTTAGCTAGCACACATAAAATGTGGAATGATACATGCTAGTCGCTAGGTGAATCACCCCCTACATGCTAATAAAAATTTAATGCGCCTAGCTAAAGGAATAATCCCAACTTGTATTGTTATGCTAGAACATGAAAATGAAATATTGCTTATATTCAGACCCTCGTATGCTAAATTCCTTACGGTTTCACCTCTCGGCTTACCTTCGGGTTCGAGCAAACGTGTTGCTATGTTCCTTAGAAATGCATGCTTGCCTGCTTTCAAATATCTAACGTTATTGTATTGTGCATGTATTGAGTTAGCTAGGAGACTATCAAATAGTTCTTCTATGCAATTGAACCTGCAAGTATCCTGGACCATTAGGTCACCAAGGCAAATCCCCGAACCAGGAGAATGCATCAAAGCAAGAATGAATATTGAATCATACTTGAATGATAATCATGTCAAGTATGCATCTAAACAAGGATCGTGTCAAGTAAGAATGAATCCCAGCTCGTGGAGCATATGCTCGTTCAGGATAAGATTAAGATTCATGATTATCATGTCAAGCTATGGAAAAGAATAGACCCTGACCCTGCATTATCGCGGACAACTTGTGCACAAGGTATGTTATGTTGAGTTCCGCGGATGATCGCTGGGGCACTGGGACCGATCCGATCCGGACGGGACGTATGAGCAGTCATATGTTATAGGGCAAGGTGTTATGCAGCGGGGCTCGCCACCTGCGTTGCATATCATTCTGTGTCTTGAGACTGTGAACCGTCTATAATGGCTGTGCCAGCGACTTATGTCATATAGATAAGTCATCCTCGCTTAGCGGCTATCCGCGTACGAGTTATTGTATCACATCAAATAAAAAACTGAACACCTGAACGATCATGTTATAAGAACTCTCGTGTTTGCATATGCTATGCCTCCTGAATATTTATACTTATCCGTGCTCAAATTAACAATTTTGCCTTGGACAGGGAAGGTAAAATGGTAAGTTGGTAAGTCTCGTCGTGTTTCCTCTCATGTCGTACGGCGCACTGCCACACGTTTTAGACTATTCAAATCTTGCATGAAATTGATCCTAAGGCAACTAGAAAGACAACTTAATAGTTGGTGCACGGAACCTATATTACGTGTTTGGATTTGTCGAGCGGGCGAGTAGCCTCCCCACCAGTACATTCAATGTACTGATAACCCACTAGATCGTTTGCAGGGTGCGGAAGAACCTCGTTCGGTGCGGATGCCTCCTTCGTGCGTGCTAAGGCAAGGAGTTCCCTCTGAAGCCTTAGGGCGCTGCGTCCGAAACTGAAGCACATATACAAGACATAATACTGGAACATTGCCTGAACACTGCCTGTACAATCAATCCATAATTGTAGCCACTTGGCACACTTTTACTGTTTCAGATAGAGAGGCTTGAGCGACTTGTAATCTCGGCTATGCGCCGCCTGTAACACATGTTTATATCAATAAAGAGTTTCTTTACTTCAACTTGTGTTATTCAATGCTTTCGCTATATTGTCGACTCAGTGAACTTGTTACCAAATCGCTATGCGTTTATGACTTCGCTGCACTCGAACAATTTGTACGACTCTTTGGCTTAGAACTCATACCGCCAGCCAATGAAATACGGCCTTGCACGGGCGTGGCTCATGCTCGTGCGACATTACGTCCGGATGGGTCAAAGCGATCGTTCCGCGGGAGCGCTGGCACGGTGATTCTCGCCTAGCGGGAACGGCCGATTTTCTTGCGGAAGATCGGGGCGTGACAGTCTACCTCAAATAAAGGTTTATTCTAGACTTACCCCAACCAACAAGGTCATCTAGAACTACAAACTCAAATCCCATATCCATCAAGTAAATCGCCAATGATCAAAATCCAAATTGCTATAACATATTATTTCATTTCTGATTTTATAGTCATACTCTAGTTGTATCTTTATAACATTCTTGAGTTCTTAAGTATCCGATTATCTATGGGATAAGACAACTAATCCAAACTTAAATTTTGACCGATCACCTTTACTAATAAATCGTTCATGGTCCTTGCTCTCAATTCTTTTCCATTCATGTTATGTATTCTTATGTCCAGTTTCACCAAAATAATTTATAACCGACAATATCACTCAACCAATACATTAAAGATATTTTTCTTCCGATTTATTCCATCGATCATCCTTTTGCTAATTTTATTTTGATAGGGTCAACTTTTGTTCGCATTAATAATCAACTTAATTGCATCACCTTATCAAGGTCTCATAGAACTTTATCTCGATAAGCCACATTCGATAAATATTTACGTATTTGATACATCGGTCATACCCCAATCTAGAGATCGCCCGCGATATTTATACTTTGATAATTTATATTTTTCATCCAACTGTCATCAAAGAAACTAAGTTTTATGCCGACCAATTGCTATCAATGCGGTGAAACTTTCCACAGAAAGTATCTATCTCAACTTGCTATACCTCAAGCTTTATTTGTATTTCATCCGACTAGTTCTCATAAGTAACTTCCATATGATAATAAGCAATAAGGGTCATCGATTAATCCTTTCCAATCCGTTGAGTTCATATGCTGACTAACTATTATCCATCAACTTGATAAGTTTAAGTATTCTCGCTTCATAGTTGCTACCCTTTTAAGTTAGGCATGCATCCAATGTTTCGCACCTAAGGTCAAAGGGTAAAATTTCTCACATACTCGTTCCAACTATAAATAATTTTTGAAACTTCCAACTTAGGTATCCAAATATTATATCCCACTTATGACTCTTAATCAATTCCAACCAATCTCATTCGATATATTTTTCAACTTATTTATCGATAGTAACATTCAATCATTGATGCTAAATTTGAAACTTTTCATCGGTCATATTTAAGCCACCGTTAACTAACCATATATTCCACCTCATTGTTCCCAACTAAGGCAACAATTTCATACCTTCTTACATCCTTACTACCCAATGTAATATTAAGCTATCGAAGGTGTAATGTTGACAACTCAAATCTAACTAGCAAGGGTCGCTGACATCGCATTACAACAAGGCATCTTCCCCAACTATGTCTCGGCACTACCCTATTCTTACTGGTAGGCTCAATACTATCACTTATGAAAGGGGCATGCAACAACATCACTAAGAGGGTAGAGGCATATACCACTCATAGATAAGGCATTCCTAACAATCATACTGTTCTTACACGGATCCAATATCCATCCCACAATACCTTTTCGTGGTAGCGTTGCCATCCATAAACATGATTCTCATACTCAGATATAAAACACATTTTCACCATCGCATATGAATCAACTCAGCATTACTGTTGATTTTTTCTGTTAAAATTACTCAAGTATAATTCAAATGATTACAACATACACATTGATTACTCTTTATTCCCACATATACTTTATTAATCACCGGTTATTTTTTTATGGCATCGAATTATTGTTGGGTTCTTGGTATCTTTTACAAATCAAGAATCATAACTTAGGACAATCACAATATTTAGACATATTGTATGGAACATCCAGTGAGTGTAGCCAAGAGGTCAAATACTCTCGATTGCGGAAGCATTTTTGAACAACAGCGGAAGTAACACAGAACGATCACATATACAAATTCTATAATCGCATAAGCGACTTTGAATACTCGTAGAAGGCAACTTTGAATACGTACTGAGGTGACTGTGACTATTCGCAGATGAGACTTTAGATAGTCACCGAAGCAACTTTGAGTATTCGAGAAGTATCTTTGAGTAATCGTGGAAGCAAATTTGATTTAGAATTTGCTGAGTCTAATGACGCATAACCGTGCTCTGATACCAATTTTTCATGTCTCGATTTCCGAAGAATCAAAGGTAGCTACGGGCGTAATATTGTACAAGCCTAGATTGCACTTGTACAATGCAAGAAGATAAACAAGTCATGGTATTTCTCAGATACGGGGATATAGCAGCAAAAATAAGCAAAAAAAATTAAAGTCACAATAGAATATAATAAAAAGTAGCTCTTTATTGATAATGATCCTTAATTACATGACTTACAACATATTACAAAGCTTCTCAATTACAACTGATACATTGTCCAGTTGGCTTATATTGATATTTACCGTCTTGGCTTATAATCTCACTAATACAACTGAATTACAATATTCCATAAATTATGCCCTTTATAACAGAAGATGCCTCCAATAGAAGAAGAACTTTTGCGTGTCCCAACAATGCTTCGATGCCTCAGACAGTTTCAGCCACTCCCAAAGCTGAGTACCTGGGATGCCCACAAATGTGGGTCAGTACATATCGCGTACTGATGAGTAGAACTAGCCCACTCACCTAAAACAAGCATGCATATTAGAAATGTTATCTTTCTAATTAAAGACTAGGTTCATTTCTGTGATCAGAGTATCCAGTAGCATAATGAAAGCATGTTATAGGTTTAACAGCATAAGTTGAATATGAAAAAAATATTACATATCGCTTATTAGCAATTCTTACCAACATTCCACTCATCGTATCCCTGTAAAACAAGGATTAGCCATACAATAATAATTATAAAGAATTTATGTGAATGATCGGTTAAGCATGCATAATTGTTCTCGTCAATATGCAGCCTAACTATATGAGGGTCATTGGTGATATAATTTACGTACTACGAGGGACATGCCATATAGGATTTTGAAGGATATACGAAGCGCCATTCATGAGGTTGTGAACCCCAATAAATGTCTCATCTATACCCAGTGCTACTAAAGCACTATGTTTCCTCATATGCCGAACGATCCTGGTGCCCCGATGCATCTCGTTCGAGGAAACTTACCAAACCTTGTGCACAAGTTGTCCATGACAATGCAACGTCTATACAAATAAACTCTTAAGCATAAATTATACGGTAAAGAAATATAACTAATGCTTCGCATTATCGATCCCTTTTTGTGTTAATCATTCTCATATCGGTTGGTGACCCGTAGGTCCCAACTTAGAGACCTTCTTGTGGCCTGGTGGTACCAAACCACAATATATACTCGCATATGAAGCATTTCCTACATAGTTACTATACATTGATGCACTTACACCTGTACAAATATTTATTATTTTATTCTCAGTGTTATAAGTAGGTAAAACAAATTTGCACAATATTTCTCTTTCTCATGTAAGACTTACTTTATAGCATTCTTCTTGTGTCGATAGTACTAGAATTTCATTATTCATATGTTTCTTTGCTTATAGCAGTATTGAATATAATGTATCACTATCTTTATGTGGACTAGAGCAACATTTAGTTATAAAATACCGCAAGGTAACACTAACATTTATTTTATTAGGGCATGAAGGAGTAAAAGAGAAGGGACAGATCGAATCACATATACAAATATTATTTCTATGCCACGATCCCACATTCGCCTACGATTTCCCTCAAGAATGATCTAAAACGATGCACAGTCTTCTAACTTGGCATAACCATACCCTCTAATCATGCTCCATAAAATATCTCATCCGGCCAAGTTAAGCAAGACTGCATCATCACACCAAGCATCTCAATTTCCTGCACAACTTGTATCCCATCTATCTGATCCATCTCGAATTCCTGCATAATGCCTTTACGCAGAGTGGGGCATTATATAATATATCACTCATAAAAAGTTTCGTTCTCGAAACTTAAAGAAATAACTCAATCCACCATGTCACTTAAATCACTAACGAAAATATTTTTAAGCTAGCTATAGTTCAATATCACATTCCAATCCCTAGTCAATATTGTTCATGCATAAATTTTGTATACTTATGAGTTTAATTCCACCATCTTGTTTCTTCCCAAATAATTTGTTCATGTTCCTCGGTTCACCAATATTCTCCTGCAGCTCCATTTGAATTTCGTTCACCACTTCGACTGGTTCGTACATATATTTCAGACGTTCCTAAAATATAGTGCACTCAGCCAATGCTAATGGTTAGAGAATCAAATGGCTACATATGCAAATCATTTCTCATTACTTGTCACTTAATGATTTCGTCCAAGATGTTCCTTAACATCGATTTCCTATAACTCCAATTTCTAGCGACACTTACTCGGTCAATCCTATTTGTATCTTTCTAACATGTTGAAATCAAGTTCCAGTCTATGCAATTCTCAATATTTGCCAACGTCCTCTCAGTCCAACATATGTATAAATATTTTATCTTGTTCACAGTGTTCATTCGTATAACCATTTGCCACAATCGCTATCTACTAAATCTGCCAAATATAAAATCCTTAGTGACTGTCCAGGTTAAGTGACTGCCCAAGCACGATATTTTAATCTTTCCGAACCAAAACCGACCGTAACATAATTTCCATCTCTTATGAATAATTTGACCTATCGTCACTTTGTTTCAATTCATCCAACTTTGATTCATTATATTAAGAATATCACCGACCTTCTTTTTATTATTACCCTAAGCGTATTTACAATCGTTCCGATAGTTCCTCAATATTCCATTCCTTTCATTCAACTTCTAGCAACTTTTTTCCAACATTAATAGCGTCTAAATTCTAATAAACCAGAGTTCCATTTTTGATCATATCACGGTCCATGTTGTCATGTCCCAGTCCTAAAATACCAAGGGATTAGCCATGTGGCAATGGCCAACAACACAACTCCAATGGGCAAACCCAATTTAATGGACCCTTTCGAGTGTACTTAAGCTATAATCAATAATAATGGTCTAAAATATATGTCATAGTCTATGTATCTAATCTCATCCATAATTCATAAACAAGAGGTAATATGATAAACCAGTCTCAAGCACCAATACCATAAATGAAACTGTCTATCACAATATAATAAATAAATATTACGGGAAACAACTCGTATCAAAATAATGAGAGAGAAAATATTCAATTCCATAACTAAGAATCATGAGGCATCATACATAAAGATAATTTGAGAACTCAAGAGAAGTCCTCCGGTATGACCTCGTCCTCGGCTGCTGTAACTGCTCCGAGATCAGCTCTGACCCTATAAACCTCGGGATAAACCTTCTTGTCAATACCTGAGGACATAATCCATATCCAGGTCCTCAGGGGATATACCAAGGTACAATAAATACTCAAGCCAAAAGTGAACAATATAATGGTATGAATAAGGGGGAGGCTACAACAATCAACTATGTGAAATACAAATGAGAGTATGGTATCGTACCCAAGGCTGGTACTCACGAACGATCCCAATGGACACTTTTGTAATCTAACTGTACACTCAAGGCTCCGTATGGGGAAACCAGGAGGAAGATGTCTATATATAAATATAATACTTTAGATTCCGCATAGGGAACCTAAAGCCTAATATACATAAATAGTAATATTAAAATATGCCCAGAGCACGATAAAGACTCTCCCCACCCAATATAACCTCATGTCTCAATCAAGACACGAAAGATGATGACCTCTAACTATCGACACAAGTCATAGTCAATATGTACAATTATAGTTACCACTATAGCATGCATCCCGTAGTCCTATCCAGAGTCCAAGTACTACGATCAAGTCGAAAAAGACTCTACCACATGAATATCGTGTCAAGTGTCCTATGGTCGGATGGGCAAATAACATATGCACAAAACATGGGTTCGAAAGAAAGACTCTCTAACTACTATACTCGACTCCGCAGGGGATGTCGGTACCCGAATCTTGTCCGGACACAAAGTATCGTATAACGGCCCTAGGTTCATAAGTAAAATAGGACTGGACCTGACAAGATCCAAATATAATCTCATCTACATAAATCGATACTAATAAAAGATTATTATCATGAGATTTTATAAAAAAGTGTAGTGTCAACTTTTCCTTTTGAAAAATCGTGTTCAAGTAGGAAGAAAATAAGGCCCTCATACCAAGCACGAGAAACTTGTTTGAGTCCGTATAGAACCTTGCGTAACTTGAATACGTGATCAGGATATTTAAAATCTTCAAAGCCAGGGGGTTGATTAACAAAAACTTCTTGTTTATAAAACCATTTAAAAATGCACTTTTGACATCCATTTGAAAAAGTTTAAAATTATGAAAACTAGCAAAAGCACATAATATGTGAATAGATTTTAGTCTAGCAACAAGAGCATAGGTCTCATTGTACTCAATACCTTTCTCTTGAGCTACGAGACGTGCTTTGTTACGTGTGAGTAAACCATCCTCATTTAGTTTATTTTCGAAAATTCATTTGGTGCCAATGACTGGGTGATCATTAGGTCTAGGAACTAGTTCCTAAACTTGATTATGTTCGAATTGGTTAAGTTTCTCTTACATTGCAGAAATCCAAAATTTATCATTAAAGGCTTTTACTATATTTT
Source organism: Iris macrosiphon (assembly GCA_036927795.1). Taxonomy (NCBI): domain Eukaryota; kingdom Viridiplantae; phylum Streptophyta; class Magnoliopsida; order Asparagales; family Iridaceae; genus Iris; species Iris macrosiphon. The sequence continues at coordinate 50,403,296 of JAYESA010000018.1, forward strand.
TAGGTTCTATCTGAGAAATAAAAGCAACATTAGCAATGACATCGCTACTTGTAGAACGAGTACTTACACCTTTTGATACATTACCTATTACCAAATCCTCTAGATGGTTGGCAGTAAATTTTAGTCTTTTATGCAGACTCTCCATATAGGTAGTTGTTGTATCTTCAGGGTCATTGGTGCTAAAGATAAAACATCTGCAACCAAACACATTAAAATAGCTGCTAGTAGGAATTCTATTAAACCATAGTTCATAGGGAGTCTTCTTCGATATAGATCGAATAAGAACCCTATTCAGAACATAACATAATGTATTTACAGCCTCAAACCAAAAATATTTCGGAATGTTATAGGGATTTAACAAGACTCTAGCCATATTGCCAAGAGTTCTTTTCTTCCGTGTTGAGAAGTTCTAGGACAAGAAAACTTATGCAAAAATCCATTTGAATCAGAAAATGATTTAAAATCAAAATTTTTGAATTCTCCTCCTTGATCACTTCAGATACGAGTAATCATGAAGCCCTTTTCATTTTGTACCTGTTTTCAAAAAGTAACAAACTCTAAAATGCCTTATTTTTGTTTGCAACAAAATAACCTAAGTATATCTCGAAAAGTAATCAATAATTACATAAACATACAATTTATCGTCAAGACTGACGACTCTACCACTACAAAAATACACTGTTTTAGTGACAGAATTATCCGTCGCTAAAATGCATTTTTTCGTCACTATTTGTATTTGTCATTAGCGATGGAAATATTCCGTCAGAAAAAGTAACGTCGCTACGGAAATTTCGTCGCTAATCTATCGCTTTATCGACGGATTAGCGACGGAATGAGCGACATATAAGCAACGACGGATTAGTAAAGTATAAATTTTGTCGCTAAACTTTCTGACTACTTGTCACTACCACATTCTAAAAATAGGTATATTTTTGACTTTTATATATTATTAATATTGTGTGTAGTTATTTTAAATAATTGCATGATATGTGTATTTATATTATATTATATTATATACAGTGTTCTAATGTTTGAGTTAGTAGACTAGACCTAGAAGCCCACTAGATGGACCCCTGACCGAAATATAGGATTATGATTATGATTTGTATTATTTAGGATTAAATTATTTTAGGTTGTAATTAATTACCATAATTTTATTTAATTGTTACACCCTATCGTTGTTGCAATATTCGGAGCCCAGCCTTAGCCCATAATTCCAACAAGTTGTTGCATTCTAGACTTGACTTAGGCGCTGGACTTTTTCGTCACTCAAAATCATAATCCTTTGTGATTTAATTTAATTGCACAACTTTCCGTGTCCGAAATCCATTATTTAATCCCGTGTCGCGCACATGTGTCGTTGTCATTAATTTTGAGACATCAACTCAATCCATTTAGCCAGACCAATTAAAGTGTCCAAGACTGACACCAGGCCTACAACTTTCTTGACCTTTGTGTAACTCATAATTATGCTCTCTTGTGCTTCATTTTAGCTGCATAATATTTCTCGCGGACGTTTATTTTAATTCTAAATAAAATCTAACTTTGTATCGTTGTGCGTTCCAATCGAAATTGGAGACACAATCTTGATCTATTTTGAGCAACCCAAATTAGGGTAATATTATGTTCTAGGTCTTCTTCTTTCATGACACTTCTGTCCCACTTAATTTTAGCCCCATGTACTTCAAATTAATTTTAGAACACCACTTATATTTATTTAATTAAATTGGGGATACCAACTTTGACTAATCCTGTTTTAATCCCAATTTAATCCAAATACCCCATTAATTAAGCCCATGCAAAACACACAACGCCCCCTCACCCTACAAAATACCAAACACCAAATTGCCAACCAATTTTTTATCATTTTATGTGTCTGTGCAAATACCCAAATTTAAGGGGCTTAATTGTAAATGTTGCATTAGGTGTCATCACCCCATTGGTTCAAACCAATGGAGAAACCCTAACCCATTGACTAGTCAACCTCACTCCTCTCTCCCTCCTTTGTATGAATAATTCATCATGTTAGATCTGAGCCACCCATTCAAATGGGGACTCATTATCACCACACACCTCCCATCACCTATCCCTATATAATATCACCATCACTCTTCTCTTCCCCCAAGCCGACCCTAATCCCAACACCTAGAAAATCCCCCCTTTCTCTCTCCTTCCTCCTTGTCCCAACCGTATACATTTTTCCCTTTCTCTTCTTCTTCTTCTTCTTCTTCTTCTTCCTCTTCACTTCTTCTTCTTCTTTTTAAAAAAACCAAGGAGAACCCTCCTCCGGCCCTTGGCTCCGGCCACCACCCGGCCACTCCTTCTTCTCCGCTCGCACCCCCAGCAAGCTCCTCCTTCCCCGGCTGCTACTGCTGCTTCCATACGCGCCTGACTCTGCCGCTGCACCCAACTCCGGCAACCATCACAGCTGAGTTCCCCCGACCGACTGCCATCACCACCATCCCGCACCTCCGTTCGACCCGACCCTGACCACTCCTTCTTCTCCACCCGTACCTCCACGAGCGGCCACCCTGCTTCCCTGTACCTCCCTCCAGCCGAGTTCCTCCCCCGCACGAACTCCTCCCACCACCACCATCGTCGACATCATCTCCTTGCACCACCGCCTCCAGTCTCCAGTCGACCCTCCCTCCAGCCTCAAAGTCGACCTCCACCTCCACTGTCATCGGTCACCACCGCCGACCTATCAGCCTTGACGTCTCCTTCCTGATCACCTCCTTTCACCCGACCTCCCCGCCTGCACGACGCTGACCCGTCGAAAACCCGCTGCTCTTCCCACGCTGCACCGGTCCCTCGACTGAACCACCACGCACCACCAGCACCTTCATCATCATCATCAACATCGTCATCATCACCTTCAGCCTTCATTAACACCATCGTCATCGTCGTCATCAACCCGCTGTCCAGACTGTGCTCGCCAACTCGTTGAATCGCCGGAAGCCGTGGCCCGTCGACCTGAGCGCATACACAGGTTCGAGTTCCCTCTTGCTTACATGTACGCGTACGCACATACGCATATTCTTCACTAGTATACATACGTATTTGTATGGTTTAATACGTGTATTATGGTATATGGGTGTATGTGTGTACGTATGAGTATATCTATTTAGTAAGTGTTTATATATGTATAGCATATGAACCCATTGGTATATATATATATATATATATATATATATATATATATATATATATATATATATATATATATATATATATATATATATATATATATATATATATATATATATATATATAGTATATTTCTCAAATTAGTATATATATACATATATAGTATATGTTAGTATGTATGTATTGGTATATATATATACATATACATGTATATAGTAAATGTATTCAATTGGTACATACATACATATATATATACATATATATATATATATATATATATATATATATAGTATATGTATATGTATATGTATATTAATCACTTGGTGCATGTATATATATATATATATATATATATATATATATATATATATATATATATATTCAGTATATGTATTCTTTGGTATATATATAATTATTGGTTGTTATACATATACAAATATATGGTACGTATATATATATTATATATTATAAGTAATTAAATATATTGTTAATTATGACTGCAATATGTACATGATGTATGACCCCTAGGTATAGCTGCGGATATCCCGTAGTTGTACATGACCTTGTAACCCTGAGTATTAGTGATCAGACTGCCTTATGTACATTGACGTACTGGCAAGATCGTATCATTTACTGTCTGTTTTGCACAGCAATTACAAACGCAAAACCCGTGCAATCAGATGCACACTTGACCCTAGTTGACCAGTGTCATACCTAGCGTAGCCCTGAGTTCATTGTGTTTTGATCGTGTGTGTTAGTGTAATATCTGATGCAATATTGTATTATATTATATGTGTATAGGACTATTGGATCGTCCTGCGAGACTTCAGGAGCTGGACATTGGTATTGTCAGCTAAGGACCCCAGGCGAGTACATTCTCTGATAGTTTCTTATTTATGATATCCTCTATGTTTATAGTATTTACAGTATTTTCTTTATTGTATATCTCTCGAACATGTATATGCATCTTGTATATTTCCATCTATTTACTGCTACATAGTTTATATCAATGATGTAGAACTGCTGTTAGAGATGTACTTTGCTCCATCCTGACTGAAAATATTTTTCCAGACTACGCCTTAGAGGACTGGTGTCCGACATTTTATAGACCACAGGGAGAGTAGCTGTGACTTGGACCTTGTAGCCAGGTGTAATTCCGGGAGGTCTAGCCGGGATCAATAGTTATTTAGTTAGTTTCTATTAGCAGTTTATGGTACCGGATTTATCTCCGACATACTTTGTTTAGACTTGGATATTATTGTTGAGTTAGATTATTTTTATTTTGACTTGTGTCATATTTTGGTTTATTTATTTCTTCGATATCTTATCGTGCTTTAGCTATATGATTGAGTATTGTTCATATTATATTGTGATATCTGTGACTCCTTATGGAGTTGGATGCTCGTGTGAGAATGATTAGATATCATTGTAACCTAGACAGCGTTCTACCGCCGATGCTGCGGCGTAGGCTGGACGTACCCATGCACTCGTGCCCCAAAGTCTGGGTGCAGATCGTGACACGTTTTTAGTGGTGGCCCATGTAGGTCAGACTTCGCAATTAGAGCAATATCATGGTAGTGTGATATCCTAGTTGTACTACTGCGTGCCTGCGATAGGATCTAGAATATAGCATACTAGGATGAGAGCGAATACTCAATCACAACTAGGAATATTTCTAATCTATTATCTTGTTGTCCTTATTTTCTTTCTGAATGTTGCTTCCTTAGAATTTTACTGTCCTTCCTTGATGATATCGCATCTATTGCCTTGATTGATTCTTTTTGGTCTGTCTTCAGGATGCCGCCGAAGACACGATCTATGAGAGTGGGAGCATCAGCTTTATAGGGGTCTGCCACCTCTCCACCTGATGGACAGACATCTGGAGTTTCTCCTCTCCCACCTGTTCAGAGGATTGCCCCAGTTGTGACAGACAACCTTCCACCTCCACCGACTTCGCTTCCCGCAGGTATGCCCATTGACGGGGCACAGATGTTTACTTTAATCCAGGGCATGGTAGATGCCCAGAGAGTGACAGTAGAAGCTCAGCAAGTTTAAGCTGAGGCTCTGAGAGTGCAGGCAGAGGCACACCAAGCGCAGACTGAACTGATGAGAGAGAGCATGGAGAACGCTCACCAGATGGTACTACAGGCAGTTGAGAGAATTGCCCAGCAGTATCCTCGCCAGCAGCAGCCAAGGACGTTTTAGTATAACCACCAGCTGTATCCTGGCCAGCAACAGCCGAGGATGTTTCAGTATAACCACCAGCAGTACCAGGCACCGGTTCGTGTTCAGCAGGATCAGCAGACTAGTCATCACTGTAAGAAGCCAGGTCATCTTAGGAAGAGCTGTAGAGCGAGGCTAGTGTCACGCCCCAGTCCCAAAATACCGAGGGACTGGACGCGTGATAATGGCCAGCAGCATGCACCGATGGACAAACCTAATTTAATGGATCCATCGGGCATACTTAAGCTGTATTACATCAGTCAGGGTTTACTATTCTCATCCACAGATATAAGATAGTACATCAGCAGAAGAAATATTAACTACAACCAGATAAAGTAAATAAAATCGGAGAACAATCCGATATTAAGTCTGTTTACACAAGTTCTCAAAGACAGGGAATAAAGAGTTCAATTAAATAGGAAATAAGTCTATTTTCCATAATATTGAGCATGGCGAAGCAATTGTTCAGGAGAAGTCCTCAGCGATCACCTCGTCTTTAGGTTCGGGTACTGCTTCGAGTAATGCTCCTGCTCCGTACACCTCTGGGTAGATCTTGTCTGCTAAATCTGGGAACATAATCCATTCCAGGTCCTCAGGGGACATAGCAAGGTACAGAAAACATAAGCCAAAATATAATGCAGTGCAGAAATAAAGAAATAACAGGGTAAGTAACTAACCAGCTAAGTGATCATGCAAGATGAGAGTTATTAATCATACTTCAGGCTGAGACTACTACAGGATCAGTGACAAGAAACCATAGCAGTATTTTTCTCGAAGGGCCTGTACAGGTGCCAAAGCTCTGTGTCAGAGACTAGGACACTTCCAGATAACCATATATATATAATATAATCAGCCTTGATATGGTAATACTCTCCCCACCCAATGAAATCTCACGTCACAGTTCTCAATGTTCATGTTACGCAAGATTAGAACTAATGCAGTCAGTCATTTATTAAGTTCTAAGAAAATAAGCTTAAATCATGAAATCTATACAAAACCTCCTTGAATAATCAGGAAGATTCTATATCATGCTTAGTGTCAGGTGTCCTGGGTAAATAAGTACTGGATAGGGCAAGTACAACAGTCACAGAAATTAAAGCAAAAGAATCAAAATGAATCAATAACTGTATTTATGGCAAGGTACACTTGCCTGGGTTTCCTGTTCCAATTGTAGCTCGAGCTTCGGCTAGATTTCCAAGCAGTACTTCGGTTGCTGAAATAGACATCACCAACAGATCCAGAAAATATTAATCAGCTAGAAACGCCTGTCCTTGAGTCCAATTTGGAGACAAGGGCAAAAACGTCATTTTCGGGTCAAGGCGGATCCAAATGTGGGCCGCTTTGCACCGAAAATCGAGTCAGGGTCAAAGGTCTCAAAAATAGTCCAACTTAGTGTCAACAGGTCAGGAACAATGATACGAACCCAACGAATCTTCCAGAATTGGATTCCGATGAGCCGTTGCTCAAAATCGCCCGTCGGGTGGAGCCTGTGGGGCCCACGACACGCGATTTTGTCAACGTTCTCAGAATCGAACCAAACTTGGCTCACAGGACCAGCGTATTGCTACGAGTCCTATGACATAAGTTTCGTCTCGATCCGACGTGTATACACTAAGTTACAGCAAGTTTCAGAAAAGTCAGATACGGGGCGATGTCCGCGGATACGCACTGATTTCGGTATGCACGCACATCCGAATCAGCTTCTACAAAATCCCGCACGTCCGTATCAACGACGCGCACGTATCTGTGAAGACCGCACGCGACCAAGTCGTCCCATTTGGCGGGGCGTACTCAGTTCCGGGGTGAAACATGGTGTTGGTTTTCCTGTTTTTGGATCGCGGTGTGCGATCACCACAGGACGCGATGCCCCGAGCGGTTTGTCCGGGCACCGAGAGGGTCATACAGGCTACGCGATACAATTCACGGAATTGAAATCCGAGCTACGAGCAAGAAGTTACGGGTACCTAAACTTGGTCTGAAAAACCAAGTTTCCTCGTGTCAGACTCGTGTCCGACACGCGACACAGAAATTAGGGTTAGGGTTTACTGTGTCTGAGGCTACTGTGTCAGTGTCCTGCTGTGTCCGTGTCTGAGACTCACCGGAGTTGGCAGGGCAGCGGTGGAGCACTGGCCGGAGGAGGGAGGTGAACGGCGGCGAGGCGGAGCTGGGTTCACGGCGTGGCCCAAGGGCGGAGGCAGGCGTCTGATGGCGGGTCCGTAGGCGGCTACGGCGAGGTCTCGGCTCACTGGGGAGAGCAGCAGCGGGTGGCTCTGGCCGCGGGGGTCGGGGATTGCACGGCGAGGATGGAGGGGCTCGAGGCACTGCTGGATGGGAACGGCAGGCGGGCGATGCCGAGGAGGCTGAGGGCGGTTTCGGAGGCGGAGGAAGGGAGGTGCTGGTGGGCTTCTGCGGAGAGGCGACGGCCTGCGGGTCCTAGGGCGGCGAGGGGCTGAGCTTTGAGGAGGCGGACGGGTCTCAGGCGGCCGGAGGAAAGGGGGATTAGGGCTTTATATAGCAGCCGAAGGAGAGGGAGGGAGGCGGTCAGCCGTCGGCGGTTACGAGGGAAGAGGAAGGGAGGCGGTCGGACGTTGCGGGAGCGGAGGCGGCGCAGGGAGGCGGACGGCCGGCAGCGGCGGGCATTTCCGGCGGCGGAGGCGAGAAGTCGGGATCGGTTTGGGGGAGAAGAAAGGTTGCGGGCGGCCGGGTCGGATCGGGTCAGGCGGATCCGACCCGATCCGTTAAGCTAGGGCACGGGTCGGGTCTAATGGGTTTCGGGTCACGGGTTAAACCCGGATCCGACCCACTAAGCTTAAGTTAGGTTCGGTTTGGTTGGACCGGCCGGTTTGGTTCAACTTGGTTTGGTTTATTTAGGATAAACCCGGTTTAATGTGGTTTAATTAATTATTTAGTTTCTAGGGCTTTAAAAATCCATCCGGGGTCCAATAAATTCCCGGAAAATTATCCTAGGTCCAGTTTTTCATTTTACACCATAAAATATTATTTTCATAATATTTTAATATTAATTAATAACCTTTAAAAATCCTTTAAAAATTAAAACACCTGATTTAAATTACAAAAAATTCCAGAAAAATCAGAAAAATCTAAATTTTGAAAATTAGGGGATTACAATCTACCCCCTTAAGAGGATTGCGTCCTCGCAATCAAAGAATAGCCGGTCAACAGAGATGACATGGTTACCAAATTTATTCGAATCACAAGAAAATTAATGTTCAGGGTTAAACACATAGGAAAAATCATTTCCCTAATTAATAGAAGTTATGCAATTTCCCAAATATGGAAAATCTAGAAAATTACAATTTTAGAAAACTAGTTTTATCCTTTAAAACTTATTTGATTATCAGTTATAAAACATTATAGGTTATTCTTTAAAACATAATAGATTAACAATTCTAGGTTATTTAGCAAGTTCAAAATTATTTTTAGATTAACACTAGGTTATCAATTATTAGCAAGTTAAAGTTATCAGGTTAAGATTATCAGGTCAAGTCTGGGGTCACGAACCAGCAGGCACAACTAAAGCAATACTAGAAACGGAACAACTATAAAGACTTACGCGCATTAGCAACTCCATGGTTCTGCGCGTCTCCCACAGCCATCGCGAAAACTTGGCCGCGTCCTTGAGGTGGTGCTCTCTGATGTTGCTGGGCTTGCTGGTAGGGTGCTGCTTGAAGTGCCAAGGGTGGCCTTGGTTGATGTCCTCCTGGTGCTGGTAGAGCTTGTTGGTTTGCCCTTGGTGCTTCCCTACGATCAGGGCAGTCCTTCACTGCATGCTGTCTGGATCCGCAACTTAAGCACAGTCCGTGTTTACGTCTACACTCCTTCTCAACATGGCCTATCTTGCCGCAGTAATAATAAGTAGGAAGAGTCAGGGTTTTGGATGCAGATCCCTGTGGTGCTTGATGTTGATGAGGTTTTTTTGGCAGCTTCTCCATTGTTTGCCCTGGCTGGTACTGATGTGGAAGGCCTCTTCAAACTGGTTTCTCTCCTGGTGATGCGCTCCATGCGTCGAGCTGCAGCAAGGACGTCCGTGTACGAAGTTGGTGCGACAGATCCAATCAGTTTCTGTAGTTCGATGTTGAGTCCGTCGAAAAACTACTCGGCCTTCTCTACTTCTGTCGGGATCAAGGTAGGAGCGAAGCGACTCAGACGAATGAACTCGGCATTATACTCTTCCACTGTCATAGCTTCCTGAGTGAGGTGATTGAACTTGTCCCTCAGTTCTGATCGAGCGATAGCAGGTATGTACATCTCCTGGAAGAGTCTGGAGAACTCTTCCCAAGTAACTCGGTCTGGTCCGAGCCTGGTCTCTTCGGATAGCCACCAGTGATAAGCATTGTCCGTCAATTGCATTCTGACAGCAGTCATCCAACGATCTTGGGGAAGCTCAGCTGCTTCTAATTGATGCCGAATGTTGGTGAGCCATTCATGCACTTCTGTTGGTCCCTCCTTGCCAGAGAATGTACGAGGCTTCAGCTGGCGGAAGTCTGTGAAAGAGCCCGTCGGTTGTCGTCTAGCTGGTAGGTTGGCCTGCTCCAGTGCATTTACTAGACTGTTCCTCAAGTACTCAGCCTCGCGACATTGGGCCTCAGTTTGGATCTGTTGCTGAGCTTGCATCATTGCGTAGAATATTTGGAACATCTGCTGTCCGTCCATTGCTTGGCCTGGTGGAAAGACAGGCATCTGTGGAGTGAACTGAGGCGGAGGTGGGATGTCATCACGCCAAAATCTAGAAGATTGCGGATCTGCTTGTCTGCTTCGGTGAGTAGAGGGATCTTCACTAAATAGCGTCACTTCGTCTTCTCCATAGGTGGTTTCAGCACCTATTGGTGTTCTTGCTGGAGTTCCGTTGTTTTCTCGTGGATCCATTACTCTGCATCAACAATAAACTATAAGAGGCGCACAGGAGTCAAGGCAAGATGCAAGTCAAAAATTAGTTCGAATACGATACAGATATCAAGAACGTTTGCAAGCAAGTGGATGAGATCCTAAAAACTTATCCTATTCTTATTGCAGGCCTGTTCGGTCCCTAAGTTAAAACCGAACAATTTTAGTCGTTGACCTGCATGGGCCACCACAAAAACCATGTCACGCCCCAGTCCCAAAATACCGAGGGACTGGACGCGTGATAATGGCCAGCAGCATGCACCGATGGACAAACCTAATTTAATGGATCCATCGGGCATACTTAAGCTGTATTACATCAGTCAGGGTTTACTATTCTCATCCACAGATATAAGATAGTACATCAGCAGAAGAAATATTAACTACAACCAGATAAAGTAAATAAAATCGGAGAACAATCCGATATTAAGTCTGTTTACACAAGTTCTCAAAGACAGGGAATAAAGAGTTCAATTAAACAGGAAATAAGTCTATTTTCCATAATATTGAGCATGGCGAAGCAATTGTTCAGGAGAAGTCCTCAGCGATCACCTCGTCTTCAGGTTCGGGTACTGCTCCGAGTAATGCTCCTGCTTCTTACACCTCTGGGTAGATCTCGTCTGCTAAATTTGGGGACATAATCCATTCCAGGTCCTCAGGGGACATAGCAAGGTACAGAAAACACAAGCCAAAATATAATGCAGTGCAGAAATAAAGAAATAACAGGGTAAGTAACTAACCAGCTAAGTGATCATGCAAGATGAGAGTTATTAATCATACTTCAGGCTGAGACTACTACAGGATCAGTGACAAGAAACCATAGCAGTATTTTTCTCGAAGGGCCAGTACAGGTGTCAAAGCTCTGTGTCAGAGACTAGGACACTTTCAGATAACCATATATATATAATATAATCAGCCTTGATATGGTAATACTCTCCCCACCCAATGAAATCTCACGTCACAGTTCTCAATGTTTATGTTACGTAAGATTAGAACTAATGCAGTCAGTCATTTATTAAGTTCTAAGAAAATAAGCTTAAATCATAAAATCTATACAAAACCTCCTTGAATAATCAGGAAGATTCTATATCATGCTTAGTGTCAGGTATCCTGGGTAAATAAGTACTGGATAGGGCAAGTACAACAGTCACAGAAATTAAAGCAAGAGAATCAAAATGAATCAATAACTGCATTTATGGCAAGGTACACTTGCCTGGGTTTCCTGTTCCAATTGTAGCTCGAGCTTCAACTGGATTTCCAAGCAGTACTCCGGTTGCTGAAATAGACATCACTAATAGATCCAGAAAATATTAATCAGCTAGAAACGCATGTCCTTGAGTCCAATTTGGAGACAAGGGCAAAAACGTCATTTTTGGGTCAAGGCGGGTCCAAATGTGGGCCGCTTTGCACCAAAAATTGAGTCAGGGTCAAAGGTCTCAAAAATAGTCTAACTTAGTGTCAACAGGTCAGGAACGATGATACGAACCCAACGGATCTTCCAGAATTGGATTCCGATGAGCCGTTGCTCAAAATCGCCCGTCGGGTGGAGCCTGTGGGGCCACGACACGTGATTTTGTCAACATTCTCAGAATTGAACCAAACTTGGCTCACAGGACCAGCGTATTGCTACGAGTCTGATGGCGCAAGTTTTGTCTCGATCCGAAGTGTATACACTAAGTTACAGCAAGTTTCAGAAAAGTCGGATACGGGGCGATGTCCGCGGATACGCACTGATTCTGGTGTGCATGCACATCCGAATCAGCTTCTGTGAAATCCCGCACGTCCGTATCAACGACGCGCACGTATCTGTGAAGACCGCACGCGACCAAGTCGTCCCGTTTGGCGGGGCGTACTCAGTTCCGGGGTGAAACATGGTGTTGGTTTTCCTGTTTTTGGATCGCGGTGTGCGATCACCACAGGACGCGATGCCCCGTACGGTTTATCTGGGCACCGAGAGGGTCATACAAGCTACGCGATACAATTTACGGAATTAAAATCCGAGCTACGAGCAAGAAGTTACGGGTACCTGAACTTGGTCTGAAAAACTAAGTTTCCTCGTGTCAGACTCGTGTCCGACACGCGACACAGAAATTAGGGTTAGGGTTTACTGTGTCTGAGGCTACTGTATCAGTGTCCTGCTGTGTCCGTGTCTGAGACTCACCAGAGTTGGCAGGGCAGCGGTGGAGCACTGGCCGGAGGAGGGAGGTGAACGGCGGCGAGGCGGAGCTGGGTTCACGGCGTGGCCCAAGGGCGGCGGCAGGCGTCTGATGGCGGGTCCGTAGGCGGCTACGGCGAGGTCTCGGCTCACTGGGGAGAGCAGCAGCGGGTGGCTCTGGCCGCGGGGGTCGGGGATTGCACGGCGAGGATGGAGGGGCTCGAGGCACTGCTGGATGGGAACGGCAGGCGGGCGATGCCGAGGAGACTGAGGAAGGGAGGTGCTGGTGGGATTCTGCGGTGAGGCGACGGCCTGCGGGTCCTGGGGCGGCGAGGGGCTGAGCTTTGAGGAGGCGGACGGGTCTCAGGCGGCCGGAGGAAAGGGGGATTAGGGCTTTATATAGCAGCCGAAGGAGAGGGAGGGAGGCGGTCAGCCGTCGGCGGTTACAAGGGAAGAGGAAGGGAGGCGGTCGGACGTTGCGGGAGCGGAGGCGGCGCAGGGAGGTGGACGGCCGGCAGCGGCGGGCATTTCCAGCGGCGGAGACGAGAAGTCGGGATCGGTTTGGGGGAGAAGAAAGGTTGCGGGTTGCGGGCGGCCGGGTCGGATCGGGTCAGGCGGATCCGACCCGATCCGTTAAGCTAGGGCACGGGTCGGGTCTAATGGGTTTCGGGTCACGGGTTAAACCCGGATCCGACCCACTAAGCTTAAGTTGGGTTCGGTTTGGTTGGACCGGCCGGTTTGGTTCAACTTGGTTTGGTTTATTTAGGATAAACCCGGTTTAATGTGGTTTAATTAATTATTTAGTTTCTAGGGCTTTAAAAATCCATCCGGGGTCCAATAAATTCCCGAAAAATTACCCTAGGTCCAGTTTTTCATTTTACACCATAATATATTATTTTCATAATATTTTAATATTAATTAATAATCTTTAAAAATCCTTTAAAAATTAAAGCACCTGATTTAAATTACAGAAAATTCCAGAAAATTTAGAAAAATCTAAATTTTGAAAATCAGGGGATTACAGCTAGGACTTTGTTTGCACTGTGGCGCTGTGGGACATCGAGTGAGGGATTGTCTTCTAGTTCCTTATCTTTTCGGCCAGCGCGCAGCTCCAAATCATAGAGATCCAGTTAGGCCACCTGTGGAACCGCAGATTGCTCAGCACCCGCAGAGGGAGCCACCCCAGCAGGGCGGAGCATTTGCGATGACGGCCGAGGAGACCGATACTGCAGGTGATGTGTTAACATGTTATGTTCTTTCCTGTACTTCTGTTCCTTTTCCCATCTTTTGATTGATTGATTTCTTAGTACCGTAGTTTAAACCAATGATTCTCTTGCTAGAATGTAGTTAGTAGTACACTCTGACAGAGACTGCAATACCATGACAAAATAGACCATAACCATGCATATTTCCTCTAGATTGTATGTTGTATGACTGTAGGTAGAATTTTCTTAGACCATGATTATTGGTGTTGACCATAGTGAAGATTAATGAAGAGGTTATGACTTGACAAAGAGAGATAATGTGCCTTAAATTTTGAGGATAAGCATTAATTTAAATAAAGAGTTGAGAATTCAATATGGCAGAATTGACGATTTTGTTAGATCATTGATTTTTATGAAGATTGTGGTATGATTGAATGTCATTAACATTTGAGGAATTTAAGAGGGTTATCATTATATTTATTGGACTGCAAGTTACGAACTTATATTTGAATATTGTATTGAAGATTTCATAAGTATTACATAGTTGAGTATTATGTAAAAAAAAATTGAGGAATAAGATGACTAATGGATTAGTGTCGAATTCAAAATTTTGTGATGAGGATTTAAATTTATGAATACGCATCGATTGGACTCAAATTAGAGGAGTAAGCTGATTAATGGATTAATGTTTTTAGATGAGATTTCTTAATTTTATAAATGTGCATTGAGCGAATTTAAATTAAAGGATTGGATATTAAATTTCGAGTATTTAGATATGAACTTAAAATTTTGGAGGAGATTGTGATAAGAATGGAATTTGATTTTTAATTTTGAAGATTTGCAGGAATATGATACTTATAGAATTTTGAAAGTTTTATGAAATTATAATATGGATTTACTTTATGATTATATGGCTTGATGAATTTAAATTTTGATGGAAAATAATATAATGAATAAATATAACTGTTGAGGATCTTAAATTTCGAGGACGAAATTCTTATAAGGAGGGTAGACTTGTCACTACCACATTCTACAAATAGGGATATTTTTGACTTTTTATACATTATTAATATTGTGTGTAGTTATTTTAAATAATTGCATGATATGTGTATTTATATTATATTATATACAGTGTTCTAATGTTTGAGTTAGTAGACTAGACCTAGAAGCCCACTAGATGGACCCCTGACCGAAATATAGGATTATGATTTTAATTTGTATTATTTAGGATTAAATTAGTTTACGTTGTAATTAATTATCGTAATTTTATTTAATTGTTACATCCTACCGTTGTTGCAATATTCCGAGCCCAGCCTTAGTCCATAATTTTCAACAAGTTATTGCATTCTAGACTTGACACGCCAACTTAGGTGCTGGACTTTTCCGTCACTCAAAATCATAATCCTTTGTGCTCTTATTTAATTGCACAACTTCCTGTGTCCGAAATCCATTATTTAATTCCGTGTCGCGCACATGTGCCGTTGTCATCAATTTTGAGACATCAACTCAATCCGTTTAGCCGGACCAATTAAAGGGTCTAAGACTGACACCAGGCCTACACCTTTAATGACCTTTGTGTAACTCATAATTATGCTCTCTTGTGCTTTATTTTAGCCGCACAATATTCGTCGTGGACGTTTGTTTTAATTCTAAATAAAATCTAACTTTGTATCGTTGTGCGTTCCAATCGAAATTGAAGACACAATCTCGATCCATTTTGAGCAACCCAAATTAGGATAATATTCTATTCTGAGTCTTCTTCATTCATGAAACTTCTGTCCCACTTAATTTTAGCCCCATGTACTTCTAATTAATTTTAGAACACCACTTAGATTTATTTAATTAAATCGGGGATACCAACTTTGACTAATCCCGTTTTAATCCCAATTTAATCCAAATATCCCATTAATTAAGCCCATGCAAAACAAACAACGCCCCCTCACCCTACAAAACACCAAACTCCAAATTGCCCACCAATTTTCATCATTTCATGTGTCTGTGCAAATACCCAAATTTAAGGGTTTTAATTGCAAATGTTGCATTAGGTGTCATCACCCCATTGGTTCAAACCAAATAGAGAAACCCTAACCCATTGACTAGTCAACCTCACTCCTCTCTCCCTCCTTTGTATGAATAATTCATTATGTTAGATCTGAGCCACCCATTCAAATGGGGACTCATCATCACCACACACCTCCCATCACCTATCCCTATAAAACATCATCATCACTCTTCTCTTCCCCTAAGCCGGCCCTAATCCCAAGACCTAGAAAATCCTCCCTCTCTCTCTCTCATTCCTCCTTCTCCCAACCGTATATATTTTTCCCTTTCTCTTCTTCTTCTTCTTCTTCTTCCTCTTCACTTCTTCTTCTTCTTTTTAAAAAACCAAGGAGAACCCTCCTCCGGCCCTTGGCTCCTGACACCACCCGGCCACTCCTTCTTCTCCGTCCGCACCCCCAGCGAGCTCCTTATTCCCCGGCTGCTACTGCTGCTTCCATACGCGCCTGACTCTACCGCTGCACCCAACTCCGGCAACCATCACAACCGAGTTCCCCCGACCGACTGCCATCACCACCATCCCGGACCTCCGTTCGACCCGACCCCGGCCACTCCTTCTTCTCCACCCGCACCTCCACGAGCGTCCACCCCGCTTCTCTGCACCTCCCTCCAGCCGAGTTCCTCCCCCGCACGAACTCCTTCCACCACCACTATCGTCGACATCATCTCCTTGCACCACCGCCTCCAGTCTCCAGTCGACCCTCCCTCCAGCCTCAACGTCGACCTCCACCTCCACTGTCATCGGTCACCACCGTCGACCTATCAGCCTCGACGTCTCCTCCCTGATCACCTCCGTTCACCCGACCTCCCAGCCTGCACGACGCTGACCCGCCGGAAACCCGCTGCTCTTCCCACGCTACACCGGCCCCTCGACTAAACCACCACGCACCACCAGCACCTTCATCATCGTCGTCAACATCGTCATCATTACCTTCAGCCTTCATCAACACCATCGTCATCGTCGTCATCAAACCGCTGTCTAGACTGTGCTCGCCAACTCGTTGAATCGCCGGAAGCCGCTGCCCGTAGACCTGAGCGCATACACAGGTTCGAGTTCCCTCTTGCGTACATATACGCATACGCGCATACGCATATTCTTCACTAGTATACATACGTATTTGTATAGTTTAATACGTGTATTATGGTATATGGGTGTATGTGTGTACGTATGAGTATATGTATTTAGTAAGTGTTAATATATATATATAGCATGTGAACCCATTGGTATATATATACATATATATATATATATATATATATATATATATATATATATATATATATATATATATATAGTATATTTCTCAAATTAGTATATATATACATATATAGTATATGTTAGTATGTATATATTGGTATATATATATACATATATACATGTATATAGTATATGTATTCAATTGGTATATATATATATATATATATATATATATATATATATATATATATATATATATATATATATATGTATATGTATATGTATATATATATATATATATGTATATGTATATATATATATATGTATATGTATATATATATATGTATATGTATATATATATATGTATATGTATATATATATATGTATATATATATATATATATATGTATATATATATATATATATAGTATATGTATATTAATCACTTGGTGTATGTATATATATATTCAGTATATGTATTCTTTGGTATATATATAATTATTGGTTGTTATATATATACAAATATATGGTATATATATATATATTATATATTATAAGTAATTAAATATATTGTTAATTATGACTGCAATATGTACATGCTGTATGACCCCTAGGTATAGCTGCGGATATCCCGTAGTTGCACATGAACTTGTAACCCTGAGTATTAGTGATCAGACTGCTATATGTACATTGACGTACTGGCAAGATCGTATCATTGACTGTCTGTTTTGCACAGCAATTACAAACATGAAATCCGTGCAATCAGATGCACACTTGACCCTAGTTGACCAGTGTCATACCTAACGTAGCCCTGAGTTCATTGTGTTTTGATCGTGTGTGTTAGTGTAATGTATGATGCAATATTGTATTATATTATATGTGTATAGGACTATTGGATCGTCCTGCGAGACTTCAGGAGCAGGACATTGGTATTGCCAGCTAAGGACCCCAGGCGAGTACATTCTCTGATAGTTTCTTATTTATGATATCCTCTATGTTTATTGTATCTAGTATAAATATCCATATTTCTTGACACGGTGGTTACACGGATTGGTATATCTGAATCTCGTCATGAGATTTTATTCCATGTATATGGTGTATCTTGTACAAGTCTTGTTTTATTGTTTATCTTGTGCATGTACAAACACTGATTCTCGGGGAGACTTGCTACCTTCCTAGAGAATCCCGTGCCATAGCGTACCATGGTTGGATCTACTATACCAGTCGGGGGTGGGAAGTATTTTAGTGTTGATATGTGATCATACCCTTCATGTACAAGTCTTGTTCTCTCGTAAGTGTTGGTCATACACCGCACGTATGACTAGCCAGGCCATTATTCCTGTACAAGTTCCCAAGCCGATCACATGTTAAAGCTAGTACTCACACACTTAGTCATTGTTTTCTTGTTCATTGACATATTGTTCCTTCCCGCATTTATTTACAGTATTTACAGTATTTTCTTTATTGTATATCTCTCGTACATGTATATGCATCTTGTATATTTCCATCTATTTACTGCTACATAGTTTATATCAATGATGTAGAACTGCTGTTAGAGATGTATTTTGCTCCATCCTGACTGAAAATATTTTTTCAGACTACGCCTTAGAGGACTGGTGTCCGACATTTTATAGACCACAGGGAGAGTAGCTGTGACTTGAACCTTGTAGCCAGGTGTGATTCCGGGAGGTCTAGCCGGGATCAATAGTTATTTAGTTAGTTTCTATTAGCAGTTTATGGTACCGGATTTGTCTCCAACATACTTTGTTTAGACTTGGATATTATTGTTGAGTTAGATTATTTTTATTTTGACTTGTGTCGTATTTTGGTTTATTTATTTCTTCGATATCTTATCGTGCTTTAGCTATGTGATTGAGTATTGTTCATATTATATTGTGATATCTGTGACTCCTTATGGAGTTGGATGCTCGTGTGAGAATGATTAGATAGCATTGTGACCTAGACAGCGTTCTACCGCTGATGCTGCGGCGTAGGCTGGACGTACCCACGCACTCGTGCCCCAAAGTCTGGGTGCGGGTCGTGACACTACTTACCGGCTTATTAGCGACGTATTATGTGAGCTAAAATTTGCCAAATTTTCCAGAAGGTTTTGCACATTCAAGGCTCACAGAGTTCGTCGCTAAGTCGTCATACTCAATGACGTATTAGCGACGGATTTTATCGACGGACTCTGATACATGTTTGGCACATTTGAGTGTATCAAACGTTTTATCGACGGAATAGTCCGTCGCTAGGTAGTTGTTGGCCTGATATTTTCGTTGGAAATCCATCACTGAGTTGAGATATTCCAGATTTTCAGTCATTGTTACGTCGTCATTCCGTCGCTAAATATAATATTTTTTCAGAAATTAATTTTTGTTGAGCATATACTTGTTATACATTCACCAATTTCCACTCAAATAAATTTCACACAAGTAAATTCTACACAAACTAATAAAACCTACAAAAACATGTACAAATGTTATATATAGAATGAAATAATAAAGTAGAGTAATCCAAACATGTACAAATAACTGTTATACAATCTTATAAAGTCAAATAAATACAATCAAGTCAAAAAATACAACCAACTAAAAAAAATCTCACAAACTAAAAAAATCCCTCAAGTCGACAATAGAGGTGGAGGCGACGACGTCTGTCGGCTAGCCATGTACTGTGCCACAACCATAGAGATAATATCCTAAAGATCATCAGGAGCAACGGCAGACAGTGCAGTGGCAGAAGCCGTCGAAGGAGATGGAGGACCCATCGTTGCCGTCGGAGGAGCTGGAGCCGTCGGAGTAGCTGGAGAACCCAACGTAGTAGCCATCGGAGGAGCCGTCGTAGTAGCTGTCGGAGGAGCAGGTGCTGCAACATCACGAGTGTCTATAAACTGTTGGACCAGCCTATGTTGCTCATGCACAGTCATCGTGAGCAGCTCCAGAGACATCACACTAGAAGGAAGCTGGAGCCGGGCACTAACGGAGCAGGAGTAGCCGTCGGAGGAGCTCTAGAAAGAACCGACGGCTGTGATGCCAATAATCCGGTACCGTACACGCTACCGCCTTTCCCCCTCCCAACAACTTGTACCCACAGATCGTTTCTCTCAGTTGGCGTACTGCTGTGCGCCCCTCTAACTTCTCATACGTCTCCTATATTTATTTATATAAATAGGTTTAGATTAAGTATTTTAGAGTTATATGTGTATATTTGATTTTCTTGAGAGTATCATATTAGATACTTGATATCATAGTATATGTATATAATTTGAGTTATATTAGCTATATTTTATTTTCATGATATCTAAAAATAGGATATTAACCAAGGTTCAATGTATTGGAATCAGATTCGGAATCGGTATCGGACCATTCCTATGAGGTTTAAAGTAAATTGAATAAAATTGTAATTTTAAGTATTTACAGTATTTACAGTTTTATTTCTTAAAATATTATATTAACCAAGGTGCATAATTTTAAGTATTTACAGTGTTATTTCTTAGTATTTTTGAAATTGAATGAAATAGTAATCACCCTTGTCAATTAATTTACAAGCGATAGATAAGTTTTCCTCTTTTATATGCTTTTACAAACTTAATATAACCTAATATAACTTCATAAACTATCATAATGGATAAAAAATCAACCTAGAAACTAGAAAATGTCATTGTTTGACTGTTTGACCTAAACTTAACCTAGTTTGACTGTTTTGACCTAGAAACCTAGAATCTAATTAAATGATAAAAATAATCTAATTAAATTAAAGAAAAATTATAAAGACAACTTATATAGGTTTTGGCGGCCCGCTCATCTATAAGCTTACCATCCTTCTTTCTTTTGTGGGTCCGCTGGAAGATTGTAGGGAAGTCGGCGGTCTTGGAGACTTTTTGCCTCTAGCGGCCTCGTCGCACTGTAAAAATAAGAAATTAATAAATAAGCAAAAAAAAAATTAGAATTACAAAAAAAATTAATTTAGCGGAAAATTTTATACGAACCATCCGTCGAAAATGCTCGGCCAATATGTAGACTAGCCTAGCACGGGCATCCTTCGCCTTCTCGCACTTGGCCTTGTAGGCCGGGGTGTCCATCTTCTTCTTCATCTCCTTCCAGTACTCCGCCTTCAGCCACTTCTTGCGGTGATCCGGTCCAAGTAAC
Organism: Iris macrosiphon; assembly: GCA_036927795.1. NCBI lineage: Eukaryota > Viridiplantae > Streptophyta > Magnoliopsida > Asparagales > Iridaceae > Iris > Iris macrosiphon. The sequence goes on from JAYESA010000018.1 coordinate 50,424,334, forward strand.
GCCAGCGCCTTCTGGTTATTGATCATATCTCCCAACCTATTGTTTGCGACGGTCTTGTAGCACTTTTTGATATCACTATCTTTATGATCCAGCCACCAGTACAACTTCTAAAAATTCAAAAAATATTTTTATCATTACTGTAAGCCCCCTGATTTTCAGTAATTATTAATTTAGATTTTTTACAATTTTCCGTAATTTTTTGTGATTTTTCTGTAATTAAAACCTAGACTTTTGGTAATTAAACAATTTTTAATTGCTGTTAATTAATATTAAAATATTATGAAAATAATATTTTATGGTGTAAAATAGAAAACCGGACATAGGGTAATTTTCTGTGAATTTATTAGACTCCGGAAGCAGTTTTAAAGACCTAAAAACTATTAAATAAATAAACCAATTAAACACTGAAATAAACCCGATTCAATTGAACCAAACCAACCCAAACCAATCCAGACCCGGTTCACTAAACCGAACCCAGCCTTATTGGGTCAGGTCGGATCTAAACCCGACCCGAAACCCGACAACCCGTACCCGCACCTAAACACTAAGCGGGTCGGGCCGGATTCATGTGAACCCGACCCGCGGACCCGAACCCAAACGCATGCCTGAACCCTAATCCCAATTCTCATCGGGATTACTGTAGCGGCCCTTAAATACCCACGATGTTTGTGTAACCGTCGCCGCCGCTAAACCCACAGACTCCCGCTCTGCCGCCCGCAGCAACGTTCCTCCGCCTGAGCCAGCGCAGCCGCCTCCTCCTTCTTCCTCCACCCGTTCCCGCTCATCCTCCCCAGCCATCATCTCCACAAACCTCCCTCGCCGTCACTCCGCCAGAGCCGCTCAGCGACGCCAGCCTCCGCTCGACTCCCCTCGTCTCAGCCCGAGTTCCACCCTCTCGACCATCACCACAGCCCCCTATCTCCGCCGTCTCCAGCCATCTCCTCCACCACATCGACTCACCTCGCCGCCTGAGACCTAGCCACCGGCACGGTCGGCCCTAGCCACTCTGAACCTCTCGAGCCCTCGCCGGCTACCTCCTCCTCCTTCTTCCCCGTGCCGCTGCCTCGCCGTCCCCTCACAGCCTTCAGCCTCCGGCCAGAGCTCTCCAGCGCCGGACACAGCCTAGAGCCGCCGGTCAACGCCCTAGCCGCCCGTCCCCCCCACCGTGCAGCCCCGCTCCACCGACGAGCCAACGACCCCGGCCCTAGCCGCAGCGCCGCCGTCCTCCGGCGAACTCGGACAGAACCCTAACCCTAGATCTGACTCGGACACGAGAAACTTCGGTTTCTGGAGCCCTGTTCAGGTAGCATTTTCCCTCTCCTCGTTGATCCAATTTTTGTTCAGTCAGTTATGACGCATAGACTGTGTGACCCCCTCGATGCCCGTACAACTCGCTCGGTGCGTCCCGTCCTGTGGTGATCGCGAACTGCAATCCAAAAACAGAAAAACCAACGCCCTGTTTCACCCGGGAACTGAGTGCACCCGGCCAAACGGGATGACTTGGTCGCGCGTGGTCTTCATTGAATTGTGCGCGCCATTGATACGGACGTGCGGAATTTCGCAGAAGTTGATTTGGATGTGTGTACACACCAAAATCAACGCGTATCTGCTGACAACGCCCCATATCCGTCCATTCTGGAACACGTTGTAACTTTGTACACACGTCGGATCGAGACAAAACTTGCACCATCGGACTCGTAGCAATACGCTGGTCCTGTGACCCAAGTTTGGTTCGATTCTGAGAACGTTGACAAAATCGCGTATCGTGGACCCCACAAGCTCTACTTGACGGGCGATTTTGTGATCGGCTCATCGAAATCCAATTCTGGAAGTTCCGTTGGGTTCGTATCCTCGTTCCTGACTTGTTGACACTAAGTTTGGCAAATTTGGAGATCTTTGACCCTGACACGCTTTTCGGTGCAAGTGGCCCATATGTGGACCCCGCTTTTACCCGAAAATATTATTTTTGCCCCTGTGTCCAAATTGGACTCAAGGACAGGCATTTCTAGCTATTTGATATTTTCTGAATCTAATGGTGATATTTATTTCAGCAACCGGATTAGTACCTGCAGATCACACTGAGACCAGAGCTACAGTTGGAGCCAGAACCCCAAGCAAGTGTACCTTGCCAACTTTGCAGTCTTGTTACATATTTTCCTTGATTCATTTATATTGTTGTGCATGCTTGACCTAGGACCGTGTGACTTACTTAGAGTCCGATTAGTAGTCGGGTGCCAACACCGTACGCGGAGTTGTGTAACGTCACATAGACATGGATACCGAGACCCTATACTTCTCGTACTTGTCTTATCAAGTACATCATAACCCAGGACACATGACACTATTTATGAGACAGAATCTTCCTGAGATATTCATGGTAATTCTGTGTAGGATACATGTTTTATGACATAGACATTATATTCATAGACATTAGATGACTTGTTGCATTAGATATGATCGTGCGTGACATGGACATGAGACATCGTGGACATGAGACGTGTGATTACATGGGGTGGAGAGAGACACACAGGCTACAGGTTGATTTCATATATATAATACATAGTAAACTACATAGTAAACTACATAGTTATTACTGCTACCGGCTCCCCGACACAGAGCTTGTAGTGGTCTCAGCCTGAGTACTAGTGATGCTCTCACTTGCATTTTACATAGATGGTTACATATTTACCCTGTTTATTTCATTTACTATTTCACTGCATTTATGTTGGCTTGTATTATCTGTACCTTGCTATATCCCCTGAGGACCTGGATCCGGATTATGTCCCCAGGATTAGCTGACGAGATCTATCCTGAGGTATACGGGACCGGAGCATTAGTATTAGCAGAAGCAGGTGCCTACATTAGAGCAGAACCAGGACCAGAGGACGAGATTGTGCCAGGGGACTTCTCCTGAGTATTGGCTTGAGATACTCATTTATTTCTATTTCTAGTTACTTTATTTCCAGTCTATTGCATTGATGTATCAGACTTGTTCTCGGATTGTTCTCCGAGACACTTTTTATTGAGACTTGTTAGTTTATATTTATTTGCATTTATTTTCGCATTTGATCTGTGATTATCTGTTGTGGATGAGATTAGAATAGACTGTGACTTGTACCATTGGACCTATTTATTGATATATTACAGCTTAAGTATGCCCCGATGGATCCATTAAATTGGGTTTGTCCATCGGTGTGTGATGCTGGCCATTGCCACGCGTCCGGTCCCTCGGTATTTTGGGACTGGGGCGTGACATGGTTTTTGTGGTGGCCCATGCAGGTCAACGACTAAATTGCTTCGATTTCAACTTAGGGATCGATCAAGCCTGCAATAAGAATAGGATAAGTTTTTAGGATCTCATCCACTTGCTTGAAAACGTTCTTGATATCTATATCGAATTCAAATTAATTTCTTGACTTGCATCTTGCTTGATTCCTATGCACCTCTTATAGTTTATTTTTGATGTAGAGCAATGGATTCACAAGCACGCGATGAGACTCCCACAGGAACACCACAAGTTGCAGATGTCACATATGACAATGAAGTAACACAAGTTGGTGGAGGTCAACTAGAACAACAAAACAGTCAAGATACCTCAAGAGGTCGGCAAGACGATATTCCACCTCCGTCGCAGTTCACACCACCCATGGCCGTATTCCCACAAGGGCAGGCTATGGACGAACAACAAATATTTTGAATGTTCTATGCGATGATGCAAGCCCATCAGAAGGTTCAGGAAGAAGCTCAGCAAAACTAAGCGGAGAAGTTCATCGACAGATTTAGCTCTGAGCTACGGAAGATAATCAGCTCCGTTGCAACGGACGTTCTTACTACAGCACAGGCCATGGAGTGCATCACTAGGATCGAGTCCAGCCAGAAGCGGCTGTATGCATCAGCACCAGACCAAGCACAACAGGAAAGAGCTGCAAAGCGACCACAGATAAATCCACCACCGAGAGCAGCACCCAGAGCCTCATTCCTTCCTACTTGTTATTATTGTGGCAAGGTAGGCCATATTGAGAAAGAGTGCAGACGCAAGTTAGGATTATGCTTAATTTGCGGAACCAATCAACACTTAGCTAAGCACTGTTCTCAGCATCTAGAGAAAGCATTGATGATTCATCAACCAGCCGCATCAGCACCAGCCGGAGCACCACAGGATGAAATTGTAAGGAAGTCTCACATGCACCAGCCACCAGAAGCACCTCCGTAAGTACTACCTGTCTGTCCATATTGTCGTAGGAGAGGCCATATAGAGAATGAGTGCAGACGAAAAAGGAAATTATGCTTAGCTTGCGGATCCAGTCAGCATTTAGTAAAAGAATGCCCCAAACGTCGAGAAAGAGCGCTAATGTCACCAGCACCGAGGCCAGCCTCTCCAGCATTGGAAGCACCGTAAACGAGAGTTGAAGGAGTCAAACCACCAGTCCCAGGAGGATATCAGTCGAGGCCACCCTTGGCACCACAAGCAACACTCTTCCAGCAGGCTCAACAGCAGCAGAGGAATCAACTGCAAGAACGTGAACAAGCTCCAGCAATGACTTTGGAAGACGCACAGACCTATGGAGTAGCTAATGCGCGTAATTTTTCGTAGTTATCTGTTTATAGATTTGTTTTATCTCGTGCCTATTGGTTCGTGACCTCAGCCTTAACCTATATAATTTTGAACTTGCTTATAATTGATAACTGTAGAGATTGTAGAGTCTTTTGTTATTGTGCTTATTTTGTGTTGTTTTGTGAACTTGAATTAAGTTGTACCTCCTTTCATCATCAACTAGCGTACTTATATTTGTTGTACTACCTTGACTTATGCTGCTAATATAGCCTGGTTTTGTAAGCTTATCCTTTTATCGAGCTTGTTCATGACATATGTATTATTGGGTCGACACACTAATACAATTGTCTATTCAGAATCAGTGTATTACGGTCTGATCAACCTTAGTGCATTTTGGTTTCCTCTTCGCACGACTACTTCACGTGGATTGAGATATACAGTTGACTAGTATACTTGCCCTCTAGATATGTCTGAGCATATCGTATCAGTTACAAAACTATACTAATACGAGCATGCGAACAAAGGATTACCAGAATAGGATTTTAATCCATAATTGTCTTGACAAATCCTATTTGAATTCGTTAAATGCCTTGATCTTCTATTCTATTACCTCACCCTTGAACTCTTTATTATTGATCTTCGTCTTCCCTTATTTCAGAAAGACAAAACCTCGTGCTTGGTATAAGTTTGATATATTGACAGTACTAGATATACCCCACAGGCCGGTCGTATTGTTGATGACCCTTTTATATATGATTAAGGGAATATCATAGGTGATATGTTTGGTGTTAAAGACTTGAGGATTCAATACCATGATTAAATAAGTTGGGGCATAGCTTTATTAGATGTATGGCCTTAGATGATAGATGGGTAAATTCTAAGTTGGGTAAAGACCGCAATGTTCATTTGAGAGGAATCCTTTAGACTGTAATCAAGTGAGATTGGATACAGAGAACCCTACCATATTTTAATTTCGAGGATGAAATATTTATAAGTTGGGTATATTGTAAGCCCCCTGATTTTTCAGTAATTATTAATTTGGATTTTTCACAATTTTCCGTAATTTTTTGTGATTTTTTTGTAATTAAAACCTAGGCTTTTGGTAATTAAATAATTTTTAATTACTGTTAATTAATATTAAAATATTATGAAAATAATATTTTAGGTGTAAAATAGAAAACCGCACATAGGATAATTTTTTGTGAATTTATTGGACTCCAGAAGCAGTTTTAAAGACCTAAAAACTATTAAATAAATAAACCAATTAAACCCTGAAATAAACGCGATTCAATTGAACCAAACCAACCCAAACCAACCCAAACCAACCCAGACCCGATTCACTAAACCGAACCCAGCCTTATCGGGTCGGGTCGGATCTAAACCCAACCCGAAACCCGATAACCCGTACCCGCACCTAAACACTAAGCGGGTCAGGCCAAATTCATGTGAACCCGACCCGCGAACCCGAACCCAAACCCATGCCTGAACCCTAATCCCAATTCTCGTCGGGATTACTATAGCGGCCCTTAAATACCCTCGATGTTCGTATAACCGCCGCAGTCGCTAAACCCACAGACTCCCGCTCCGCCGCCCGCAGCAACGTTCCTACGCCTGAGCCAGCGCAGCCGCCTCCTCCTTCTTCCTCCACCCGTTCCCGCTCATCCTCCCTAGCCATCATCTCCACAAACCTCCCTTGCCGTCACTCCGCCAGAGCCGCTCAGCGACATCCAGCCTCCGCTCGACTCCCCTCGTCTCAGCCCGAGTTCCACCCTCTCGACCATCACCACAGCCCCCTATCTCCGCTGTCTCTAGCCATCTCCTCCACCACATCGACTCACCTCGCCGCCTGAGACCGAGCCACCACCACGGTCGGCCCTAGCCACCCTGAACCTCCCGAGCCCGTGCCGGCTACCTCCTCCTCCTTCTTGCCCGAGCCGCTGCCTCGCCGTCCCCTCACAGCCTTCAGCCTCCGGCCAGAGCTCTCCAGCGCCGAACACAGCCTCAAGCCGCCGGTCAACACCCTAGCCGCCCGTCCTCCCCGCTGTGTAGCCCCGCTCCACCGACGAGCCGACGACCCTGGCCCTAGCCGCAGCGCCGCCTTCCTCCGGCGAACTCGGACAGAACCCTAACCCTAGATCTGACTCGAACACGAGAAACTTCGGTTTCTGGAGCTCTATTCAGGTAGCGTTTCCTCTTTCCTCGCTGATCCGATTTCTGTTCCGTCAGTTGTGACGCGTAGACTGTGTGACCCCCTCGATGCCCATGCAACTCGCTCGGTGGGTCGCGTCCTGTGGTAATCGCGAATCGCGATCAAAAAACAGGAAAACTAACGCCATATTCACCCTGGAACTGAGTGCGCCCCACCAAACGGGACGACTTGGTCGTGCTCGATCTTCACCGAAACGTGCGCGCCGTTGATACGGATGTGAGGAATTTTGCAAAAGTTGATTTGGATGTGCGTGCACACCGGAATCAACGCGTATCCGCCGACAACGCCCCATATCCGTCCATTCTGGAACACGTTGTAACTTTGTGTACACACGTCGGATCGAGACTAAACTTGCGCCATCGGACTCTTAGCAATACGCTGGTCCTGTGACCCAAGTTTGGTTTGATTCTGAGAACGTTGTCAAAATCGCGTATCGTGGACCCCACAAGCTCTACTTGACGGGCAATTTTGTGATCGGCTCATCGAAATCCAATTCTGGAAGTTCCGTTGGGTTCGTATCATTCTTCCTGACTTGTTGACACTAAGTTTGGCAAATTTGGAGACCTTTGACCCTGACACGCTTTTCGGTGCAAAGTGACCCACATGTGGACTCCGCTTTGACCCGGAAATATTATTTTTGCCCCTGTGTCAAAATTGGACTCAAGGACAGGCGTTTCTAGCTATTTGATATTTTTTGAATCTAATGGTGATATTTATTTCAGCAACCAGAGTAGTACCTGCAGATCACACTGAGACCAGAGCTACAGTTGGAGCCAGAACCCCAAGCAAGTGTACCTTGCCAACTTTGCAGTCTTGTTACATATTTTCCTTGATTCATTTATATTGTTGTGCATGCTTGACCTAGGATCGTGTGACTTACTTAGCGTCCGATTAATAGTCGGATGCCAACACCGTACGCGGAGTTGTGTAACGTCACATAGACATGGATACCGAGACCATATACTTCTCGTACTTGTCTTATCAAGTACATAATAACCCAGGACACATGATACTATTCATGCGACAGAATCTTCCTGAGATATTCATGATGATTCTGTGTAGGATACAGGTTTTATGACATAGACATTATATTCATAGACATTAGATGACTTGTTATATTAGATATGATCGGGCGTGACATGGACATGAGGCATCGTGGACATGAGACGTGTGATTACATGGGGTGGGGAGAGACACACAGGCTACAGGCTGATTTCATATATATAATACATAGTAAACTACATAGTAAAATACATAGTTATTACTACTACCGGCTCCCCGACACAGAGCTTGTAGTGGTCTCAGCCTGAGTACTAGTGATGCTTTCACTTGCATTTCACATAGATGGTTACATATTTACCCTATTTATTTTATTTACTATTTTACTACATTTATGTTGGCTTGTATTATCTGTACCTTGCTATGTACCCTGAGGACCTGGATCCGGATTATGTCCCCAGGATTAGCTGACGAGATCTATCCCGAGGTATACGGGACCGGAGCATTAGCATTAGTAGTTGCCTACATTAGAGCAGAACCAGGACCAGAGGACGAGATTGTGCCAGGGGACTTCTCCTGAGTATTGGCTTGAGATACTCATTTATTTATATTTCTAGTTAATTTATTTCCAGTCTATTGCATTGATGTATCAGACTTGTTCTCGGATTGTTCTCCAAGACACTTTTTATTGAGACTTGTTAGTTTATATTTATTTGCATTTATTTTGGCATTTGATCTGTGATTATCTGTTGTGGATGAGATTATAATAGACTGTGACTTGTACCACTGGACCTATTTATTGATATATTACAGCTTAAGTATGCCCCGATGGATCCATTAAATTGGATTTGTCCATCGGTGTGTGCTGCTGGCCATTGCCACGCGTCCGGTCCCTCGGTATTTTGGGACTGGGGCGTGACAATAATAATAAATTTTTTTATATATTATTATAAATAAAATTTATATACATACCTCGAGCTTCTCCAGCCAAGTGAATCGTCGATCGAGCGGGATGTCGCTGAAGTTGATATAAGGGCCATCAAAGTAGCCCCGCATGATCTCCCCCAGATCATTCCCAGCCTTGATTAGGAAAAATCTGAAATAAGTAGACAATATACAATTAGAAAAAAATACAAAATAAATATGTTAATTGACAAATAAATGCTTACGTCGCTCCATCGGCCCATAGCTCGGGACGACAGATATTGGATGGCCGCTCTGGTAGAGTAGGGGGTTTGCAAATCCAGGACGGCGGACATATACTCTGTTGTCCACCAGAAGGCGTGGAAATGGATTTTCTCCTGTGGGAGCAACTGGTGGAGTAGCCGGTGTAGTAGTGCCGGTAGTGGCTGGAGTAGAAGAAGGGGTACCAGCTGATGGAAATCCTGGAGATGGAGTAGCCCCTCCTACTGAAAAATGAGTATATGGTGGGGATAAACCATCTGCCGCATCTACGAACTCGTCCTCAGGTCGTGTGCGAGAATCTGGGGTAGCAGGCTTAGTGGAAGGAGGATGCTGAGAAGATGATCCTCTTTGAACTTGTCATCGTCCACGTCCTCGTCCTCGTCCTTCCATACTATAGGTAAATCTGCAGCAAATAAAAAATGGTGTCATCAAACAGATAATCATAAAGTAATGGTGTGGTGAAATAAGTAAATACTAGTGTGATGATAAAATAAATAATAATCGTGTCATGAAATAGTTAAATAAATATCTAAGCTAATGCATATGTATGAACGTACTAATCTTATTTATCTTCTGAATCATTATCATCTTCTGAATCATTTTCAGAATCGTCTTCATCTTCTACTTCTTCATTTTTATTTTCACTTCCACTATCACTATCACCTTCATCTTCCAATTCTTGTTCCTTACTAGATACCTCCATATTAGAGTTCTTATCTATATAAGGAAAATCTTCTATCATAATTGCTTCGTCAACTCTATCATCCTCTATGGTAACACCAATCCCCATACCATCAACACCGGCCAAACTCATATATGCAAGTTGAGGCATGACCACCTCATCCTCTTGGTATGCTAGATCCCCAATATTATATATATATTTTTTGTATACAGCCCATCAATCTTTATTATTGCGTCGTCCACTAGGATAGCTCATAAAAATACTTGAACTGTTTGACTAGCCAACACAAATGGTTAAAAACCAATATTTTTTTTCCATATTTTATATCAACAAACCCAAACTGTTTGTCAAATTTTTATCTTTTCTTGGGTGTTGTGTCGAACCAATCATATTTAAACATCATATTTTTTCTCTAATAAGAGTAATCCAGCTCCACGATATCTCTTAGTATACTGTAATAGTCAAATTTTGGATCAGCATCGTAGAATGAACCCCTCACACATACTCCAAAATTCTTTGTATAATTAGCCTCCTCATCGATAAATGATTGATTAATAGACTTATCAGTAGTTCTAAATTTGAAGCCATTGATGGTGTATCAATCCCAATACTTTGCTCACTTGCTTGGTCTGATAGCTAATGCTCGAAGTCATTCCTGTAAGTCTGTAACAGGACGAAAAACCTGAAATATCACGTATCTTATAGACATTAGACAAAGATTGGTCTGAATACTAAATTTAGAATGCTTAATGTTTAGGATCCGTACATAATTATGGAATCACGATGTAAATTTTCTATCAACCTCTATAGGAAGATCATCTTCATTAATATTAGGTCTCTCCATTTTTACCTCAGCTCTAAAAGTACTGGTATAATAAGGAGAACAATTAGAGCAATTCCTTTTCAAGTATATACAAAATTGAAATATGTAGAAAAGATGTGTCACTTACTTCTCAATATTTTGTATCTCTTTTATACCACTATTTCATAATATATACCGATGAGCGGCTTCAAACTCATCATCTTCCAACCAACTTACTTTAGTAGCACTTGTAGGCTTTCCTCCCATATTGAAGATAGTGTGGATTACACTATTAGGGGCATCAACCCCACCGTAATCATTCCTTGGGGGCTCTATTGCAATTTATTCTGACATGAGTATCAAAGTAGATGGAACAGAAGTTTGAAACCTATTCAATGATATATGCTTCGTATATCAAAGCTTCTACATGAGCCTTATAACCAACCTTCTTCTTCTTCAGGTGATGTAGATACCTATAGATAATATATTGAATCTTAGAATTATTTGAATAAAGAAATTATTAGTATAAAGAATTTATATCTCTCAAATGGACACATCCATCGATAATGGACGGGAGCACCGACATGCACTTCGTATGCAAGATAAATCGACAAATGCTCCATACTATCAAAAAACCTGGAGGAAGCACCATTTCTATTTTACACAATATCAATACAATCTTCTCCTCAAGTTATATTATATGTTGCACCGTCAACTTGCTTGAACACAAATATCTAAAGAATATAGATAATTCGACTAACGAAGTCTATACTTGATGAGGCAACATCTCTCTCAGAGAAATATGTAGTAACCTTTCCATAAACATATGGCAATCATGACTCTTCATCCATGTCATCTTGCGTTCGTTGAGATCAACAAATCTTGCCAGATTTGACACGTAGGCGTCAGAAAATCTCAACTTTGAAATACAGTTTCATATTATCAATTTATCCTCCCAAATCAATGTAAATGGCGCTGGAGGCTTGACCCAATTGTTGTCGCCACTTAATTTTAGGTATAAATTTGAACGCCTACAAATAATTTCTAATTTATTTCTTGCTTTGACATTGTCTTTCATTTTTCCCTTGATATCCATCACCGTATTGAAGATGTTGTCGAATACATTCTTTTCGATATGCATGACATCAAGATTGTGCCTTATGAGATTGTCCTTACAATAAGGTAAGTCCCAAAAGATACTTTGCTTCGTCCAATTATGCCTACATCTGAACCCTTCAAAGTGATCGACCGATATCAGATCTTCCATCACAGTCGACAATCCATCTACCTCTTTCCAAACTTCGTCTCATGTTAGTCTCAAACGGGAAGGAGATAGTTCCTGTTTACCATCTCTAAAGGCATTTATGTTCCTTCTCCACGGATGCGACACAGGAAGGAACTGACGATGACAATAAAAAAATATGATTTTCCTCCATTCTTGAGACAAAATGCCTTACTATTTTCCATACATATCGGACAAGACAAAGTACCATGAGTACTCTACCCCGATAACATCGCATATGCTAAAAAATCGTTGATGGTCCACATGAGAGACTCTCTCATCTAAAAATTTTCCTCCTTCGATATATCATATGTCCGAACACCGAATTGCCACAATTATTTCAACTAATCCACCAACGGCTGCAAGTAGATATCGATGTTCTTCTTTGGATTTTTCGGACCGGGTATGATAAATATCGAGAACATGTAAGGAGTCTTCATACACATCCACGGTGGTAGATTGTAAGGACTCAAAATTACCGGCCAACAAGAGTACTGAGATCCCGACTATCCGAAAGTAGTGAATCCACTAGAATATAAACCCAACCGGACATTCCTGGGTTCCGCAGCAAATTCAGGATGACACAGATTAAAATATTTCCATTCTTCTCCATCGAAAGGATAAGATAATTCTTTTTCATCCATCTTTCGTTCCTTGCTATGCTATGTCATGTTGTGCTGTATTTGCGGACATATACATCCTTTGCAGCCTCTTTGTGATCGGCAAAAACTGTATGTAATTGTAGGGACGCAACCTTGCTTGGGCAGTTGACTTTTTATTGCCCTGAATTATCTTGTACCGGTCCGCATGACAGGAAATACATTTATCTTTATCATTGTTCTCCTTATTGTACAGAATACAACCGTTTCGACAATAATCTATCTTTTCATAGCCTAATCTGAGTTTCCGTATCATCATCTTCGACTTGTAGAAGTTTTCAGAAAACTCCTTCGATCCTTTTGGAAACAACTCTCTAACAAACTGAATTATCCGGTCGTAGCATTCCTGCGGCAAGTTAAAATCAGACTTTAGGTTCAACATCCACATCACTACCAACGTACAATAAGACAGAATAAAAATCATAACCCTAGTATAATGGAGTATCGGCATTCTTGAACATATTATATAATTCTTTCGCATCAGGATTAGGATCCTTCAGATCAAAACTTGGACCGGCAGCATCAAATACCAACTCATGCGTCAGGTTTCGCAGTCGATATTCAAAGTTATCTGCGTGAGTGGACTCTTCTACCTCCGTATTGAAGGAGGAATGATGATATTGGGAAAATAAAGGTTCTCCTTGAGCCATCCACTCCTTGTAGTTCGGTACGAAATCCTTCTTGTAGAGATGCTCCCTTACAAAATTTACCCCTTTGATTGGTATATTACGACATTTGACACAAGGACAATTGAAGAGCCTCCCATCCATGAAATGAGGTTGACTACATGCATATTTGAGAAATTTCTCAACGCCCGTCATGAAATTATCTGTCAAACCAATCATACTCTCATATTATCGATTGTACATCCACGATCGGTCAACTAAGTATTAACTCATTGATTCTGCATGTACCATACATATTAATTCAAACAATAGTAGTAACGGACGATATGGCTGATACTTCAATTAATTCAAACAATCATCTGTCAAACCATACCCTGCATGATCTTCTGACAACTATTTCATTCAATTTCAAAGCTACTAAGAAAGAACACTAAAAATACTTAAATTTATGCCTAAATGTATGAAATATATTTTCTAAAATGTTATTAATTTATTAATAATTATTTGTTTTCCAATACAAAAAAATCTGATACTCCGATCCGTAATCGACGATATGGCTGATACTCCGATTCGCAATTATATATCTACTTTTAAGTATTTAGTACCTAATTATAGTAACTACTAATTACTATTCATATTAGTACTCTAAAGTATAACTATAAACGACTATAATACAATTCAATTTTTTGATCAGTTTATTTGCGCTTTTTTTTGCTAATATATATAGTAACTAAATATATCAATTTTTTTTAAATCGAACCGAATAATGCTCACCCTAACTGTGATTGTGTCAGTGTCAAAACCAAGATACAACAAACCAAAATTGTGTCCATGTCTGTATCGAGAAGAAAGTTTTGGTAATCAATACTATGTTTGTGTCATGTGTCCGTGTTTGTGTCTCATGTTGGTAAACCTAATTCAATTTCAAAACTACTAAGAAATTTTACCTAAATCAAAACTATCCAAAGCATGTCATGTCATATATATCAAAATATGCTATAGAGATAGTGTTTCCATATATTAGAATATATTATCTCATATCTTTTTAATCCTGACTCTTTTCTAGTATGGAAAACATCTAATTATAATTAACAAAATTCAAATCTGCGTCTGATATGAACCTAGTGTAGAATTGTATTCTCTCCTTCGTACAAATACACAAGTCCTGGTCTTCTCAGCTCCAACTCAACTGTGCAGTCCCCCATCTAACTCTCCCAAATACCCGAGCACCCTGAACTAACTCACTACCCACTCCTCCCCCAGGTTGCTACCACTGATCACTAATACTCCACAGCTCCCAAATACTTCTGGAATTGAGCCTTGAGATCTAACATACTGCTACCCCATGTACAGCTAAAATACTACAAAATTTGGATCTGCAGTAGGAACTACCACATTCCACAGGGACTGATAGTATCAAACTAAATTCCATAAATCAGGTACAATTGCACTTTGACGTACCCACTGAATTGTTGCTTCTACTGCAGCAATGAATTTGAGATACCTGAGCCCTCGCAACTCCTGCATACCCTCACCCATACACACTGCACTTGCACCCTCACAGTCTCTTTAGATACACACTCTCCCCACAACCACACTCTCCACATCACACTAGCACAACCCTCTTCACTGTCCTCCTTACACATGAACCTCGCACCCATATCTAATATAAACCACCTTACACTACACTACATAGATACAATACAATATCATAAATAACTCATGTGCAAGAATACTCGAATGATACTCATTACACATCTGTGTCAAGCGTATCGTGTATATTACGTGTGTCCAGACCCCCACAATCCAAATACAATAATTAACCAAATTAAAATGATGGTTAGGGTTACCTTAGCCGGAAGAGAAGGCGATCTGACGGAGGCGGAGGGGGTCGGGGTAGAGGAGGAAGGCTTCGGGGTCGAACGCCAGAGGAGGAGGAGGAGGAGAGGGGGTCGAACGCTGGTGGAGGAGAATGGAGGGTGAGTGAGGGGTCGGGTCTCGAGAGGGCGAGTGAGGGGTCGGGTCTCGATACGACGAGTGAGGAGGAGGGGCTACCAGAGAGGGGGAGGTCGCCTGAGAGGGGGAGGGGGTCAGGGTGGGGGGGAGGGTCGTCGGAGAGAGAGAGATAGATAGATAGAGAGAGAGAGAGAGAGAGAGCGAATGGGGGTAAATGAAACGCGGTTGGAAATTTTAAGTTTTCGCAGCTCCCTATAATTCCATCACTGAAATAACAGCAACGGATTAGCGACGGATTGTTGACAAAATATATTTTCATAAATAAATTAGTCATTACGTTGAATTTTGTCGCTGACTCAGCGACGAAGTAGTTTCTGTCGTTATTTAACAGTATTTTTATAGTGTACTAGCTCCAAACAAATTCATGTATAAAAGTTAAAAGTGTCTCGAGTTACTTACAATATTTATTGATTTGAAAGATGATATGGTTGGTTTGTTCTTTTTATAATCAGCACATACCATATCTTTCTTGAAAGTAATTTCAGGTAAGTCTCTTAAAATTTTCTTTATGGATAAGCTTGCAATTGTGTCAATGTTTGCATGTCCAAGAAGCATATGCTATAGCCATCTTTCGTTTTTGGTTGCGTATAGACATCTACCTGCATTGTTAGTATCCTCCAAGGGATAAAAAACATATATATTGTCTTCTCTTATTTCTTTATATGTGACCTTACTTGTAGCTCTATCATAGATAGAGCATTTATCCTTCACGAAATTATTGCCATAACCATTGCAGCTAGATGACTAATGCTGAGTAGGTTATGTTTTAATTTCATTATTAAGCAAACATCTTTAATAACAGGAAAAATGAGGAATACCTATGTTACAATTACCAATAATATGCACTTTGAGATTGTTATCGAAGGAAACATATCCTTCTTTCTTCATCGATAGTGTTGCAAATAGGTTGGCATCATCGGTCATGTTTCATGAGCAACCACTGTCGAGGATCCACTTGCTTCTAGCATGAGTGGATTGGTCCACCTACAACAAAAGTTAAAGATGTTACCTTTGGTACCCACTTTCTTAAGGGTTCGGATATGTTAGTTTTTGGAACCCAAACATATATATGCATATCCACTAACTTTCTAACTTTGTATTGTCGTGATATATGTCCTTTCTGTCCATAATAATGACAGATAGCAAACGTATTAGTGCTTGGTGTATGATGATGGATATGTGTATTAGAAACAGTGTATCTATAAAAAATTGCATGATTCCTTGAAACTTTAGTTGTGTGTGTTTGTGCCTTACTGTGATTGATCTTATGATTTGCAACGTGACTAGTGTTAACATCGATTATAGGTTGAGCTGCCTATTTTTCTAGTTTAATCTCTAAATTTTTAGATGTGTCACATGCTTCATTGTATTTGATAGTTAGTGCATCTACCTTTTGTGCAGCTATGTTATATTTTCTCTTCTCTAATTTATATAGATCATTGAGTTTTATATTCTCTTGATTAGCCTTTTCAAGCTTTTCAAGAGCATCATGCTGACTCAAATTCATAGAGGATATCTCATCCATTTTACTAGAAAAGGATGTGTCTCTGCTTTCATCTAGTATATATGATTGTTTCATATATTCAGAGTGTAATAACTTAAGCTCTTTCTTAGCAGTTTTATACATGTCTCTCATCTTCTTATGATCTTCTAGTATATCACTAAATGCATTTGATAGTTCATCAAAAGTAAGATCTTCATACAAGGGATTAGTAGTTACCTTAGAATCAGTTGCCATAAAATATAGGTTTGTAATGTTGCGAGGATTTTCTTCTTCTTTAGAATTACTTGCCTCACTTTCGCACCATATGCTAGTGTTGGCGTAGTTCCTTGATGAAGTTCTTTTTCTAGCGACTTCCCTTCGTTATTGTAGGGCAGTATTTCTTGATGTGGTTTATCTTCTTGCAATTGTAGATCATCGGTTCTTCTTCGTCTTTGTGATCCTTTTTCTTTCGATTTGATCTTTCATATTTTAGGAATTTTCTGAAGTTTTGGGTCATCAGGACCATTTGCTCATTCTCTGAACTATCGTTCTCACTTTCGTCGTCGGAGTCCATTTTGTCATGTGCCTTGAATGCAATGGTCTTCTCCTTTGGGGTTGACTCTTCAAAATCTTTGAGGTCCAGCTTATGTGTCATCAGCTTGCCCATTAGCCTATCCAGAGTCATTGTAGTGAGATTGTTTCCTTCAATAATTACAGTTGCTTTGGGATTCAAATTCTTGGTAAGTCCTCGAAGTACCTTGTGAATCTTTTCATGATTGTTGTATTCTTTACTAAGAGAAGATAAATGATTAACAATATCTAGGAAACGTGTAAACATATTAGTGATAGTCTCATTAGGCTTCATTTTGAATGCCTCATATTATTGTATTAGTCTTGTGACTTCAGATTCCTTCACTAGTCCTTCGTGAGTTACCTCAAGAAGTTTCCAAACCTCATGTAACATGGCACATGTAGAGACTTTATTGAATTTAATTCTATTTACTGCATAAAATAAAGTACTGATAGCCTTAGCATCAAGACTAGCTTATTTCTTTTTATGGTCTGTATATTTATTATGGGATTTCGCAATAAGACTCCCATCTATAACAATTCTAGCAGATTTCTTATAGCCATCTATAACAGTAGACCATAAATCAAAATTATGGGATTTGAGATAAAAACTTATGTGTGTCTTATAATACGGGTAGTTGGTGCCATTAAATAGGGGTGGCCTATTTGTGGAATGACCTTCACCATTGTTAGTATAAATGGGTGGCATGGTTACCATATTAATACTCTAGGAGATTAGTCAAAATAAAAAATTCCTTGCTCTGATACCAATTGAAGGATCGTTAGGCAACTCTAGAGGAGGATAATAAGTGTAGTGTAATATATACCGAACTAAAATTTTAGACTAAGTATAGGTAGTTACGAACTAGCAATAATGCAACAATTTAGCAAGTATATGGAAGTAAGTAAAGTTTAGAATCACAAACGCAAACACCAAAATTTATACTGGTTTCTCTCGTAGTGGACTAGTCCAGTCCCGAGAACTCTTGCTCGATATTAAATCCACTAACAGTGAAAACACAAGCTTTGATCCGAAGAGATTGCGACTTCATACAGACACGAGCTTTGATACGAAGTGCTCGAAGACTTTTGACACTTTGAGAAGTATTTTTGAATAGACAAGCTTGTAAAACTCGAACACTTCTAATCGAAACCTGGATATTTGCGCATTCAGTTTCAAGATTACAGTAGATCTAAAAATAGTTTCCTTTATTTAATATCCTCGCACTGGCACTTAGAAGAATATGAGTTGTCTTGGAGATAGAGAAGGTTAATGGCCCTTTAAATAGAGAAGATTGTCACGCCCCAGTCCCAAAATGCCGAGGGACTGGAGATGCGTGGCAATGGCCAGCAGCACGCACCGATGGATAACCCAATTTAATGGAGCCATCAGGGCGTACTTAAGCTGTAAATAAGGTCTACTACACAAGTCACACTAATCTCATCCATAAGGATAAAGAAATAAACTGCATAATCAAATGGAAATAATGTAGCAACATCATCACAGCAAGTCAGTCGGAGAAACAATCCGACTTAAGTCTGAATAAACTGGCTCTATAGGCCAGGAACAAAAGATGTAAACATGAAATAAAACTGAGTACTGGAACAAGCACTCAGGAGAAGTCCTCGGCAGTCACCTCGTCTTCAGTGTTCGGTTCAGCTCCAGCAATAGCTTCAGCTCCTGTCCCGTATATCTCGGGATACTGCTCCTCAGCTAAACCTGGGGACATAATCCATTCCAGGTCCTCAGTGGACATAGCAAGGCACAAGATAAAAACAAGCCAACTGAATAAGCAGTGCAATAAATAAATGAACAGCAGGGTAAACTAAGTAACCATCTATGTGATATGCAAATGAGAGCAACACTAGTACTCAGGCTGAGACCGCTACAAGCTCTGTGTCGGGGAGCCGGTAGCAGTAATAACACGTAAAGGGTCTAGCTCTGCTGGAGAGTCTACAACCTCACAATAATAGTAGATATATATATAGAACATCCTGTAGCCTGTGTGTCTCTCCCCACCCAATGTAATCACGTAAGCCATGACCATAACGTCTCATGTCCATGTCAGCGGGATTATAACTAATGCAATAAGTCATACTGTCTATAAATAAATAACTCTGTCAAGTCCTGTATCCTATTCAGAATCCCCACGAATAACTCGGGAAGATTCTGTCCATGATAGTGTCAGGTGTCCTGGGTTGTAGGGTACTTGAGAGGTCAAGTACAAAATAAGGGGGTTGTAAATCCATCTCTAAATGACGAACCCAACACCGCGTACGGTGTCGGTACCCGACTATGATCGGACACTAGGTACGTCATACGTTTCCTAGGTTTAAGCAGTTTAAAATAGTTTATATGAATTTGCACAAGAAATCCAGCAGAGTATTTTTACAGAAAATAAGAAAATAATGATTGCAAGTTTGGCAAGGTGCACTTGCTTGGGGGTTGGATTCCACTTAGGTCCTGGTTTCGGAAATTTCCAGAGATGTCTCCGAAAGCTGAAATAAACAGTACCATCATGCTCAGAAGGTGTCAAACAGCTAGGATCGCCTGTCCTTGGGTCCAATTTGGAGACAAGGGCAAAAACGGTAATTTTGGCCCAAAACGGGGTCCACCGGTGGGCCCGCTTTGCACCGAAAAATGTGTCAGGGTCAATGGTCTCCAAATTCACCAAACTTAGTGTCAACAGGTCAGGAACGCTGATACAAACCCAACGGAACTTTCAGATTTGAATTCTGATGAGCCGATCACAAAATCGCCCGTCGAGCGGGGCCTGTGGGGCCTACGACACGCGATTTCGTCAATGTTCTCAGAATCGGACCAAATTTGACCCACAGGACCAGCGTATCGCTACGAGTCCGATGGTGCAAGTTTTGTCTCGATCCGACGTGTGTGCACGAAGTTAGGGTGACTTGCAGAAAAGGCGGATACGGAGCGATGTCCGCGGATACGCGTTGATTCCGGTGTGCACGCACACCCGAACCAGCTTCCGCGAAATCCTACACGTCCGTATCAACGAGGCGCACGTATCTGTGAAGACCATGCGCGACCAAGTCGTCCTGTTTGGCGGGGCGCACTCAGTTCCGGGGTAAAACAGGGTCTGGGGCGCTGGAGGTCACGGCGGGGTATGGACGGCTGAGAGGGAGGTGGATGGGGGGTCTCGGGTCGCCGGAGTAGGGTTCCGACGAGGTTTCAGGGGAGGATGAGGGAGGAGGAAGAGGTCGGGTAGGGGTCTATTTAAAGGGGCTCGAGGGGGCTCGGTCGGGGACGACGTGGCCGAGGGATCCGGAGGGGGAGGCGACGTGGGGGTGACCCCTCCGGCGGAGGCGGCGACGGGTTTCTCGGCTGGTCGTGGGTGACAGGGAGAGGGGTGAAGGAGCGGGTCGGGTCGGGCGGCGGGCTCCGGGTGAGCGGGCTCGCCCGACCCGCTAAGGGTGAGGCTGGGCTGGGTTCCATGGGCTCGGCCCACTGGGCCGGGCCGGGCCCAAGAAAAGAAAATAAAGAAAACAATAATAATAAAAATAATAATAGAATTACTAATAAAACATTTATTTAATTAATTTAATTTAGAAAAATAGTTTTAGGCTTTTAAAAATAGGTCTGATGCCCAATAAAATCCCAGAAAATTACCCTAAGTCCGGTTTTCTATTTTACACCATAAAATTATATTTTCATTTCATTTTAATGTTATTTATTGGCAATTAAAAATTACAACTCACTACATGTCCTATGTAAATTGTATATTAAATCCATAAATTGATTTAAAAATACCAGAAATTTAGGGTGTTTACAATCTACCCCCCTTAAGAGGATTGCGTCCTCGCAATCGAAGGGTAAACTATAAAGGCAAGATTTACAGAATTTAAAGAATGCTTAGGTTACCTGATTCTGCAAATAAGTACGGATAACGCTGCCGCATAACATCTTCTCGCTCCCAGGTCGATTCGCCAGGAGAGTGCTGTTTCCAAGCTACTCGAACCAGCCTGATTGTCTGCCCACGCAGTGTCTTCTCGCTGGTGTCGAGTATCCCCACTGGCTGCTCTTCGTATCTTAGGCTAGGTCCCACCGAGATCTCAGAATGATCAACTATATGACCTGGGTCCGTCACATATCTCCTTAATTGTGAGACGTAGAATACGTCATGCACTCCCTCTAAGGACGGAGGTAATACAAGACGGTAAGCTACCTCACCGATGCGCTCCAAGATATCAAATGGCCCAATGTACCTTGGGCTTAACTTGCCTCTGCTGCCGAATCTGATAGTACCTCTGGTGGGCGAGATCTTCAAAAATACATGCTCTCCTTCCTTGAACTCCAGGGGTCGTCTGTGTGCATCGGCCCAGTGCTTTTGTCTATCCTGGGCTGCACGGAGATGGTTCTGAATCTGTTTTACTTTCTCTACTGTCTCTGTTACCAACTCTGGACCCAGTATTTGACGTTCGCCAACGTCGCTCCAGCATACAGGCGATCTGTACTTCCTTCCATACAATGCCTCGAAGGGTGCCATCTGAATGCTTGCCTGATAGCTGTTGTTGTAGGAGAACTCCACTAAGTGCAGATGATCTTCCCAAGATCCTCTGAAGTCCAGTATACAAGATCGCAGCATATCTTCTAGGATCTGAATTGTGCGCTCTGACTGTCCGTCTGTCTGAGGATGATAGGCAGTACTGAACTTGAGCCTGGTGCCGAGACTCTCTTGCATGCTTCGCCAGAAGTGAGAAGTAAATCTCGAGTCTCGATCTGATACAATACTAACCGGCACTCCATGTAATTTTACGATCTAACGCATATACATGTCGGCTAGTACTTCCGTGGATTGTCCGACTCTGAACGGCAAGAAGTGAGCCGACTTAGTGAGCCGATCCACGATGACCCATACTGCATCCTTACCACTAGGGCTTCTTGGAAACCCAGTGACAAAGTCCATGGTAATATGCTCCCACTTTCATTCAGGGATGGAAAGTGGCTGCAACATACCTGCAGTCCTTTGGTGCTCGGCCTTCACCTGCTGGCAGACTAAGCATTTTGCCACAAAGCGGGCAATCTCCCTTTTCATTCCATGCCACCAGTAATATTGTCTCAAGTCCCGGTACATCTTGGTTCCTCCTGGATGAACCGAGTATATGGAGCTATGGGCTTCCGTCATCAATTCCTGCCTTAATTCTCTATTTGGAACACATAGGCGATTTCCGCACCTTAATGTTCCGTCCTCGTGGATGCGAAGTCCCGTCTGCAAGCCTGCTTCTGTTCTTTCTCTCAGCCTTCGGAATCTGGCATCATTAGGCAAAGCTTCCTTGATTCTCTCCACCAGCGATGACTTCACTTCAAGGTTAGCGAGCAAACCATTTTGTCCAGGTAGAACAACCTCTATCTGAAGGTCTTGCAAGTCTTATAATAGCTGAGGCTGCTCTGTTAAGAAATAAGCCGAGGGTTTTCTGCTGAGGGCGTCGGCTACAACATTTGCTTTCCCCGGGTGGTACTGCAGATCGATGTCAAAGTCCTCCATCAACTCAAGCCAACGCCGTTGCCTCATGTTGAGCTCCTTCTGTGTATAAACATACTTCAAGCTCTTATGATCAGTGAATATCTCGACCTTCTCTCCATACAGATAATGTCTCCAGATCTTCAATGCAAAAATCACTGCAGCTAGCTCCAGGTCATGCGTTGGGTAGTTCTTCTCGTGAACCTTCAGCTGCCTCGATGCATAAGCGATAACCTTGCCATGTTGCATCAAGACACAACCTAGTCCACTACCGGACGCATCACTGTAAACAACAAAACCTCCTGACCCTGAGGGAAGAGTCAAGACTGGTGCTGTTGTTAGACGTCTCTTCAATTCTTCAAAGGCATGCTGGCAGTCTTCTGTCCATATGAACTCCTGATCCTTCCGTGTCAGCTTAGTCATCGGCTCTGCGATTCTTGAAAAATTTTCTACGAACCGCCGATAATACCCAGCAAGTCCAAGAAAATTTCTCACTTCCGCAACAGAGGTAGGGGTAGGCCAGGTTTCTATAGCAGTAACTTTCTCTGGGTCCACAGACAGTCCTTCACCCGAGATAATATGCCCTAAGAATGGTACCTTATTCATACAGAACTCACATTTGCTGAGCTTGGCATATAGCTTCTCCCTTCTCAAGGTTTCTAGCACAATTCTAAGGTGTTCCTCGTGCTCTTCGTGGTTCTTAGAGTAGATAAGGATATCATCAATGAATACCACCACGAACTTATCCAAGTACTGATGGAAGACCCCGTTCATCAAACTCATAAATACGGCGGGTGCGTTGGTTAAACCAAACGGCATAACTAGGAACTCATAATGCCCATACTTAGTTCTGAAGGCCGTCTTTGGGATATCTTCCTTCTTCACCCTAATCTGGTGATAACCGGATCTAAGATCAATCTTTGAGAATACCTTAGCACCACTCAACTGGTCAAACAAATCATCAATGCATGGTAGTGGGTACCGGTTCTTAATAGTGACAGCATTAAGGGCTCTGTAATCAATGCACAGCCGTACAGATCCGTCCTTCTTGGGTACAAAAAGTATAGGTGCTCCCCATGGTGAAACACTGGGCCGGATAAATCCCTTCTCCAGAAGGTCGTCAACTTGTGTTTTCAGCTCCACTAACTCCTTAGGTGCTAGCCGATATACCGATGAGGTGATAGGTTCGGCTCCTGGAGTTAGGTCTATCGTGAATTCTATCTCCCGATCAGGTGGTAAACCTGGAAGGTCGTCGGGAAATACATCCACAAATTCCGTTATGACTCTTGGGTAACTTGAATCTTCTTCTACGGTCAATACCCTAAGAGTTGGCTGGACCCCTTGTTCTACAGCTCCTCGTAGAAATTTAAACTCAGGAAGGCTAGAGGGTCTAAATATCACTTTTCTAAGCCGGCAATCCAGTGTCGCATGGTACTGACTTAACCAGTCCATACCAAGTACAACATCGTAATCAGGCATAGAAAAGATCAAGAATTGGGCTCGCATCTCTCGGCCACAGACTACTACCGAACATGATCTACAAGTATCACTAACCGGGATAATTCTACCTCCCGTTAGTATTCTCTTCATCTTCGAGAGAGGTGCGGTAGCTATTCTATGTGTGGCTACGAAGCTAGCAGCAATAAATGAATGCGAAGCTCCAGAATCAAATAATGCTACAGCAGGAATTGAAGCTACTAATATGGTACATGCTATCACTTCGCCTGCAGTAGCTTTCTCAGTGACTGGTAGTGCATATGCCTGACCTCGTCCCTGAGCGGGACCCCTTTGCTGACGAGCTTGTTGGAACAGTGCTGCCTGAGGTGGTAGAGGTGGCCTGGCTCCTCCAGGCCCTGTCTGTGTTGTTCCCCCAGCTGGAAGAGCTGTAGGTGGAGCTGGTCGATTCGGAACTCCCTCTTGACGTTCCGAGCAGTCCTTGGAGAAGTGTTGTCCAGATCCGCAAACCAGGCAGAGTCCCAGCTTGCGTCGACATTCCTTTTCAATATGTCCTACCTTGCTGCAGTAGTGGCAAGTAGGCAGGTTCTTAGTTGCTGCTCTTGGAGGCGGGCTCTTCTGGGACCGTTTAGCAGATTCCCCGGGTGATGACTTGGATGGTGCTGAGGAGAAGGGACGTTTCAGGCTTGATTCCCTCCGAGTAACGCGCTCCAGCCGACGAGCTGCAGCTAGGACGTCGGTGTAAGAGGTGGGCGCGACCGATCCGATTAACTTCTGAAGCTCGAACCTGAGCCCATCAAAGAACTTCTCCGCCTTCTCCTCTTCGGTAGGAATTAGCGAAGGGGCGAAGCGGCTCAGGCGAATGAATTCGGCATTATATTCCTCCACCGTCATGTTGCCCTGGATCAGGCGGTTGAATCTGTCTCGGAGTTCTGACCGAGCCACAGCAGGGATGTACATTTCCTGGAAGAGTCTGGAGAACTCCTCCCAAGTAACCTGATCATGTCCGAGCCTTCTTTCTTCGGACAGCCACCAATGATGCGCGTTGTCCGTCAGTTGTATCCTAACGGCAGTCATCCATTTGTCCCTTGGTAGTTCGGCGGCCTCCAACTGATGCTGTGTGTTTGTAAGCCATTCATGCACTTCAGTTGGTCCTTCCTTGCCCGAGAAGGTACGGGGCTTGAGTTGACGGAAATCCGTAATAGATCCCGTCGTTGGCCGCCTATTTGGTGGATTTGCATGCTCCAATGCTGCGACTAGGCTGTTCCTTAGGTTCTCGGCCTCTCGGCGTTGGGTCTCCTGTTGAATCTGTTGTTGTGCCTGCATCATGGCATAGAACATCTGGAACATTTGCTGGCCATCCATTGCCTGTCCTGGGGGAAAAACAGGCATCACAGGAGGGAACTGGGGAGGAGGCGGGATGTCATCACGCCTGAACCTGGAACTTGGCTGGCCAGTTTGATTGCTCTGAGAGGATTGTCCTCTAGTATCTGGCGTCGTTCCAGCCTCGCAGGTAAACCCTGCTTCAGTCGGTGTACCCAAGGGGGTCTCGTCACCATGTCTGGGATCCATTTCTCTGCATCAAAAGAAAACAATGAGAACGCACAGAGGAATCAAAACAGGATGCAATTCAAGCAATTAAATTGAATTCGACATAGAGTTCAAAAACGATTAAATCAATGGATGAGATCCTATAACCTATCTTATTGCAGGCCTGTCCGGTCCCTAAGTTGAAACCGGACAATTTAGTTGGACCTGCATGGGCCACCACAAAAACTATGTCACGCCCCAGTCCCAAAATGCCGAGGGACTGGAGATGCGTGGCAATGGCCAGCAGCACGCACCGATGGATAACCCAATTTAATGGAGCCATCAGGGCGTACTTAAGCTGTAAATAAGGTCTACTACACAAGTCACACTAATCTCATCCATAAGGATAAAGAAATAAACTGCATAATCAAATGGAAATAATGTAGCAACATCATCACAGCAAGTCAGTCGGAGAAATAATCCGACTTAAGTCTGAATAAACTGGCTCTATAGGCCAGGAACAAAAGATGTAAACATGAAATAAAACTGAGTACTGGAACAAGCACTCAGGAAAAGTCCTCGGCAGTCACCTCGTCTTCAGTGTTCGGTTCAGCTCCAGCAATAGCTTCAGCTCCTGTCCCGTATATCTCGGGATACTGCTCCTCAGCTAAACCTGGGGACATAATCCATTCCAGGTCCTCAGTGGACATAGCAAGGCACAAGATAAAAATAAGCCAACTGAATAAGCAGTGCAATAAATAAATGAATAGCAGGGTAAACTAAGTAACCATCTATGTGATATGCAAATGAGAGCAACACTAGTACTCAGGCTGAGACCGCTACAAGCTCTGTGTCGGGGAGCCGGGTAGCAGTAATAACACGTAAAGGGTCTAGCTCTGCTGGAGAGTCTACAACCTCACAATAATAGTAGATATATATATAGAATAGCCTGTAGCCTGTGTGTCTCTTCCCACCCAATGTAATCACGCAAGCCATGACCATAACGTCTCATGTCCATGTCAGCGGGATTATAACTAATGCAACAAGTCATACTGTCTATAAATAAATAACTCTGTCAAGTCCTGTATCCTATTCAGAATCCCCACGAATAACTCGGGAAGATTCTGTCCATGATAGTGTCAGGTGTCCTGGGTTGTAGGGTACTTGAGAGGTCAAGTACAAAATAAGGGGGTCATAAATCCATCTCTAAATGATGAACCCAACACCGCGTACGGTGTCGGTACCCGACTATGATCGGACACTAGGTACGTCATACGTTTTCTAGGTTTAAGCAGTTTAAAACAGTTTATATGAATTTGCACAAGAAATTCAGCAGAGTATTTTAACAGAAAATAAGAAAATAATGACTGCAAGTTTGGCAAGGTGCACTTGCCTGGGGGTTGGATTCCACTTAGGTCCTGGTTTCGAAAATTTCTAGAGATGTCTTCGAAAGCTGAAATAAACAGTACCTTCATGCTCAGAAGGTGTCAAACAGCTAGGATCGCCTCTCCTTGGGTCCAATTTGGAGACAAGGACAAAAACGGTAATTTCGGCCCAAAACGGGGTCCACCGGTGGGCCCGCTTTGCACCGAAAAACGTGTCAGGGTCAATGGTCTCCAAATTCACCAAACTTAGTGTCAACAGGTCAGGAACGCTGATACGAACCCAACGGAACTTTCAGATTTGAATTCCGATGAGCCGATCACAAAATCGCCCGTCGAGCGGGGCCTATGGGGCCCACGACACGCGATTTCGTCAACGTTCTCAGAATCGGACCAAACTTGACCCACAGGACCAGCGTATCACTACGAGTCCGATGGCGCAAGTTTTGTCTCGATCCGACGTGTGTGCACGAAGTTAGGGTGACTTACAGAAAAGGCAGATACGGAGCGATGTCCGCGGATACGCGTTGATTTCGGTGTGCACGCACACCCGAATCAGCTTCCGCGAAATCCCACACGTCCGTATCAACGAGGCGCACGTATCTGTGAAGACCGTGCGCGACCAAGTCGTCCCGTTTGGCGGGGCGCACTCAGTTCCGGGGTGAAACAGGGTTTGGGGCGCTGGAGGTCACGGCGGGGGATGGACGGCTGAGAGGGAGGTGGATGGGGGGTCTCGGGTCGCCGGAGTAGGGTTCCGGCGAGGTTTCAGGGGAGGATGAGGGAGGAGGAAGAGGCCGGGTAGGGGTCTATTTAAAGGGGCTCGAGGGGGCTCGGCCGGGGACGACGTGGCCGAGGGATCCGGAGGGGGAGGCGACGTGGGGGTGACCCCTCCGGCGGAGGCGGCGGCGGGTTTCTCGGCTGGTCGTGGGTGACAGGGAGAGGGGTGAAGGAGCGGGTCGGGTCGGGCGGCGGGCTCCGGGTGAGCGGACCCTCCCGACCCGCTAAGGGTGAGGCTGGGCTGGGTTCCATGGGCTCGGCCCACTGGGCCGGGCCGGGCCCAAGAAAAGAAAATAAAGAAAACAATAATAATAAAAATAATAATAGAATTACTAATAAAATATTTATTTAATTAATTTAATTTAGAAAAATAGTTTTAGGCTTTTAAAAATAGGTCTGATGCCCAATAAAATCCCAGAAAATTACCCTAAGTCCGGTTTTCTATTTTACACCATAAAATCATATTTTCATTTCATTTTAATGTTATTTATTGGCAATTAAAAATTACAACTCACTACATGTCCTATGTAAATTGCATATTAAATCCATAAATTGATTTAAAAATACCAGAAGTTTAGGGTGTTTACAAAGATGAAGAGTGAATAACTGAATAGAAATGGAAAAATCTTCTCTATTTATACGTTTTTCTAGGGCAGAGTTCGGGCAGAACTCGGTATCCCAACATTCAAAAATTTAAACAGTGTAGCCATGAGAATCGTTCTAGCACTATGATTCAGGAGTTGGTTTTGGGTGACCGAGTTCGGGGAGAGTTCGGGACAAAATCGGACTGAGGTCGGTTGACCAGTTTTCAAAATGGTCCTGGTCAGATTTTTGCTCATTTGGGTTTGAGGGGGGTATTTGGTTTAGTTTGAGTTAAGAATTGTTTTAGGTAATCTTATTTTGAGTGGACTTTGGATTATGATTCAACTCATGCCAAAGTGCGATCTGACTTACATAATTCCTAAACTCAAGAAAAACAAAATAAATAATAAATATAAAAAAGTAGAAACAGACGAACATCAAAGTAAGCAGTTTTCCTGAATGATTGCTGAAGGTACATAATTCTATTGTAATGTATTCCTGTGAATTAACTCATAGTTTTAGGTTAATTATCAAAATCAGTTTGACTTAGACCAGATGGCTCAACACTATCATCTAGGAATCTTTTTTTTACCTTACTTGAGAGCAGAAACCCTATTACATGTTGCAAAAAATAGCAAAAAAAATATGGCCTTTTAAGATGTACTGTCATGTTCCACTTCAACGAATGAATATTAAGTCGCAAAGGAAAGACTGGGTATTATTGAATTTAAGCCAAATCCAAACTTCTAACAAGGATCTAAATAGAAAGTATTGGTGGAACTGCTTACAGCTTATAATAATAAACATTAAATATGGTTTATATTACTTCTAGATCATTACCACCAATTATAAGACTGCATCTGGAGGTTTTCAAAAATCGATTAAACCCGAACCAAACCGAATGCAATATAAACCATATTTTCGTAATAATATGGGAAGTAGCATAGTTCTGTAAATTATGACATACTAATTTGTTGTGATATGGATCATTTGTTTCTTACAAGATTCTATCTACAAAATAATTTTTTTTTTCTTTTGAGTTTCTTTAGTACTGTATAACATGCCAATCTCTACTTTCTAGTATTATCAGGAAGGAAAATAATTTTTGTGATATTGGTCATTTTCTTCTCACATAATTCTTAAGTTCATTTTAGTTCACATAGTTTTAAGAAGAATTGCTCTATAATTTAAATCACACAATTATAATTATTACATATGTTATATCCTAATGTAGTTAAGGAAAAAAGACCTAAAATTCTTCAAACTACCTTTGCATATAAAAAATTCTAAAATATTTTTAATATTTAAATTATATCCAAACTAACTATATTTTATTATCTAACTAAATATATATCCAAAATTGTATAAATATGGTAGTCGACCTTTGGGATGAACAAACCAAACATTATGAGATCAAGGGAGGGCCATCACCCCCCTCCCCCCGAATGACCTACCGAGCTACATACACAAAGACGATGACCATCTTGGGGTACTCTTTCAATGCCCCTCCAGAACTCAAGTAAAACCGAGATACAATTTTAATTAAACCTTCATATATTATTAATCAAAATATACGTAGAATTAATTCAAACTTGATATTAAATTTGCAACTTTTATAAACAAAATGATTGATTGTTATTTCGGCAATGGTTATCACAAACGTTGTCATTTAACAAAAAAATTGCAAATATATAGTCGCATAAAAAATCAATCATATAAATAATAAGGTCCCTCGCAACATATTACAAAAAATATTGCGCAACTGTTACTAACCATAAGTATTTTTATAAGGTTTAAACTAATTGTTGTAAAATAGTAACATATTTACAACAGTTAATTAAACCCTTGCATAACCGTTGCCCATTTAGCTTAATCTGACAACACTTTCATAAAATCATTGTTGGACCGTTATCAAATTGGAAATAAAAATTTAGATAATAATAATAATAGTAGTAGTAGTAGTAGTAGTACCAAATTAGAATTTATTTAGAAATAGAAGTTATACTTGTAAAAAAATATAAAATATATATTTAAAAAGAACAAAAAGAAAAAAAAATATATAACAAAAACTCCACTGATGAACAGTATGACACCCTCACATTGAATACGTGATGTCATACATATCCTTTATTAGTATTCACATGTGTATCCATCTTTACATCCATTTGGATAATATACTTGAACGATGTCTATTCATCTTTGCAAAAGTATCCAGAAATGTATCTGAATTACTACCTGCATTATCGTTCGTGGATGTAAAACTTTCATCCTGATGACATGTGCAGTGTACGGGATGAATTCATATAGGGGGTGAAACAATTCCTGCTGTTCGCTAAGGCATTCCTTCAGTACATGGATGACACCAAAATTAAGTGTCCGTGTATAAGATGTCGCAACTTGAAATATATATCACTCAGAAGTAGATGTGACATATTATTTGTACTCGAGGGATTTCACACCCAATTACTATCAGTGGCCCTCACACAAAGAACTTGTATATTTAGTATCGGAGTCGGAGCCTTATATAGAGCCATATATGGATGTCCATTACTACGTTGATTATGACAACAGGTGCGTGAACATGGTTTTCGATGCTGCCGGGCCTAGTTTCGATCCGGACAATCATGATACAACAGATGAGGCACCGAATGCTGATGCTGCAAAGTTCATGGAGTTACTGGAGAATGCAATAACTCCATTATATCCTGGTTGTGAGGATCATTCACCGTTGGAGGTAATTACAAGACTGTTGAGCATCAAGTTCAATTTAAACATATTACAAGAATTCTACAACCGACTGATGGAGTTGATTATAAAGATCTTGTCGGCATGTGCTAAGTTACGTAATAACTTCAACTGGTCTAAGAGGATGGTGAGATTACTCTGGATGGGATACAAGAAAATCGATGTATGTCGCAATGAGTGCATGCTGCATTACAAAGACGACAGGGATGAAAACATGTGCAAATTTTGTGGTGCTAATCGCTACAAGGCAACTAGTACAGGAAGGTTTGCTGGTGCAAGGAAGCTGACCAATTTGATGTACTACTTTCCTTTAACGTCGTGGTTGCAGAGATTGTATATGGTGAATGAGGCTACCGAAAACATGAGTTGGCACAGGCGAGAACAGATTGAAGTAGTGTTGGATCATCCATCCGATGGAGAAGCATGGAAGCACTTCGATCGAGAGTATTCAAATTTTGCTTCAAATTTTCATAATATAAGATTGGGGTTCTCCTCTTACGGTTTTACCCCATTCAGACTTTCGGGCTCCCAATATTCATGTTGGCATGTGATCGTCACCCCGTACAACCTACCGTCTTGGATGTGCACTCTGGTTATGTTCTTAACCGTCATTATCCCAGGTTCGAACAATCCGAGGAGGAAAATTGATTTGTATTTGCAACCATTTATAAAAGAGTTGAATCAGCTATGGGAAGTAGGCGCCAACAAGTACGATGTTTAAAAAAATAGAATTTTCAGATGAGGGCAACACTTATGTGGACCATCAACGACTTTTTGGCTTATGGTATATAATCAAAATGGAGCACTCATGGTCATCTCTTATTTTTGTATTGCATGGACCGTACTAAGGATTTTTGTTTGAAACACGGAGGCAAACCGTACTTCTTCGATTGTCTTGGACAATTTTTTCCAATGGATCATCCTTTCCGGAGCTACATGAATGTATTTCGTGCCGGCGTTATGGAGAAGACATATCCACCTCCAAGGTGGCCCGGAGACACGATAAGGGAAAAGGTTAAAAATTTACCAAATATAATCGAATCGCCTACTAAGGGGTACAAGTGCGATGGATTTGTCACACTCATAACTGGACGAAGAGGAGCATATTCTGGAACTGTCATATTGGAGCACCAATCTGATCAAACATAACCTTGATGTCATGCATATCGAGAAGAATATGTTTGACAACATAATTAATACTTTAATGGACATAAATGGGAAGACGAAAGACAATCCCAAGGCCAGGTTGGACTTGAAAGAAATATGCAGACTCCCTGTGTTGCATTTGATAGAGGAAAGGAATGGGAAGTATATGCAGCCTAAGAAAATTTTCTCACGGGACAAGGAGGATAAAGGGAGACTAGGTGGATTCAAGGGCTAAATTTTTTAAACTGGTATGTGTCAAATCTGAGAAAAAGTGTCGACTTGAAGGAGAATAAACTTACGGGTATGAAGAGCTACGACTATCACATATTCATGGAGAGGTTAATTCTGATTGTATTTCGGAAATTGTTTCCGCAGGTAGTTTGGGATCCTTTGACAGAACTTAGCATATTATTTAGAGATCTTTGTTATACCAAGTTGATCGTCGATCGTCTAGAAAAGCAAGAGAAGGACATTGCGGTAACACTGCGTAAGCTTGAAAGAGTGCTCCCTCATGGATTTTTTTACTCCATGGTGCATTTGCCAATTCATCTTTCTTACGAGGCACATATTGGTGGGCCTATCAGTTATCGGTGGATGTACACGTTAGAGCGTCAACTGAACCACCTAAAGAGAAAGGTAAAAAATAAGGCAAGGGTCGAGGGTTCTATTTGTGAAGCCTATGTTCTTGAGGAGATTACAAACTTTTGCTCGATGTATTTTAAGCTGCATGTTCCTACTAATAGAACAAGAGCTCCAAGAAACGATGACGGATATCAGGAATCTAATGATGCAGTACTGAAAGTATTCAATTCTTTCGGTAAGCCTTCGGGCAAAATGATGAAGAGATATCTGAATGACAAAAAAAATTAAGGCCTGCTCAGTTGTATATATTACTCAATTATGACGAGGATGAAGTGGAGAAGATAGAGGGGTAAGTAATTAATACATCAAGGTTTAAGTCATCTTAATGTAATAGTATACGCTAATATTATTAAAATAATCAGACGATGTTTTATTGTTTTTTAGCACATTTAATGATGAGGTAAGGTCTAAGACCATACATAAAAGATGAAGAAGTAGAATGGGAAATAAGATTCATTTTCGTTCTTGGTTGAGTATATATATAAGGATCTTTTTGTGTATACACTTGCCCAATATTTAGCAGACCGTTGAACTTAATATCATTTTCATGGTATTTAGGTCGATCATCCCCATACAACACTCCAGAATGAGTCTATTAGAACTCTAGCCAAGGAACCAATTTTTGCCGTTATAATCTGGCCAAGCTACTGTGTGAATGGGTTTAGGTTCGAGTCAACAAAACCCCAGATAAGAGACAGCTTCTTGGATCTCGATTCTACCAAAAATAGTTGTTTGTGTATCAGATCTTCGAACTACAAAGATGTCGATCCAGGCAATAATTTCTATAGAATCTTACGGGAGATTGTGGAATTGATATATAATTATGGAACAGAGACTGCTAAACATGGAAAGGTCGGAGAAGGCGAAGGTGGCTAGGTCGCGAAGGCAGGAAAGTGATGTGGTGGCTCGATTCCCATAACAAAATATTTTTGTCGTCTGGTATATATTATATTGAATATATATTATTTTAATAAAAGTAGGATAAGATATTTAATTTTAATAACATACAATATAATTCTCAACAAGTACAGAGGGGTGAGGACGCCAACCTGGTGACTGTCTTCCTGGCCACCCATCGGAAGGGCGAAAAGCTCATCGATGAGAAGGCCATGCAGACCTATGTACGTTTTACTCCCCTGTGTTAGTTTTAATATAACTTAGAAAATATGCAAATAGATATCTATATAGTTAGTAATAAGTAACTTAGTCGTTAGCAACCAATTTTCTAGGACGAGTATCTTAAACTATGTGAGCAGGCGACTACTAATACACTTACAGAGGGAGGGGCTGGTACTTCCTCCCAGCCCTCTACAGCTTCGTCGATGGACGATCTCTGGATGACCATCATTGGTGGTCTTTAGAGGGGTACGTACTACGGTACGGGATCCTATGGTACCTTTGTTACGACGCAGTCATCCACGACCCCCTCTGTCAGTGTGCATTCCTCACAGACTTTGCAGGCGTCGGCACGAGTCCAGGAGAGCGTTGACCGTCAAATTACTGACCTACATGATGAGTTGCTACGAAAGATTACGGAGCGGCCATAGTCTGTGTCGCACACACGGACGATGCGACTATCACCGAATATTTTGATTCGCTCGAGTATAGCCTTATGGAGCTCAAGACTCAGAGCTAGAAGACAAAGCACATCCTTTTGGAGCTCAGGACTATGAGCCAGACGATGGAGAGTAGCTTGGCAACTCTGGTCGCGTCTACGGAGCACAGACAGACGGAGTTGGAGGGGTCATATACGGCCATGAGCGACTCACCTGCGAGGATACATGCGACGTAGGATTTGTTGAGTCGGTCAGTGAAAGAGAAGACTTCTAGGGTAGTATCTGCCATGAATTCATACAATGCTCAACTGCTAACATTGGAGCAGATATATCCTCCTGGTCCATCGACGTCGATACCGACTCCATCGATTCCACTACCTCCTCTATCGGGACTGTTGATGTTTTTTCAGGACCAGTATGGCTTCCTCTTATCCCAGATGCACGATATCGTTCCTCCTCCTCCTGATCCGTAGTAGTTCTTATTGGCACAATTTTAGTATGTTTGTGTGTATTGGCCGATTATTGGGTCTTTAATGTACTTATTTCATACTTTTTACTACATTATTTGAATGAGACGGATGTGACATTATTTTAGATTTATGTAATTATTTTTTGGGACATTCCTGCATGTTTCGATATTCTTAAGATATTTGTGTATGTACTGGTGTTAAGTGTTCCACCGAAGGGGTCGATGAACCAAAAAAAATTCAACGGAGGGTTGCTCTGGGTCAATTTATATAAACTCTTATTTTATAACTGCAGATAGACATTTGTTGGAAAATTGTTTTTTAAACTGCATGCTTTTTTTGGATTTTTTTAAAATCTAGCAACGTTCTGCGACGTTTGCCGGCATAAACTGACGTGACAATGTGTTGCTAAACTGTGTCAAAACGTCACTGACTGGTAGCAGCGACATCGCTAACCTGTGTCAAAACGTCGATACACGTCGCTAAATAGTTGACATGGCAATTTTGGACATGTCAACATTGATGTAGAAAAATGTCGCTGGTAATGTCATTAATTTAGCGACGTTATACGATAATATACACCATCGCTGATCTATCGACGTTGAATCGCTGGACGTCGCTAATAACAAAATAATCTGCTACGTGGCCGCGTCGCAAATATGCGTCGCTATAGCGACAAATTTGTTGTCAGCAACCATGGATTATGCGACAACACCAAAATGTCGCTAATTACATCGCTAATTTATTTTAGCAACATTTTTACCTATTAGCGTCGTTTTCTGGTGTCGCTAATATGTATTACCTTGGTAGTGAATCAACTTCACGGACCTATTGCTCGAGTGACGTCCAATCAAATTCTGATTCAATTTCTCAAGTAAATACATTATCCTAGCCTCTATTAATTTCTATAATTAGTTCAAACAAAATAGAACATAAATCATATTAAAAATCGAGAAGAAAATTGGAAAACTATTTCGTTTCTGCAACATAAAACTGAACCACAAGTGACAATCACCCCCTTTTTTAAGGGAAATATATTTCCCAAAACTTGATCGATCTAAGAATTGATTTCACTAATGAATAGATGACCAGAGCCTCTTCAAAGCCCATAGAATAGTTTAACTCAATTCAATTTAAAACCTAGTAAAAAAATCATGTAGAAAATCAAAATAATTATTTTTAAAACAAAGAAAAACCACAATACAGAGTTGGTCCCGACAAAGCGGACCACCCCATCAAATACTGATTGCATTGAAAAGTGCGTACAGTAAAAGTAGGCATGTGGGGTTTGACGAAATTCAAATTGGTCGCATGTGCGCGACAAATTTGACCCATATCCACCGAAAGTCCCCGTATCAGTATTTTTGCATATTACCCATTTACTTTGTGTTTGCTCATCGTATTATGTTGAAACTAGCACCACTGGACACACAGTGTTTGACTTGTCTTGTGACCCGAGTTTCCTCCAATTCGGAGACGGTCGATGAACCGTCATTTCATGGGCCCTATGATTCAACTTGTTGAGCAATTTTATGATCGGTTCATCGAAAACCAAATATGGACATACTATTAAGTTTGTATTATCATTTAGAGTTTGTTTGACCTATAATATGATAAATTTAGAGATCTTTAATTTTGGCATATTTTTGGTGCAAAGTGGGCAACATGTGGACCCCGCTTTGATCCAAAATTATCATGTTTACCCCTTTGTCCAAATTAGACATATGGGTAGGCATTTTTGACTATCTCACCCATTATGAAAATTTTGGTGATGCTTATTTTAGCATCCGGAGACGTTGTTCCACTTCCATAACTTCTACTTTGTTGTGTTTGTCGTCTGGACATTGTTTCACCACTAAACTACTTTTAGGAAAGTATACCTTGCTATGATTTCGTTCATTTACCTTTATTGTAGTATTTTTTATTTATGTCATTATTTTCTTATTATTTATGCTATTTGAATTGCCCATCCAAAAAAAACTTGGGTGCAACGGCAAATGTGTCGTTTATTGTATTTTTCTTTTACTATGCATATTGACCTAGAATTATGAGATCATAGCGTAATTGTGAGGTATCCTTATATCTCTCTTGGCCATGAAACTTGCTTGAGACGAGTTATGATTTTCATATAGGACACGGACTTGTGTATTCGACTGGCCATTCGGGACGGTCTGGATGTAGTTAATATTAGTATAATGTATTAGAGGCCATAGCAGACAAACTGGACGAGTGGTGGATACGACTTGGACAGTCTCATGGGGTATTGGAGGAAAACTATTAGTATAGGAGCTATTATTTATTTACTTTCCTCTAGATGCAACAAGTGTCTCGGATGAGCGCTAGTACGCCGTGCATTATTTTGTTAGTAGAATATTGTCCTCAACTGCATTCACCTAGACGGTTAGGTGACCTCTTACATCATGATTTGAAGTATTTTGGCATATATTAGTGTATCTTGTTACGTCCCTCTGAGGACATGGTGATCTCTCCGGGTATAGTTGAGTAGTAGTATCCTGAGGAGTATGAACCTGGACCAGACACTGCCCTTGGTGATGAGGAGACTGCACTGTCTAAGTTTACTTGATTTTATTTTAGTTTATTGACTGTTTGCGAGAAAAAGTTTATACTAATTTTTTTTGTTACAAATTGTTGAAAAGAAAGAAAAGTACAAAAAAGATCATAAACATGAATCTAAGTACAATTAATTCTGGAAAAGTATAGTTGTAGAGATCTGATCTGCGGACGATCACTTTACTCCTTGGACTACTCGATAATAAAAAAATGCACACCACAACAAAGAACTGCACACGAAGACGAAGAAATGTAGAAAATGTTGCTAACAACTTGGAGAGTTGAACAATAAGAAAGCTCTGGCACAACGGCACGAGAAACTTTTATTTCTCTCGCTCTCCTCTTGAATTTAAAAGACTAGTAAATTGCTGTGAACAACTTGGAGATTTGAACAATAAGAAAGCTCTGGCACAACGGCATGAGAAGCTTCTATTTCTCTCACTCTGCTCTTGAATTTCAAAGACTTGAGAATTCTAGCCCCTTTGTCTCTATCTGTCTCTGAGTGTCCCTGTTTTTTGTGTGGGTTCTCTTTTTATATAGTTTAGGAGTGGTTACGAGAGTGTGCGCTAACTACGGACAGTCAACATTGTTTTACCATTATGTGCACACTTTTGGTAGATTAACACCCCACGTTCTGCATGAGTGAGTGCACAATTTGCTGCCTGCTTAACACGCAGCTTCCTATACGAGTAAATTAGAGGTCCTGGGGGACAATTATTTGTATAACTTTCATGAGAAGTACCGTATGTAAGACACGCATTCATAACTGATCGTTGTCGGTTAGGATAGTATGCGAACTATTGAAGTCATCTGGAGACTGGCGCATTTTTTAAGAAAATGGCACTACGACGTACTTTAGAAGAAAATGACACTGTGGCGCACTTTTGAGAAGAAAAGCACTACGACACACTTTTGAAGAGAATTGCACTATGGTGCACTTTTGTAGGGATTGGCACTACAGTTCAATTTTGAAGAGATTAGCACTTTGGCGCACTTTTAATGAAAATTGGCACTGTGGCGCAGTTTTAAAAGAAATGGTACTGTGGCGCACTTTTGAAGAGAATGGCATTGCGGCACACTTTTGAAGAAAATGGCAACGCGACCCACTTTTGAGAAAAATGGCACTACATCACACTTTTGAAGAGATTGGCACTACAGTGCACTTTTGAATAGAATGGCACTATGGTGCACTTGTGAAGAAAATGGCACTACGACACTTTTGAAAAAAATGGCACTGTGGCGCACTTTTGAAAAGAATGGCCCTGCGGTTAGGTTGCTAAACGACAACCTGGGTCTGCGTTCCATAGATCCGTTGTAATGATGAACTCTGACTCTTCGAATTCTACCTATGTCAGCTGTCAGTATGCCGCATTAAATATTGAGAGAAAGAGAAGATCGTTTGTGCACCATATTTTGTAACATTTAGAAAGTACACCACTTTTCTACTCTCTGAATAGTGCGCCATCCTCTAAAAATAATGGAAAGTGCGTCATTCTTCTACTTGTTGGATTTATTTATAGAAAACTACGCCATCTATCTGAGGTGCACTTTTTATGCTTCTACAAGTCCCCCTTCAAATTTTTTGAATTAGTGTAGATGAATTCAAAATTAATTTAAATTAGAAGCATAAAAGTTTTTGAAATATTTTGTGCGCACACTCTGGACATAATCCTAATAGATTTGCTGACGTGGTTGTATGCATGATTTGCTGCACGAATCTCGAAGAGTCTTAGCATCCGAAGTGTTTTTCTTCCAAATCTATAAATAGACGGGTTAAGGAGTGAGAATTTTTCCACTGCTCTCAAATCTCTTCGTCTCCTTCTTACTCAAGAAAACCCAAGCTTTCTTCTTCCTTAAAAGTTTTTAGCAATGGCCCCCAAGCAAACTCAGGCGACCAAGAAAGGTAGCAAGGGGAAGGGATTGGCCTCCTCTTCTTGAGCAACAACGACGAGGTGGATGGCGGCTCAGCCCGCTAGATAACATCTTAATATGTCGTCATCGAGGGTCATGTCAGAAGATGTAGCATATTCACCTCTGATAGGCATGACATCTGTTTTCTTTTTCCCTATTATTTTCTTTTACATGTACAATGTAAACTTTTAACAATGGCAGAAAGATGAAAGAAATAAAAAGAACGAAAACGTAGAACACATAGACACGTGTACACGCACACTTTTCTCTCGTTCAGAGAAGAAATAGTCACTTTGGCGCATTTTCCCTTGTTCAGAGCAAAAATAGTCATCATGGCACATTTTCCTTCGTTCAGAGCGGAAACAACCATTTTGGCGCACTCTCTCTAGTTCAGAGTAGAAACATCCATT
Organism: Iris macrosiphon; assembly: GCA_036927795.1. Classification (NCBI taxonomy): domain Eukaryota; kingdom Viridiplantae; phylum Streptophyta; class Magnoliopsida; order Asparagales; family Iridaceae; genus Iris; species Iris macrosiphon. Next base: position 50,464,059 of record JAYESA010000018.1, read on the forward strand.
TTGGCGCACTTTCTCAATTATTGGTGAATCGGTGCCCTTTTCCCATTATTGACGAGTCAGTGCACTTTCCATTTTTTTTTACAGATTAGCGCATTCTCCGTCTGTTTGGGTAGATTGGTGCATAAAATGTGCTTATGTCCTGGAGAATTCATAAAATGCGCATAGTTCCTAAAAATTTAGGAAAAATGTGCCTCGTTTAGAATCTTCAAACACTCATAATAGGGTTACTTTTACGTACTCCACTTCATGAGATTTGTTGACTTCATGTTTGTAGCTTTTGCAGTTGACTTGGGTATGGATCCTCTGGCTGAACTGATAGGATCCACTACTGGACGTCTTCATACCAATTATTTAGAAGACTTATTGCACACTGAGTTTTTCCAATCTGATAATAAGATGTCTGTACCCGTCAATTATTAATAGCCGGACAAGGGGAACGAATATAACGTCTCTGATAAGTGGCAAATCTCTCACATCCTTTGCGAATGAGACATATTCTAAGACAGATTTCTTTTTTGGTGATATCATTCATCAATCTTCTCAGCCTAAGAATAAGAAAGAGAAGTGGTTATTCACTGTTGATGGTAGGGTCATGTATCTCCCCGAGATGACAAGAAGTTTTTTGCTGTCTGCCTTCTCCCATGCTACATATCCATGGAAGATGGAGTAGGATTTGACTCCCATTACTAATAGAGCTAAGCCAGGGACGATTAGCTACAAACAAGATCGTTTCTTCAGTTCTGGTGATGGATATTCCGTTAAAATATGGGGAGTTCATCCTGGGAATGTACCAAGTAAAGATTCTTCATTGATTCAACCTATCCAGTCTCCTTTGTTCCCCAACATTTACACTGATGCTGAAGGGGGTTATCCTCAGAAGAACGTTCGGCTGCCAGGATGGTTGACAAATGAAAATATCTATTAGCGTCGGGCAACAACATGGATATTGGATGAATATACCGATAACTTCATATCTTCGGGTTTATACAATGCCTTGTTAGCGACTTGTTATGGCATTGCGTCCAACGCCAATATGTTTTTTGCTTTGCGAGAGTGACACAACTCTAGTACTGGAATTATTTTCACTCCTCGTGGCGAGTTGGGGTTCACCTTACACAAGATGAAGCACATATCTGTACTGCCCATGAGGGAGGTTCCTTATGAGGAATATGTACTTACCAACGCGGAATTGGCAGATTTAGCACAGACTGAATTGAAGTATATCAGGAGCTGATGTGCCCCTAATTGACCTATAATAATTATTATAATACTGATTCTGGCATTGTCTTTATTAGAAAGTGGTTCCAATACCTCTTAAATGATTGAAGGGAGAAGGAATGCTCGGAGATTCGATCACTTTGACCTTTGAGCTCTACCCGAGTAGAAGAGCTCATCGCAAGTTATAATGCTGAAGATAAGTCCTTCGAGGATCGTGTGGGAGATTTTGTAGCAGGCACACAAGGTAAGAGCTATATCAGACTTACTCGTACAGAGATTTTGTCTGAAGTTTTATTGGCCGGCTATCTCTCTTTATGGCTTCAAAAATGGGTAGTCCCCGGAAGTTCTAGCTTAGTGGACCGTCTCCATAGGAATATTTTATTTTCTGCAGTGCGTTTGGTCTTCAAGCATCGACTGGTATTACTACCAGCTTTGGTATTTCGTTTGAACACTGGTTTATGGGAACTTGCTTATAATTTGGCAGTAGATTCTCGACGAGAGGAATTCCCTCGAACAGAGCTTCAATTCACCTATCTGATGGGCTAGTTGATTTTGCACAATCAGAATTTGATAGCTCCCAGCTTGACTCAGGCTGACGGGACATAACACCTATTCCTTTATAGATATAGGCTTTCTAAGTTGACCTATACTATGCCTTTTCAGACCAGGCGAGCTTTAGATATGGGAAACAGTTGGAACTTTTACTGTGCTATTCCAGACGTGGCAAATGAGCACCATGGTTTGAGTTTTATTGACGAGGGGACCACCATATCGAGGTTGATCTCGGAGATCTTTTAATGGTTAATGTTTATCTGACCCTCTATCTTGATGTACATAAATGGCAATGGTTGCACCTTTGAACCGCATCTACTTAGTTTCTTTGTAAGAAAATTTGGCTATGATCAACTGCACGTTGGAAATGCTACTCCGTGCTTAGCCAACTCTGGAGGTTTAATTGATGGAACCCGGGGATGGAGATATTTCATCATGGGTTGCACGGGAGCCACCTTTACTCTGCCTGAATCCAAACCTCCTTTACGCCTATTGCATTCCTTTGTTCAGTTTTTTACTCCATAAACCAATTCCACGTGGACTTTGATATGCGGGTTAGTTTTTGAAACCCGATAGAAGGAGTCAATACGGAGTCAATAAGACCTTCTCTAGTCGAAGAGGAGGACGATGCGCCATTAGATGAGATATTGGAAGCTCTTCTACATGTAGAATTAACCAGATGCACCCGCCCCTGCCATAGTGGTACAAAAATTTCAGAAGCATAGGATTACATCCCCTGCTGAGGACCGACCTGCTAAAAAGAGGACTGTTATCGCGAAGCCTAGGAGGCCAAAATTGAAGGTTTATGTTCCTTCAAGCAGGAGTTTGAATGACGAACTGATTAGTTCACCAGAGGGCCTGGACAGTCTATCTCTTCTCCAGTGGTGCAACGAAAGAGCACTTTCGTCCCTTCCCCTACAGGAATAAGTGTCGCTCCTACTGCTGCAACAGTCGATTTTGCGGATCCTATCCTTGATGCCACGACTCAATTTATTATACCGATTGCACTCATACCTCCTCCTTCTCCAATGGATCCAAAGGATCAACCTGCTCTGGGAAGTCTTGATTCCGTTGTTGAAATAATTTTACCTTCTTAGGTTGAAGTTGGAGAGAAGGTCGAGTCACAAGCTGATATTGTCGCTGCAGCCCCCAAAGATATGCCTGTTCAGGATATTCAGGCTTAGCCTCAATCTGATATACTTACAATTGGGCTTGAATATGCTATAGAGCAGATTGATACTGAATTTATAGTTTCAGAAGCGAGCATGACGTTGAGTGATTATGATAATTTGCTCATTCATGCCGACTCGTCTGAGGTGGAGGCTTCGTTGACAGGCCTAAGGAATTCCTTGGAGGGGCAGACTCCTGAAGATGAATATGAATCACCTAGTGTTGGTCCGTGTCTCTCTATTCTTTCTATACCACAAGTTTTTGCATTACATGATTCATTGTCACGAATTCATGCAATGATAACTTCGGCTAGCATAGGCCATGGTGTCACTTCTTTCCTTAGCATGACGTGCATATATCTTAATTACAATATATTGTTTATTAATCATATTGTTTGCTTTTTTTAGGTAATGAGATTGTGGTAAGAGTCACTCCAAAGAGGGTTAAAGAGACGGTTGTTTCGCATGCTCAAACAACTTCAATTGATGATATCATAGTTCCAGCTGCGGATATCGCATCAATGCCACCAGTAGCTTCAACTGTTCTTATGGTAGAATTGACTAGTACTGCTGAAATGGCTTCCACTATTAGCCCGCGAGAACGAGCGACGGGTTCTTTATCTTTTGTCCCCAGTGTCGAGCCTACAACTATCACGATAACTACTTTCATGCACTATGGTCGAGGATTAGCAAAAATTGCCTTGAATCCTAGTTTTAGCACTTGTTTCAATGCTTTAGTAGAAGCTTATATATCTGCTTTCTACGCAATATTGAAAGAGTTGATAAATATGGTGCTCGAGAAAGGTTTATCCTTTGGGGATGTGAAGGATGCTAGCTTGTCCATTATCCAACTTATCAGAAATTCCAAGGAATAAGCTAGGGCTGCTATTCTTGAACAAATATCGATAGGCCTTGAGCAGCCTATTAATGAGTATCTATAGCTTAATAGTTGGGAAATCTTGGCTTTAGTTCAGACTAAATACGAGTTAATTACTACTGATTTCATGGAACTTCTGACCACCTTGCACGAGAATATGGTGATCCATGCTGAGAAGACTGTACAGATAAATGCTTATGTGAAAGAAGTCACTTCTTCTCTGTCTCTTCATCGTTCTGCCCATGATAAACATAATGATAAGGCGATACAGCTCAAGACTCAGATTCAAGAACTGGAAGCCCAACTCAAGCAAGCGAGGGAGGAGTAGAAGGTAACTGTGGAGCGACGTCAGGTAGAGCTGGTTCATTATGACTTAGCAAGGGAACAACTTTTAGATCTTGAGCACAACAATAATGAGCTTGACCATGCTCGAAATAAGATGATATAGTCATGTGCTTCTATGGCTCCTTTTGCTAAAGATGACTCTAGAATGCTTGAAGCACGTAGGAGGGATACATTGAAAAAGGATCAACAACTAGATCGGCTAACCCAGTTCTTCCTTGATCTTTCTACTTCCCCTGAGTGAGCTCTATCTTATGCTCTTCCCTATTTTGTAAGTTTCTTATTAAAAATATATTAAAACTTTTACCTTTAAATAATGCTTGTTTGTTGTGGACCCATTATTAATTATGTATCTATTATTAGATACAAATAATAAGTTAGAGTAAAAACGATATCAGAGGTAATATGGATGTGATATGTTTTCAAATAGGATTCCACTGAATATATCTGCTCAGAGGTCTTATGGACATAGCAGAATAATTTTGTGTAAGAAATTGGTAGATTTACCACTCAAGGCATACTCGTGCTGAGTATAGATGATAAATTTTATAGGATGTAATACTATCAGAGGTGACATGGACGTTGTCACGCCCCAGTCCCAAAATACGTAGGACTAGGAATACGTAAGCATGCCAGTCGTATATATATGGCAACTCCAATATATGGAAACCATAATACGTACGTACGCTGTATTATAAATAATAATTCATAAGTGGTATATAATTGTCACAAGTCACAGGACATAACTAAATCTCATCCACAAAATTAAATAGAAAAGAATAACCAATCAACTATATAACTAAATCAAGTATGACATAGATGAAAAGAACTAATAGTTGGATGAAGAAAAATCTACTACCAAACTAGAATATAAAATAAAATATAATAAGTACATCATCTAATGATCAATGAGGCTCGAAGGGAATACCTCCTCGAAAGAGAATGAAGTAGAAAGTCCTGATCCGTGCTCTTGCGAATAGTCATGATCGTCTACACCTGGAAAGGGACCAGGTCCTCAAAGGGACATAACAAGATACATAGAAATATGCCAATCATAAACTGAATATAAACATATATTAGGTAAACTAACCAAGCTACGTGAATGCATTTGAGGATAACCTTCGCACAAATGGGTTGTCTGGCTAAAAATAGGATTGAGTGATTCTTTCAAAAAATCAGTGGCCTACAAAACATAACGTCTTTTGATCATCAGAGGTCGCCTATAAATAATATAAGGGTCATCTGACCAAGTATCTCCGGCGGAGTGTGCGGGTTACAAAAGGGAATGTGTAAAGTAGCCCAAACAACTCGTTTATATCCTCCCAAACCAAATGACTGTCCGAATTGTATCCATGATACAACATGTCCAGTTTCTCAACAGTAAGTCTAATGAATGCACCTAAACAACAAATTAAATATGAACTAAGTCGGCACATGCCCGTTCGTACTAAAGATCAGTCGAATACGACAGTACGTGCCCTCTCACGCGTATCACACATCCGTGTATATACAAAGTACGTGCCAAGGTCATGGAGATATAAGGATACCTCACAAATATAGGGTGGTCACATAATTAAAGGCCAATATGCATAATAAATAAAATAAGGATGACACAATCCGCCACTGTGCCCAAGTTTATCTTAGACGCACAATTTTTATAGAAAATAACTAAGTAATTAAATAATATAAATGTAATATGTTGTAGAAAATATAAATAAACAGCCATCATGGAAACATATACTTGCCTGGAAGTTATTTGGTGCTGAAATACGCAATACAACAGGTACCACGAATCCAGAAAATATGAAAGCTGAACAAATGTCTCTGGATGCTGCAATAGACATCACCAACGTTCACGGAATAAGCAAGGTAGCCAAAAAATACTATCCTTTAGTCCAATTTGGACACGGGCAAAACGATCATTTCGAATCAAAGTGGGGTCCACAAGAGGTCTAATTTACACCGAACTACGTGCCAGGGGTAAAGGTCTCTAAATAGGATAAATTATAGGTTATATAAATCCTAAACGATGATACAAACTCAACAATATGTCTGATTTTGGATTACGTTGAGACGATCATAAATTTGCTCGTCTAGTCAACCCAGGGGCCCGCAAAACGACAATTTGGCCAACTGTCTCAGAATTGCACGAAACTTGGATCACAGTACCAGCGTGATACTAAGGACCCAATGGCACAAATTTGCCGCATTCCGACGAGTGGTCACAAACTTCTAGTGTATTTTGCAAAATATCGATATGGGAGACTTTTTACGAATAGCGGTTGATTCTGACGTGCACACACGTCCAAATCAACTTTCGCAAAAGTCCACACGTCAGAAAATACCATTCACGTCTTTTGGTACAATTGGTACATGACGCGGCAGCCTGGTTTGGTGGGACGCAGCCTGTATTGGTGAATTTTAGAGTTTTGAAAAAATAATTTTCTTAATTATGGAACTTGATTTTACAGAGATTAAAGGCAATAAAAAATAAAGTAAAAGAAGGGAATTAAACCTGGGTATGTTGTCTAAATTACTATTTAAGTAGATTTTGAAAATATTAAGCGAGTTGATAGAAAACTAGACGTGAACAAGGATAATTGGACTATTTTTATGTACTATTTTTCACCAGTTTTTGTCCAACTTTAGGTTCGATTTACACATGATTTAAAAACAGAAGAACATATTCTAATTCACAGGATTTGAAGATTGTTATGTTGTGAATGTACCAGAGAAGACGGTTCGAAAAACCATTGAGAGGCGGAGGGGAACGCGTCGTGGGAACATGGGGTCGTGGGGGTTGCGTCTGTCCGCGACTGCAGATGTTCCCCGCGCGTGCGCAACTGCCGACGGCGGCACGGCGGTCGCCTGAAGGTTGGTGGCGGCCAGGGGAGGTTGTTATCGAGGTGGTGGTTTAGAATTAGGGTTAGGGTTTTAGTATGATATGTATATATATAGAACAAAATAGGAGAGCGGGTGAGTCGGGTCGGGTCCGGGGATTGCTGTGTGCGTGCGTGTATGTGTTGGTGTTGTGTGGTTGTGGGTAGAGAATATGTTTAGGTGTTGGGTTAGGTTTTCCTGCGTTAGTGGTGTTGCTTTTTCTTTCTTTTGTTTTTCTTTTCTTTTCTTTTTCTTTTTCATTTAATAGATGTTTATATATATATATATATATATATATATATATATATATATATATATATATATATATAAAATTATATTTGTATATTAATAAATTCATAGAAATTTTTTATTACTTTGAAAAATGATTTTTTTTAAAACAAACAAAAAAGTTTTTTTTTGTGCAATACTTTTAAATAAAATTTTATATACGTAAATACATCAAAGAATTTATTCTTAAATTAGCTAAGTAAATAACTAAAATAAATATCTAATAATTATATAAATAAAATATAAGTAAATAAAATTACTAAAATTATAAATTAGAATTAGGGGGTTTACAGACGTGATAGTCCACTAGTTTACTCCACCGGGGAAGAGAAGAAATAGTAGTTCAAGGACAAACTATTATCTTCTCTTTAAGGGATAATAAATTAAATATGATTCAGAGGTAATATAGACATGAATCACATTACACTTATTGACTGGTGAATAAACATGCGAGATTATTTCCAGCCCAACTGGGGATTAGGATTAGGATTAGGATATCCTTAAAACAACTGGGCTTTAAGAATGGAATATTTTGGTTGGAGAGAATCATTTAGGTCATCTCAACGAGAGTGTTCCGTTGGATCTGAGTATTATCCCGCTGGAAAACTTTGAGGACCCATTACCCATGGCTTTTTCAAAAATAAATATAGGTAATAGTTCGAGAGGCCGTTTAGGCTATGAGTTGCTGGGGATTAAATAAAATGTATCTGCGGTACATTTTATTTTAATCTGCTGGAGATGGAGAAGAATATGTCATGCTTAGACATAATACTTCTTGAGGAATTTGTCATTAATAGGCATCATTATCAAATCTCCAATGTCTTTATCATCTGGGATAGTTGACACTATCATTATCAAATATCCAATGTCTTTATGTCATGCTTAAACATACTTTTGTCAGAATCCTACAATGATTAGTCAGAAGAATAAGAATGTGTCTCTTCTTCTGATTCTGAACTTGCAGGACTTGTTGGTGGTGTAACATATTCCAAACCATGACTAGTCCGTTGGTAGTATGTTTCCAGCTTGCCTTTAGGAGAGAGATGACGTATAGGAGTCCGTTTGCCTTTTCCATAATTTTATCCCAAGTTAAATTTTAAGTTGTAGTCTATCTCTTGTATGATGTTCTTGGCTGGTTGGCTGTAACGATACAGTTGTATCTTCCTTATATCCTTGTTAGAACCATTTGTCTATGCGACTCTTTTATTTCTAGCTTTGACAAAAATTATCTGACGTTGTTTGACCTGTCTCATTGGGACCATGAAGTATGCCTCCTCATATGGTTCTTATGATGAACTATATTGGAATGGAGATGCCACGAGTAAGGACAGAGGTTCGTAGAGGTGAAGAGCCTCTAAGAATTTTTCAGCAAAGGGTTCTACGTCAATGTAGTGCGAAGTAGAGTCTTCTTTATTCATGAAATATAATATTTCTTCATCTTCTACATAGTCAGCAGATTCTTCAGCCTTGACAGGAGGCTTAGCAAGATTGATGACTAGGGGTTGATTCACTGATGTTGATAGCTTATTATGACAAAGGTCGATAACAAGTGGCTCATTCTCCAGCGTTGGTTGTTCATTGCATCGAAGATTGATGACCAATGAGATGGCTTGTGCAGGTCGATGCCGAGATGCTTCAAAGGAGTTGGACGAGTAGCACATTCTTTGACTCTGATTATCAGAGGCTCTTCTTTTGGAGTGTTTTCAGCTTCATCACTAGCTTGATTATCTTTCTCTTTCATATACTCCAGTTTATAGAGTGCGGAGTCAGCAAAATAGGCTTCGATGCCTTTGAAAGGGTTTTGATCTCTCCTCTATTGTTCACATACATGAAGCATTAGTGTAGGGTGGAGGGTACAATTTTATGTCGTATATCTATGGCCGTCCCAGCAAAATATTATAGGATACGTCAGAGTCAATCACATAAAATGTGACTTCAGTACGTAGATCGCCTATCTGGATTTTTAGGTGGATCTTTTCCAGTAGTTTACTTATTCCAGCATTGAAGCCTAGAATGGTAGTACTGGTAGCAGACAGGTTATGCATTGGTATCTTCAATCCTTTCAGTAGACTTTTAGGAATGATGTTGAGTGAAGAACCAGGGTCAATGTGAATCCAGTTCACCTTAATAGATCTGATGTAACCAGTATAATACAGAGGCCTGTCATGCGGATTATCTTTGAGTAGCATGTCATCTTGCATGAAGGTGATCTTAAGAATCTTCTCGATCATGTTGTGGTATTGTGGACACGCTAACGGCTCTTCATCAGGAGTCATGAGTTAAGCTAAGCATGAGTCCTCATGTATCAGAGCTTCGCTCAAAGCTTCACGAGTCTCCTTCGACAAACGAAGTAACTCGAATATAGAGACTCAGGCTGGGGTATTGGCCAGTTGTGCCAATATGTCAAAATTGTAGGACTTTTCAAGTCCTTGGGGGTACATTCCTCTACAGAGATTTGTCGAAGCGTACTTCTGTTTGCTTTCCTTTCTATGTCGTAGTAGGCTTTGAAGGACTAGGTTCGGTTGTGATCGGAGCAGCAAGAGTAGGAAGAGTCTTAGGAATATCTTCCAGGATAGATTCATAAGTTTTATGATAATCTTTTTCGGACCTGGTACCAGTCATGGCTTCTTCTTTTGGCATCGGGGAAAGAAGTACCATGTTGCAGGACTTGAGTTTCTTTTTATCATCCCCTTCTTGGAGCGAGTCTGTGGACTGGTCTCATGGTAGCCCAAACCACTACGGGATTTATTCGACTATCCTTGGAGTTGTAGAGGAATACGTCGTCTCTTTCCAAAGTTTAAACCTTTAGCTTTTTGTCAATCATACCCCATATTTTGCATCAAGCATACAAATTGTTGGTTGTATCGATAAAATTGGTGACGATCCTCCTCAAGCACCTGAGTTGAGGTCGATGCTCTAATATTTGCAGAAGGAGGAGAAGGAATTTTTGTAGGAGCACCTTCATAAGAACTGAACATTTTTGTGTGCCCTATATAGCAGAACGCTGCCAATCATGGACCATTGTCGGCGCGTCAAGCAAAGCTTGCTAGTAGAGCTTGGTGGGGTAATATTCAGATTTTGAAATATGATATCGAAAGCTTGCTTTTTATCATGCATTCAAAAATATTAGGGATATCGCTCTCGTCAAAGAAAATTCTTCCTTAGGCCTAGAAGACTGTAAGATTTTGTGTTGGAGGAGAGGTCGGTCGCTTTGACAGATTTATCGTCAAGGCCTCCATTCCTTTGCTGTTGCGATTATTTATACTATTGGAGGAACGCTTACCTTCTACATTGGTCATTTGTAACCCTAAATTGTGTGCCATTTTTGCGTTGTCTTCAGAAGTTTTGGCCCCAATGATGAACGTCGTCCAGTCTTAAAATTGAGTTGGACCTGTCCAGAGCCCTACTATAGGCAGTAAGTTCTTTTTTCAGGTATCAATAAATACGGAGTCTGGAATACTGAGGGAGGGGGGGGGTAACTTCAGAGTTGCCTCCCTGAAAATCTTAATGAATTTACTAGTGGATTCTTTCTCCTTCTGTTTGATATCGATGAGTGAAGACATCGTCATATCCATGCCTCCCTCGTACTATCATGAGAGAAAAAGATACTTCATGTCATCAAACAAGGATATGCAGTTATCAGGTAAACTGCGATACCAATCGTAGGCTACGTTGGCCAAGCATCCCATAAATAATCTGCTTAGGAGAGCATCCTTTTTCTACAGATGAGTTATCATCATATTAAAGTAATTGATATATTGGCTTGGTGATGTCCTGCCTTCAAACAAGACTATCGATTGGAATTTGTATTTAGGAGGGAACGAAACATTATCCCAATGCGGAGGATAAGGTTGTTTTACCCCCAGCTTGCGGAGTTGGTCTTTGTTCTTTAAAACATCGACATATTCATACAACTCTCGAATAGCTTCGAGAGGATCTTCTGGTCAGAGTGGTGCGGCTGACTGATAGGATATAAGAATCATCACCGACGGAGATCCATCCCCAATGTTGAGAGGATTAAGAGTTGGTGCTACTGACTCTTGGTTTATGACCGCTTCTATATTTGTGTTATCCTGTAGAGGCATTGTTCTAGGAGTAGGCTTCGTAGGTCTAAATGAAGCCACTTGGACAGGTGCTGGGGTAGATAATGTTGGGTTGTCATCATTTGATGCATATTTTGGATCATGGTGTGTAAAACCCCTAATCCTAAAAATCATATTAAGCTATTTTTTTATTAATTATTAATTAAATGGTAGTAATTAGTGGCTAATTAGGAGAAATAGATTTTTATTAATTTTTATTTTAGGTGTTGGTAAAATTAGGGGATTTATGGGACCTTTAGGAATTTTTTTGAATTTATTTCATGTAGGAGACCCCTTGAGCAGTTGCTAGCTTAATAGTATGTATTAGTGTAATTCTGGATTTTTTCTATGAGTATATACGTATATATAAATATATATATACATATATATTTTAAAGGAATTTAGAAAAGAAAAAAAAACTATTAAAAACTATTAATAACATTCCTACTAAACTACCCCTTTCCTACTAAACTACCAAGCAAAAGCCACCACAGCAGCAAATTCCAAAAGCCACCCGCCCCTTGCTAGCGGCATACAATAGCAGCCCTTAGCACCCTTAGCAATTGTTAGCAAACCCCCTTCCTTAGTAGCAACCCGCGAACGTGTACACCCCTCCTTCTCTCTTATAAACCTATATATATATTCTTATTTCATCCCAAACTCTAAACATAAATCATCCAAACCCTTCCTCTTCCTATTTAGACCTAGAGAGCGCCGCCACCGTAGCCGGAGAACCCCGCCAGGCCATCCAAACCAACCCGACGACCGCGATCCCGTGCACCCCGCGCACTACAGATTTCCGCAGCGAAGTACGTGTGTTCCGGAGTTGTTTTTTGTCGCCTCGCTCAACCAAATGCCACCCCGTCTTCACCGGTATACACACCCCTTAACTCTCTTCCATATCTGTGTGATAGTAGACCTCGAACAACGCGTAACCATAGGCAAAAATGGTGCCAAAGTTGGCAGAAATAGACCAAATTCTGGGATCGCAAAAAATGGCGGTAATTATCCATATTTCTGAGTTCGTATCTCCCACCACAGAGATCCGAATTCGATAATTCTTTTTGGTATACGTAGATCACTTGACCTAGTTTAATTTTTGTTAAATATCCCTAGATTATTAACTGCTGTAGACAGAATTAAATTCATTGGAAAACTCCCACGAACACACTTTCTAAATTTCCAAAAGTTAGAAAACGGAGCGCGCCCCGCCAAACGGGACCGCCCCGCAGTGTACCAAGTATACCGAACGGTGCGCGTAGCATAACCGGTCATGTGAGAGTTCGCAGAAACTGATTCGGACGCTTGTGCGCGCCGAAATAAGCCAGTATCCCCGGACACACCCCGTGTCGTAACTTTTACTAAAGTCACGCACATTTTGTGCACGCTTGTCAGATTGCGACGAAACTTGTACCACTGGACTCGTGGTAAAGCGCTGGTCCTGTGACCCAATTTTTACTCTATTCTGAGACAGTTGACCAAGTTGCCAATTGGCGGGCCCCACGGTTGACTTTTTGGGCAAAATTGTGTTCGGCCCATCAAAATCCATATTTGGATATACCGTTGGGTTCGTATTGACATTTAGAGTTGTTTGACCTATAATTTGTCCCATTTAGAGACTGTTACCCTTGGCACATTTTTCGGTGCAAAGTGGGCCACACGTGCATCCCACTTTTATCCAAAATTACCGTTTTGCCCCTATGTCCAAATTGGACGAAAGAGAAGTGCTTTCTAGTTATTTTGCTTATTTTGGGAATGTTGGTGATATCTATTTCACCATCCGGAGATATTTGTTCTGAGGCCATAGCTTCTGATCCTGTGTACTTGACTTCTGGATAGTACACCTTGCAGCTTTTTTACCAGGCAAGATACCTTGCCAAATTGCTTACTGTATTTTTCATGCTTAGTATATTTCTATATATTTATTCATTTTTGTTTATTTATTGCATGTGTAGTTCCTTTCAGTCATTACTATATATTAGATATGTGGATACACACTTGACACTTAGTATCATAGAGGACAATCATTAGGCGTATGGGCTTTTAACCACTCTGATAAACCATAGTATATAGCTCGCACTACAGGCGTGTGTCGCGCTGGTCGCTACCTCCGCGGTATGTTAACTTATGGAGTCTCGCTGGTCGCTACCCCCGCGGTATGTCGATTTCTGATGTCCACTGACGAGTGTGTGAGTTGTGAGGTAGATCGAGTAGCCAACCCTTGCCCATACGTCGAAAAGTTATCCTCATTTGCGTTCATATAGATTGTCTTGTACAGCATACTTACATATTTTCTACCTATTATGCATGTTTACTGTATTCAAATTGGCTTGCTTTTATGTATCTTGTTACGTCCCTCTGAGGACCTGGTCCCCTTCCAGGTGTATCTGTTCTTGAGTATTCGCAGGAGCCAGATTCGGATGGTTACATAATTTTGAGGATGTCTTCTCTTCGAGCCCCGTGGTTGTTTACTGGTATTCTTATATTGTGTTTATTGTGTTGTACCTTTTCCATTCGAGTTGGTAGTGGATTTGTTTCCATCCAACTATCATCTTTAGATACTAATATTGAGATTCTAGTTTCATAGATACTGGTTATTTATTTATATTTAATTTTTTTGGATGAGATTTAGATTGTACCCTGTGACTTGTAATACATTTTATACCACTTGTGGATTTGATATTCATATTACAGCGTACGTATAGGTTATGGTTTCTATATATTGGAGTTGCCATATCCATACGGCTGGCATGCTTACGTGTTCCTAGTCCTACGTATTTTGGGACTGGGGCGTGACATATTTTTGTAGTGGACCATGCAGGTCGAGAGCATATTGTCTCGGTTACGTAACTGTACCGAGCAAGCCTGCACCAAGGAATAGAGTATAGGATCTCATCCATAATTGACTATGATTTGCTCTCCTCTTAATCCATTCTATTTGAATAATTGTATCCTGCTTGATTCCTGTACTTCCCTGATAGTCCTTGAGTATAGCCCCCTCCTAGAATATAGAAGTCCCTATTGCTAGATAATAAGTAGGGTAACCTTCCTATTAAGAGTACAACTAGAGTGTTGACACACCACTAAGTTTAGAATAACTAGTGAACCATAGAATTCCTTATCTATAGACTGGTTTACCATTACCCCTTGATGTATTATGAAGACTTGAGAGTAGTATAGACACTACTAGAGTTAGTTAGAAGTTTTACCATAATGTTTGACCCTAGTATAGAGGATACCCTAATAAGTACCAAGACCCCTTCTCGTAGACCTTAACAGGAGTTTCTACAGTATCCTTAAGACAATTACAGTATTAGTTTATTGTTATAAGTTGGGTAGTATACCTCACAACATAGTATCACATAGTCCTTTGACCTATTATTGAAGTGTAATTGAACAACATTAACTGTATGCTAGCTTAGGACGACAGTGTTTTTTTTCAGACTATAGAACTTAGAGGCTATACCCCTACTTTGTCGACTATCGACTTAGACAAGGAATTAGTATGACAACTGTAGAGATTATGGAGTCTTATCTTTTGTGAACTTGAATTGTTATGTACCTTCTTTCATCATAATCCAGCGTATTTATGTTTATTGTACTACCTTGACTTATGCTGCTATTATAGCCTAGTTTTTGCAAGCTTATTCTTTTATCGAGCTTGCTCATGACATATGTATTATTGGGTGCACACAATGATACAATTGCCTAATCAGAATTGGTGTATTAAGGTCTAGCTAACCTTAGTACGCTTGGTTCACTCTTTGCATAACTACTTTACATGGATTGAGATATATGGTAGTAGACGAATATACTTGGCCCTAGACATGTCTGACATATCGTATCGGTTACATAATTATATGGATACGAGCATGCAAATAAGAAATTACCAAAATATGATTTTAATCCACAACTGCCCTGACAACTCTCTTTTCGATTTCTTTAATCTCTTTGAACCTCGTACTTGTATTCTATCACCTTCACCTTGAATTCTTTATTATTGCTCTCCATTTTTCCTTATTTCGGAAAGACGAAACCTCGTGCTGGTATAAGTTGACACTGGTAGTACTAGATATACCCCATAAGGCTAATCACATGACTTAGTGACTCTCTTTTATAATTGATTAAGGGCATATCATAGATGATATGTTTGGTGTTAAAACTTTGAGGATTGAGTAACATGATTAAATAATTTGAGGAATAGTTTTTCCTAGATGTATAGCCTTAGGTGATAGATGGATAAATTTTAAGTTTGGTAGATTGTAAAACCCTCACCCAAAAAAAATTAGACCTACTTGGCTTAGATAGTGAGACTAAGGCTAGATTGAATTCAGTTAGAAATAGAACACGGTATTTTTTATTTAATTTTGTAATAATTATATCACTTAGCGCACCTTACCGTGCTTCGATAATTGGAGCACTACACTAACCACTGCCTTCCTACAAATTCTACACCCTTATCCTAGACGTGCCCATCATCCAATTCTCATCTTTGTGCAATTTTTCAATTGTTGGGCGCTTTTATGCAAAAGAATATTTAGGTGTCCACACCATTGGACATGACACATGAAGAAACCTATTTTTCGCTCATGTGGATTTTTCCATGATTTTTTGGGATGTGCAACGTGCAACATCGCCCACTCCTTTAAACCTAGCCTTACATTTTAAACAATGCAAATCTTATACCACCCTTGACCTTCTACCACGGCTTAGTTTTAATTTCGAGGACAAGTTTTTTATAAGTTGGGTAGAATGTAAAACTCATAATCCTAAAAATCGTATTAAGCTATTTTTTATTATTAATGATTAATTAAATGGTAGTAATTAGTGGCTAATTAGGAGAAATAGATTTTTATTAATTTTTAATTTAGGTGTTGGTGAACTTAGGGGAATTTTGGGACCATTAGGAATTTTTCCGAATTTATTTCATGTAGGAGACCCCTTGAGCAGTTGCTAGCTTAATAATATGTATTAGTGTAATTCTGGATTTTTTCTATGAGTATATACGTATATATAAATATATATATATATATATATATATATATATATATATATATATATATATATATATATATATATATATACATATATATTTTAAAGAAATTTAGAAAAGAAAAAAAAAGAAAAAAAAAGAAAAAAAACTATTAAAAACTATTAATAACATTCCTACTAAACTACCCCTTCCCTACTAAACTACCAAGCAAAAGCCACCATAGCAGCAAACTCCAAGAGCCACCCGCCCCTTGCTAGCGGCATGCAACAACAGCCCTTAGCACCCTTAGCAATTGTTAGCAAACCCCCCTTCCTTAGTAGCAACCCGCGAACGTGTACACCCCTCATTCTCTCTTATAAACCTATATATATATTCTTATTTCATCCCAAACCCTAAACCTAAATCATCCAAACCCTTCCTCTTCCCATCTAGACCTAGAGAACGCCGCCACAGCAGCCAAAGAACCCCGCCAGGCCGTCCAAACCAACCCCGACGACCGCGACTCCGCGCACCTCGCGCACTACAGATTTTTGCAGCAAAGTACCTGTGTTCCGGAGTTGTTTCCCGTCGCTTCGCTCAACCAAATGCTACCCCGTCATCACCGGTATGCTCACCCCTTAACCCTCTTCCATATCTGTGTGATAGTAGACCTCGAACAACGCGTAACCATAGGCGAAAACAGTGCCAAAGTTGGCAGAAATAGACCAAATTCTGGGATAGCAGAAAACTGCGGTGATCACCCATATTTTCGAGTTCGTATCTCCCACCACAGAGATCCAAATTCGATGATTCTTTTTGGTATGCGTAGACCACTTGACCTAATTTAATTTCTGTTAAATAACCCTAGATTATTAACTGTTGTAGACATAATTAAATTTATTGGAAAACCCCACGAACACACTTTCTAGATTTCCAAAAATTGGGAAACGGAGCACATTCCGCCAAACGGGACCGTCCTGCCATATACCAAGTGTACCGAACGGTGCACATAGCATAACTGGACATGTGAGAGTTCGCGGAAATTGATTTGGGCGTGTGTGCGAGCCGGAATCAGCCCGTATCCGCGGACACACCCCATGTCATAACTTTTGTAAAAGTTGTGCGTATTTTGTGCACGCTAGTCAGATTGTGACGAAACTTGCGCCACTGGACTCGTGGTAATGCGCTGGTCCTGTGAACCAATTTTTACGCAATTCTGAGATAGTTGACCAAGTCGCCAATTGGCGGGCCCTACGGTTGACTTTTTGGGAGAAATTATGTTCGGCCCATCGGAATCCACATTTGGACATACCGTTGGGTTCATATGGACATTTAGAGTTGTTTGACCTATAATTTGTCCCATTTAGAGACTGCTACCATTGGCACATTTTTCGGTGCAAAGTGGGCCACACGTGGATCCCACTTTTATCCGAAATTACCGTTTTGTCCCTGTATCCAAATTGGACGAAAGGGAAGTGCTTTCTAGCTATTTTGCTTATTCTGGGAAAGTTGGTGATATCTATTTCAGCATCCAGAGACATTTGTTCTGAGGCCATAGCTTCTGATCCTGTGTACTTGACTTCTGGACAGTACACCTTGCAGCTTTCTTACCAGGCAAGATACCTTGTCAAATTGCTTACAGTATTTTGCATGCTTAGTATATTTCTGTATATTTATTGTATTTCTGTTTATTTATTGCATGTGTAGTTCCTTTCAGTCATTACTATATATTAGATATGTTGATACACACTTGACACTTAGTATCATAGAGGACAATCATTAGACGTATGGGCTTTTAACCACTCTGGTGTAACACCCCATTCCATTCTAGCGGACTGCCGACTCAAACGGCAAAAGTGCAACTGTCCCGACCCGCTTTGCCTCGATCGAGAAGCAAAGGATATCCAGACTTGTCCCTACAGGAATTCTGGCTTAGGCTTTCAGAGGCTTGCTTGACGTATCGCTCTACCGAGGTGAATCATCGCTAAGGTGGGTGGTTACGGTAAACTTGTCTTTGCTTAGCCAGCACACATAAAATCTGGAATATTTATGCTAGTCACTAGGTGATTCACCCCCTGCATGCTAATAAATCCAACGCACCTAGCTAAGGGAATAATCCCAACTCATATTGATATGCTAGAACATGGAAATTAAAATACTGCTTATGTTCAGACCCTCGCATGCTAAGTCTCTAACAATTTCATTTCTCGGCTTACCTTCGGATCCGAGCAAACGTGCCTGTTTACGTTCCTTAGAAACGCATGCTTGTCTGCCTGTGTGTTGCCATGTTTTCATCCAAACCCCGGAAGACTACTACGTAGTCGTTTCGTGCCTGAATGAACCTACAAGTGTCCGGGACCGTTAGGTCACCAAGGCAATTCCCGAACCAGGGAATTTGCACACTGAATGAATAAATCACCGAATCACAGCTCGTGGAGCAAACTACTGAATCAACTGGCCTACCAATCGATATATTACTGTAGACAATCATGCTTGTACATTGAACATGATATGTCCTACCCTGAACGTGATCCTGTGCCTAGCCAGACCTGAATACAGACCTGCATGTCGCGGACAAGTCGAAAACGAGGCACGTTCCACGGACGGTCACCGGGGCACTGGGGCCGACCCGATCCGGATGGAACTCTACTGTTTAGTCATCCTGTGCAAAGACGGAATGGTGTGGAGCGCATCCTGTACTCTCGCTGCACCCCATTCGTGTTAGAGACTAAAATTGGTAACCCTCCCGTTTAGTCATCCTGTGCAAAGACGGAATGGTGTGGAGCGCATCCTGTTCTCTCGCGGCACCCCATTCGCGTTAGAGACTAAAATTGGTCCTTTATGGCTATGCCAGCGATAAACGTTCACATAGATAAGTCATCCTCGCTTAGCGGCTATCCGCGTGCGAGTCACTGCATCGCATCAAGAAACAACTGTACACCTGAACGATCATGTTAAAATGACCCTCATATTTGCATATGCTATGCCTCCTGAATGTTATACTTGCCCGTGCTTAAATTAACACTGTTTGCCTCAATGTTTGCCTTGGACAGGGAAGGAGATGGTAAGTTGGTAAGTCTCGCCGTGTTTCCTCAAACATCGTACGGCGCACTGCCCGACACGTTAGGCTATTCAATGTTTGCATGAAACTGATCCTAAGGCAACTAGAAAGACAACTTAATAGTTGTGCATGGAACCTGTATTACGTGTTTGGATTTGTCGAGCGGGCGAGTAGCTTCCCCACCAGTGCATTCAATGTACTGATAATCCACCAGTTTGTATGCAGGGTGCGGGAGAACCTCGTTCGGTGCGGATGCCTCCTTCGTACGTGCTAAGGCCAGGAGTTCCCTCTGAAGCCTTACAACGGTGCATCCGGAACTGAAGCACATATACAAGACGTAATGTTGGAACATAGCCCGAACTCGCCTGAACATCGCCTGTACAAATCATTCCACAGTTGTAGCCACTTGGCACGCTTTTACTGTTTCAGAGAGAGAGGCTTGAGCGACTTGTAATCTCGGCTATACGCCGCCTGTAACACATGTTCATATCAATAAAAGAGCTTGCCTTACTTCAACTTGTGTTTCAATGCTTCCGCTATATTTGTCAACTCAGAGAACTTGTTACCTATCGCCTATGCGTTCATGACTCCGCTGCACTCGGACAATCTGTGCGACTCTGTAGCTTAGAACTCTTACCGCCAGCCAATGAATCATGGCCTTGCACGGGCGTGGCTCATGCTCGTGCGGCATCACGCCCGGATGGGTCAAGCGATCGTTCCGTGGGAGCGCTGGCGAGGGTGATTCCCGCCTAGCGGGAACGGCCGATTGCCTGCGGAAGATCGGGGCGTGACATGTTGGTATCAGAGCCTGGCTTCTACGCCTTTGGACTTCGATTCGATATCTCTGTTTCGAAAGCTCGTTCGTGGGTTATGTGCACGTTCTCTCTCAATGCCTCGATGGGATGTTCCAACAATAAGTCTAAATACTTTCAAAATATATTTTGAATGATATGCTTGCTTGTCTGGTTGTATGCTGCGAGTGGCCTTTGAGCCAACCTGTACGAACCTTTTGAGAGTTTCGCTAGTAGCTTGTCCGATTTTCACTAACTCTAAGTTTGGTTGAATGCATCTATTCGAGGGACGCCTTGAATAAGTGCACCATCCAAGACTTAGGAAAAGGTAAAACTCGAGTGCTGAGACTTCGCTATCACTAAGCTGGTTTACGTGTTCACGCTAGAAGTGCACTTCGAAAGTGCGCACGATCCAGTCTAAGCGATATGCTGATTTCGACGCTTGTGCAAGTGAATATCCAAATGAACAAGTACAATGACTTGTCTAGGATTGCCTCAACCCTAGATTACTGCTTGTCCTCAGTAAGTCTCGAGGACGAGACTTTTTCTGAGTTGGGTAGGATGTAACACCCCGTTCCGTTCTAGCGGACTGCCGACTCAAACGGCAAAAGTACAACTGTCCTGACCCGCTTTGCCTCGATCGAGAAGCAAAGGATATCCAGACTTGTCCCTATAGGAATCCCGGCTTAGGCTTTCAGAGGCTCGCTTGACATATCGCTCTACCGAGGCGAATCATCGCTAAAGTGGGTGGTTACGGTGAACTTGTCTTTGCTTAGCCAGCACACATAAAATCTGGAATATTTATGCTAGTCACTAGGTGATTCACCCCCTGCATGCTAATAAATCCAACGCACCTAGCTAAGGGAATAATCCCAACTAATATTGCTATGCTAGAACATGGAAATTAAAATACTACTTATGTTCAGACCCTCGCATGCTAAGTCCCTAACAATTTTATTTCTCGGCTTACCTTCGGGTCCGAGCAAACGTGCCTGTTTACGTTCCTTAGAAATACATGCTTTGTCTGCCTGTGTGTTGCCATGTTTTCATCCAAACCCCGAAAGACTACTACGTAGTCGTTTCGTGCCTGAATGAACCTGCAAGTGTCCGGGACCGTTAGGTCACCAAGGCAATTCTCGAACCAGGGAATTTGCACCCTGAATGAATAAATCACTGAATCACAGCTCGTAGAGCAAACTACTGAATCAACTGGCCTGGCAATCGATATATTACTGTAGACAATCATGCCAGTACATTGAACATGATATGTCCTACCCTGAACGTGATCATGTGTCTAGCCACACCTGAATATAGACCTGCATGTCGCGGACAACTCGGAAATGAGGCACGTTCCACGGGCGGTCATCGGGGCACTGGGGCCGACCCGACCCGGATGGAACTCTACTGTTTAGTCATCCTGTGCAAAGACGGAATGGTGTGGAGCGCATCCTGTACTCTCGCTGCACCCCATTCGCGTTAGAGACTAAAATTGGTAACCCTCCTGTTTAGTCATCCTATGCAAAGACGGAATGGTGTGGAGCGCATCCTGTTCTTTCGCTGCACCCCATTCGTGTTAGAGACTAAAATTGGTCCTTTATGGCTATGCCAGCGACAAACGTTCATATAGATAAGTCATCCACGCTTAGCGGCTATCCGCGTGCGAGTCACTGCATCGCATCAAGAAACAACTGTAAACCTGAACGATCATGTTAAAACGACCCTCATATTTGCATATGCTATGCCTCCTGAATGTTATATTTGCCCGTGCTTAAATTAACACTGTTTGCCTCAATGTTTGCCTTGGACAGGGAAGAAGATGGTAAGTTGATAAGTCTCGCCGTGTTTCCTCAAACATCGCACGGCGCACTGCCCGACACGTTAGGCTATTCAATGTTTGCATGAAACTGATCCTAAGGCAACTAGAAAGATAACTTAATAGTTGTGCACGGAACCTGTATTACGTATTTGGATTTGTCGAGCGGGCGAGTAGCTTCCCCACCAGTGCATTCAATGTACTGATAATCTACCAGTTTGTATGTAGGGTGCGGGAGAACCTCGTTCGGTGCGGATGCCTCCTTCGTACGTGCTAAGGCCAGGAGTTCCCTCTGAAGCCTTACAACGGTGCGTCCGGAACTGAAGCACATATACAAGACGTAATGTTGGAACATAGCCCGAACTCGCCTGAACATCGCCTGTACAAATCATTCCACAGTTGTAGCCACTTGGCACGCTTTTACTGTTTCAGAGAGAGAGGCTTGAGCGACTTATAATCTCGGCTATACGCCGCCTGTAACACATGTTCATATCAATAAAAGAGCTTGCCTTACTTCAACTTATGTTTCAATGCTTCCACTATATTTGTCAACTCAGAGAACTTGTTACCGATCGCCTATGCGTTCATGACTCCGCTGCACTCGGACAATCTGTGCGACTCTGTGGCTTAGAACTCTTATCGCCAGCCAATGAATCACGGCCTTGCACGGGCGTGGCTCACGCTCGTGTGGCATCACGCCCAGATGGGTCAAGCGATCGTTTCGCGGGAGCGCTGGCGAGGGTGATTCCCTCCTAGCGGGAACGGCCGATTGCCTGCGGGAGATCGGGGCGTGACATCTGGTAAACCGTAGTATATAGCTCGTACTACGGGCGTGTGTCGCGCTGGTCGCTACCCCCTCGGTATGTCAATTTCTGGAGTCTCGCTGGTCGCTACCCCCGCGGTATATCAATTTCTGATGTCCACTGACGAGTGTGTGAGTTGTGAGGTAGATCGAGTAGCCTACCCTTGCCCATATGTCGAAAAGTTGTCCTCACTTGCATTCATATAGATTGTCTTGTACAGCGTACTTACATATTTTCTACCTATTATGCATGTTTACTATATTCAAATTGGCTTGCTTTTATGTATCTTGTTACGTCTCTCTGAGGACCTGGTCCCCTTCCAGGTGTATCTGTTCTTGAGTATTCACAGGAGCGCAGATTCGGATGGTTATATAATTTTGAGGATGTCTTCTCTTCGAGCCCCTTGGTCGTTTGCTGGTATTCTTATATTGTGTTTATTGTGTTGTACCTTTTCCATTCGAGTTGGTAGTGGATTTGTTTCCATCCAACTATCATCTTTAGATACTTATATTGAGATTCTAGTTTCATAGATACTGGTTATTTATTTATATTTGATTTTTGTGGATGAGATTTATATTGTACCCTCTGACTTGTAATACATTTTATACCACTTGTGGATTTAATATTCATATTACAGCGTACGTACGGGTTATGGTTTCCATATATTGGAGTTGCCATATCCATACGGCTGGCATGCTTACGTGTTCCTAGTCCTACGTATTTTGGGACTGGGGCATGACATGGTGTGAATGTCTTTGAGAGTAGCCTCTAAAGAGTTGAGCCATTGTTCGGTGTCTTCTGATGGAGAAGCTTCTTGTTCATCACTGATGGCTAAACGCTAACATCCCTGTGTACGACAGAAGGATTGGTAGAAAGAACCGTGTAGTTGTATTCTACACTATCCGTTTGAAAATCAGGGGTACTGCTACCCCCAACCTCAGATTCTGAGAAATTTGGATTCTCGTGACGAATGAGCTCTCGTCTTCGAGAATGAGTATTTTGGTATACTACTTCAAAGGAGTCGACGAGTTGGTCAAATCTTCTCTGGCTGGGTGTTCTTGAAGAACTTTGTCGTGATTGTCTCCTACCACGGGGAAGATAAGAAGCCATATATGCTGAAGAAAAGAGTGGTTCATCCTCGTGCTCCTGGTTGTCAACTTTCTTTGTATGTTGATTTTTAGGAGACATAGTGTAAGTCAATCAGTCAAACACGGACCATTTTGCTGATGCGCAAAAACATTCAATTACAACTCTATGACAATTGCAACGATGTTCATTAGGAAACACCATTTTAATGTTAGAAGGGTTCCTCTCTTTAAGTTTTTGTACAATAACTTCACATAAATCAAAAGAGGAAAGTAAAGAGTAGGAAGAGGGAAGACCCTGCCTCTTTACATGAGAAATATTGAATCTTCTGTACACATTTTTGGTCCCTTGTGTATAGAGTGATGTGCTGGCTTGATTTGCAAGTGATTCGTCATTTCTCGAGTTTTTGCTCTTCAGGGAGGAAAAAAATTTGTCACTAACAGTCCTCTTGTGCACATGCGCCTAATTAGAATGTTGTGTAGATATTGCTCCTGTTTGGCGCACATTCTGTGGCATAGACAAAGTTGGCACAATTTGTCTACACGTATTTAATTTTGTACGGAGATCTTGACCTGGTGCACGAGTGGCGCATAATTTTCCCTTAATTGTGCGCATAATCAAGATGTTAGGAGAATATTTCTCCCTGACCAGCACTTTATTTGTGCGCTGGTTGGTTTGGACAGCGGTGTCCATGCCTTGCTTGCCTCGCATACTATTGTGAATATGCATGGGCTGAGAAGCTTGGGTGTGGATCACCCTTTGCTCAAAATTGTGCAAGTTATGTGAATTGTATCCCTTGTTTAATACAAGCGATTCAGAAGCTTGGGTGTAGATCATCCTTTGCTTGAAATTGCGTGAGATGCACGAATTGTATCCCTTGTTTAATACAAGGGAATTGTCCATCAAGTCATTGATCTGAACATAATTGACATGTAAACTCTCGTCAATCAAAATTCTCTTTCCCTTGTTGGCAGTAACTTCGGGATATGCATGAAGAGGTTTGGGCACCCACACTTTGCGAGTTGTCCCCAACTTGAGTGCAGATGAGGGGTGAGCACTACCGCCAGAATGGAGCATTTCTTTATATGCCTGTTAGTCGAACTTCACGACCAAGGTCTTCTACGTCGAACCGACCGAAGCAGTATCGAGTTGAGTTATCACCTTCTCGTCAGAGGAAAAGAAAGTCCCCAGCTGAGTCACTATCTTTGTTTGTTAGTAAAAGTTTGTACGAAACTTTTGTGTTACAAACTGTTGAAAAGAAATAATGAAAGGTACAAAAAAGATCCTAAACCGGAATCTAATATAATTAATTCTGGGGAAGTATAGTTATAGAGATCTGATGCAGACGATCACTTTACTCCTTGGACCACTCAACGATGAAGAAATGCACACCACGACAGAGAACTGCATACGAAGACGAAAAAATATCAGGAATGTTACGAACAACTTGGAGAGTTGAATAATAAGAAATCTCTGGAACAACGGCACAAGAAGCTTCTATTTCTTATGCTCTGCTCTTAAATTTCAAAAATGATGCGAACAACTTGGAGAGTTGAACAATAAGAAAGCTCTAGCACAATGGCACGAGAAGCTTCTATTTCTCTCACTCTGTTCTTGAATTTCAAAGAGTTGAAAATTGCTGCGAACAACTTGGAGAGTTGAACAATAAGAAAGCTATGGCACAACGGCATGAGAAACTTCTATTTCTCTCACTCTGCTCTTGAATTTCAAAGACTTGAGAATTCTAGCCCCTTTCTCTCTATCTGTCACTGTGTGTCCCTATTTTTCTGAGTGTGTTCTCTTTTTATAGAGTTTAGGAGAAGTTACGAGAGCGTACGCGTACTATGGACAGTCAATATTGTTTTACCATTATGCGCGCACTTTTGGTGGATTAACACCCCACGTTCTACATGAGTGGGTGCATAATTTGCTGCCTGCTAGACACGTTGCTTTCTATACGAGAAAAGCATAGGTCATGGGGGACAGTTATTTCTACACCTTTTGCTCCCCCGTAATGATGACAATGGCTTCCCCGCAATGAGAGCGATTACGAACAATGAGATAGCAAAATAAATAGTATTAGTATTTTCTCCCCCATTGTCACTTCATCTAAATGTAGTTAAATTCTCACAAAATAAACAGAAAAGTGAAACACAGATAATATATTGAGAAAATAGCATGTATCAACCAATAATAAAGCAAACGACTAACTAGTTTTCATTGTAAATAAACTAAATATCAAATTAACTACTAGTTTTTATTGCAAATAAACTGAAGTACATACCCAAAAACTTGCGCAAACTAAAGTTCATAACCAAATTCTACTCAAATACTACTAAAATACTGAAGCACATCATGCAAATAGTACTAAGACTGAAAAAATCTAATAAAGACAACTAAATGACAACGTCGCATCACTAAGCATAGAACTAAATCTAAGTACAATATCTGCGCATTACTGCTTATCATCATCATTATCATCATCTCTCCTTGAGGGTTCACCAGTCTCTACAGACCGGTTGGGATCATAACAAGTAGCAGCTGGGTCAAAGTATCTCTGCGCATCTCTATCGTCATTGTGGTAGCCAGTCAGAGTAGGATGATGAACCATAGCAATAAATTCGCCAGAATGATGTGAAAAACTGTAGCACATGTCCATCAGAGAGTTGGACATTGCTTGGAGCTGGAAAGTAGCGCAAAAATCTAGAGCACGATAACAATCGTCTTCTAGTCTGAAGCGATCTTGAAGCATAGTCTGGAGGCTCTTAAGAGTAACAGATGATATATATGGAGGAGATAGAGTAGTCGGGTGACCAAGAAATGGGTCAATGGAATATGCAGAAGTAGGAGGCTCAAGTCTGCGATGCTTATGAAGATAAGCAGGCTTAGCCAGATGGGGACAATCATCCAAAGGAATCTCAAAATACTCAAAGATCAAGGGCAAGTATATTGCATAAAGTAGGTTACGCAGTTTCTTACGACATTTTTACATGGATTCAATGATAGTTTTTGGTAAACTAAATTGTCTCCCAAAATACAAGTGATAGAGAGCGGACATCTCCAAATATGTAAGTTCATCTGTAGAGGATTGCTTGGATAGAATGGTAGAGAAAACAATGCGGCGCAAATCATAAAACCAATCATTCATGTATTTTGCTTAATTTTGCCAGAAGGACGAATATTGGGTGAACACATAGAGTCCGTAAATAAGTCAAGAGTCATATTTTTAGGAAATTAAATTTGGTGATGTTGCATAGGTCTTCTCCTTCATTTGGAACATGAAGTATCATCCCTAATCATCATCATCAAATTCAATATCTACACCACTGACTCATTATCTTACGGTACCCTCTGTGACAGACAAGTTGTAATAGAACATATAAATTACGTTCAGATAAATAAGATAAGTGGAGGTGACAAGATCTTCTAGGCCAAGTGTCTGAAAGGTGGATAAATAACTTGGAAATATAGTAAATTTTAATGGTCTTCCAGCACAAATAGCTCTATCATAAAAATTACTGAACCACTCTAAGGAATAATCAATTGAATGAAAGATAAGATCGTTAAATTCACCTTCATTCGGCTTAGATGGACTGAACAAGGAGAAAAAAGTTTCTTCTTGAACATTGGAAGATGAGGCATCTCCAACTTTACTTTTCTTTACTTTTCTTCTTTGACATGCTAGGTGCTATTAAAAGAAATAGAGAGAAAGTAGAGATCATACATGAAATAAATGAGGAGAATTTATGAAGAACCTTGAAATAAGGTTTTATCCAAGATTGGAGGGTTGAAGACCTTGGAGGAAGGATATCCACAAAACGGGTTTTAGAAAATAGGGTTTTGAGTAGGAAGGAGATGGAATAAGCTGCTGATAGGGTTCCTCTCATTTTTTAGATGATATATAGGAATATAAAGGGGGGTCCACATAATTCGAATCTAGGAAAAATTGACAAGCGAGTTTGGCCCGAGTTCGCATAGAACTTTGCTTGAGTTTAATAGGTTAGTTGGTTTTCCATGATTTATTTTGTGTGTTTCTCAAACTTTTGATAGCATATGATTCATATATTAACTTTAGTAAATCAAAATTAGTATTTTAAGATTTGAAAACAATATAATTACTTATATTATTAATTACTCTTTGTCCGAAAAAGTAATAAATATCTTGGATTAGCTGTAGAGGCCGGATCCCAGCTAGCGGTTGTCCGAAGATACTTAAATACCGTGTCACTTGAGGATATTTACTCATATGTGACAGAAGGGCCCTTTTGGCTTTTAACCAATATTATCTTTAAAGATAACGAATATTGAATAAAATATTAATATAAGTAAATTATATAAAATCATACTCCAAAATTCCTAATTCTTGACGTATAAAGTTAAAACGATCTTCAGCTAAGGGTTTAGTGAATATGTCAGCATGTTGATGTTCTGTGTCAACAAATTCTAAGCATATATTACCTTGTAATTAATAATCTCTTAGAAATGGTGTCTAATTTCTATGTGTTTAGTACGTGAGTGACACATTGGGTTCTTTGTTAAGTTAATGTTGTTAGTGTTATAACAGTAAATAGGAATATTCTTGTAGCATAGTTTATAATCTTCTAAGGTTTGCTTCATACACAAAATTTTTGCACAACAACGTCCTGCTGCTATATACTCAGCTTCAGTAGTTGATAATGCGACAGACTTTTGTTTCTTACTAAACCAAGAGACTAAAGCTTTTTCCAAGAAATGACAAGTGACAATGGTACTTTTTTGATCAACTTTGCATTCAACAAAATCATCATCTGAATAATCGATTAGGTCAAGATATGTGATTTTGGGAAACCATAAGCCTACCGAAGAAGTTTCTTTAAGGTATCGGAAGATACGCTTAACTGCGCACAAATGTGATTACTTAGGGTTATCTTGATATCTAGCACAAAGCCAAGCACTAAACATGATATCGGGGCGACTAGCACTTAAATAAAGTAAACTTCCAATCATACCTCGATGTCACGCCCCAGTCCCAAAATACATAGGACCAGGAATACGCGACATGCCAGCTACGCATTCGACCAGACTATGGTCCAACTCGAATACGTATAAGCTGTAATAAAAAGGATCACTATCTAAATAATCCAGTAAATATAAACATCTATGTCTCAATCCACAATGAACATAAATATACAAGAAAGAGCTACATGCGCTAAAGTCGGCCGCCCAATAACACACAAACTCGAATAGACTCGAGAAGAAATATGAGTCTATAAAAACTAGGCTACAACAACAGATGAATAACAATATGAATACAACAACCATAATGCCGGTAGAAATAATATGAGTACCTGGTACAAATGCCTATAAGACATGCAACTCCATCAGCAACTCCAAGGGCTCCGTAATCGTCTATGCTGCAAAACTGGCAGGGGACCAGGTCCTCAGACGGACGTAACAAGGTACAAAAATACAGCAAGCCATAGTATAACAGAAAGAAATAAGTGCAACGACGGTGTAGTCTAGCATAACCACCTAAGTGAGACACAGTTTTGAAGACAATGTTCGATGCGTGGGCTGTCCAAAATAAAACCGTAGCTCCGAACACAGAGACACACGGGGCGTACCATAGCTCCGAGCACAGAGTCACACGGGTGATACTACTACTCCGGACGCAGGAATACTACATCAAAAGGACATATACATATATAAAGCACGTGCAGAGGAGCCTAAACGTCTAGTAACTGTCTTCCCCTTCCCAAGCGGTCAACGATTGTGCGCTGAACCTGAGCCTCTATCTAGCAGTCTTGTCATATAGAAGTAACTATCATCAAATGCGACCCTAAGGTCGTCCCAGTCTCCAGTTATGATGTCAGTATCAGGATACAGGAAAGCTGGCACGATAATAGTGTATGGACGTATCCTAGGGTTATGATATACACAAGTATGTACATCAAGGTGTTGCGAACATCTATCACTCGTTACCAGACGATACCAACGAACGTCTGTACCCGGTTGTGACCCGGACGCGAAGTAACGATTCTAAACAAAAATGCGCACAATGCATATAATAAATCAATAAATATCTGATAACTGAAATACAGGATGGCAAGGTACACTTGCCTGGATCCGGCTGCTAAAGATGGGGCTCCTGTACAACATCCAAGCCTGCGGGTCCCGTAGTACCTAGAGACGAGATACAAGCTTAATCAATAAACTATCACGATGCTAAAATAAGAGGTGACACACGTCTAATCATATGTTCAAACTCAGCTATAACTCACTTGGACACGACGCTAGAGGGTTGACCAAGGTTGACTCGGAGTATGTTACATCTAATCAAATTTATCATCCGTACAATATCATCAAACCAACCCTCAATCTTACTATCTTCATCACAATATTCAGTAGTTCAAACCATGATCAAATCCTTAGTTTCACCCCAGGTCTTCACAGACATTATCCCGTATTTTTAAACATCACCCTCGAATAAAGTATTAATTATTTATACCCTTAAATATATACAACCCTTATCATTTCACACTAACAACTAATACTTAAATACGTTCATCACTATTCATTATTGTTTTATCATCACCATAAGTTCACAACCCTTTAATATTGCATACATAACCTCAAACCTTACTCAATGCCTATATCATAAACCTTAAATATTAACTTAGGCTATTAACCATTAATTTGCACATTAATAAGCTATTAAACCCTAAAATTTCCCATGCATCATAAACTTCCAACTTAAAATATAAATATGAACTCTACTAATCTATATGCAACCCTAAACACAATGTAACTATACAAGGGAAGGGGGATGTTCACCTTGGCGGCGGCACGGCGGGGTGGTTGTTGGCCGGAGGGGTGTTGATGGTGATGACGAAGAGTGGTGGTGAAGATGATGGAGTTGTGGTGCTGGTGGTGTGGAGTGGTGGTGCTGGTGGTGGGGAGTGGTGGTGCTGGTGGTGTGAAGTGGTGGCCAGAGGTGAAGTGGTGGTGATTATGAAGATGAGGCAAGGTAGTCGGAGGGAGAGGACAGTGGCTCGCCGGAGTAGAGGAGCTTGAGGTGGTGGTGGAGTGGTCGGGTGAAGCTCGACTGGAGGTTGGCCGGTTCGGCAGCGGCTCGTGGGGTGGTGCAGGCTCGTGGGGAAGCTGGAGTCGACTGCAAGTGCGGTTGGCCGTACTGAAGACTGGAGGAGGAGCGGAGAGTGTCGGCCGGAGGGAGATTGGCCGGAGGGAGGTTGGCCGGAGGGAGGTTTAGGGCCGGTTCAGTTCATTTTTTAAAAGAAGAAGAAGAAGAAGAAGAAGAAGAAGAAGAAGAAAGGAATGAAGGAACCTACGGTTGGGAGAAGGAGGGAGGAGAGAGAAGGTGGGGGGTTTCCCATGGTTTTGGGGATTAGGGCCGGCTTGGGGGAAGAGAGAAGTGATGGTGATGTTTTATAGGGATGTGTGATGGGAGTGTGTGGTGAGGATGAGGGTTTAATCAATGGGTGGCTAGGATCTAACATGAAGAATTATTCATACAAAGGAGAGTGAGAGAGGAGTGAGGTTGACTAGTCAAAGAGTAGAGGGCTTCTCCATTTGGTTTGAACCAATGGGGTGATGACACCTAGTGCAACTTTTGCAAATAAGTCCCCTAAATTTGGGTATTTGCACAGACATATAAAATGATAAAAAATTTATGGGAGAATTGGTCTTTGGTGTTTTGTAGGGTGAGGGGGTGTTGTGTGTTTTGCATTGGCTTAATTAATGGGGTATTAGGTTAAGTTGGGATTAGTCAAAGTTGGTATCCCCAACTTAATTAAGATAAAATGTCATGTGCTCTTAAATTAAATGGGAGCACATGGGGTCTCAATTAGGAGTGACACAAAGGTCATGAAAGGTGTAGACTTGGTGTCAGTCTTGGACCCTTTAATTGGTCCGGCTCAACGGGTTGAGTTGGTATCAAAATTGATGGTAACGACACAGGTGCACGACACATGATTAAATATTAGATTTTGGATAAGGGAACTTGTGCAATTAAATTAGGGCACAAGGGATTATGATTTTGAGTGACGGAAAAGTCTAGCGCCTAAATTGGTGTGTCAAGTCTAGAATGCAACAATAAGTTAAAAATTATGGACTAATGTTGGGCTCCGAATATTGAAACAAAGGTAGGGTGCACCAAGGGTTTAATTAAATAATCAGACATCTGTAACATTACTTCTAAACCTCAAATACCTGATACTAAACCAAAAATTTCTAACCCAAAACTTGTCTATCTATAAAAATAAATGAGGGAGTTTACAGATACTTATGTTGGTAACAAGTTTGTCACTTTCATCTAGGTAAAGCTTTATTGATGTAGCCATTAGAGTGCCAATCGTTTTGACATTGTCGAGATCAAATTTCTTTAACAGCTCATTTTTATACTTAGCTTGATTGATAAAGATTCCATGTGAACTCTGCTTAATTTGCAATCCGAGGAAGAAGTTGAGTTCTTCCATCATGTTCATCTTGAATTCACTCTACATACACTTAGCAAACTATTTGCAAAGTAATTCATTAATATACCCAAATATGATATCGTCAACATATATTTGCACTAATAAAATTATACCATCATGTGATTTTATAATGAGAGCCGTGTCAACTTTCCCTTTGGAAAAATTATTTTCAAGCAAGAAGGAACTGAGGCAATCATACCAAGTACGTGGGGCTTGTTTGAGTCCATACAGGGCTTTACATAACTTGAAAACATGATTTAGAAATTTAAAATCTTCGAAACCTGGAGGTTGAGCTACAAAAACTACTTCTTTTATAAAACCATTTAAGAAAGCACTTTTGACATCCATTTGAAATAATTTGAAATTATAAAAATTTGCAAAAGCACAAAGCATTCGAATAGACTCAGGTCTCGTAACAGGAGCATATGTCTCTTCATAGTCAATGCCCTTTTCCTGATTATAGCCTTGAGCTACGAGACGTGCTTTGTTACGTGTGACTTGTCCATCCTAATTAAGTTTATTTTGGAATACCCACTTGGTGCCAATTATAGAGGAGCCATTAGGTCTAGGAACTAATTCCTAAACTTGGTTTCTCTCGAATTATTTCAATTCCTCTTGCACTGCCAAAATCCATAACTCATCAGTAAAGCTTCTACAACATTTTTGGGTTCTATTTGTGAAATAAATGCAACACTTGCAATGATATCTCTAATTGAAGAGCGAGTACTTACTCTTTTTGATACATCACATATTACAAAGTCTTCTGGATGATCAACTATGAACCTCATCTTCTTTGGCAGACTTTTCAGGTAGCTTGTGCAGGTTTCAGTATCATCAAATGCTTTACTGGTTGTTACGCTAGTATCTTCGACATCAATGTCACTAGTTATTTGACTGTTAAGCTCATCAAAAGTAACGTTAATAGATTCTTCAACAATCATAGATCTCTTGTTAAAGATTCTATAATATTTACTCTTAGCAGCATATCCAAGAAGTATACCTTTATCAGCTTTTGAGTCAAATTTACCTATGTTATCCTTGATATTCAAAATAAAACATCTACCTCCAAAAACTTTAAAATATGAAATATTAGGAGTTATACCAAACCATAAATCATAAGGTGTCTTATTCGATATAGGTCAAACTAAAACTCTATTCAATACATAGCATGTTATATTGACAGCTTCTGCCCAAAAGTATTTTGGAAGGCTAAATTGGTTTAACATAACTATGGCCATATCACCAAGAGTTCTATTCTTACGTTCCACAACGCCATTTTGTTGAGGAGTTCTATGGCAAGAGAATTCATGAGAATAATCATTAGAATTACCAAAACTTTTAAAGTTAGCATTTTTGAATTAGCCACCATGATTACTTCAGATACGAGTAATCAGGATGCCATTTTTGTTTTAAACCTTTTTACAAAAAGAGTCAAATTCAGAAAATGTGTCACTTTTATATATAAGAAAAGAAATCCATATATATTTATAATAATAATCAACAATTATATATGCATATAGCTTTCCGCCAAGACTAGCAATTCAACTAGGTCGAAATAAATCTATGTGCAGTAATCACTACAAAAAAAATGGCTTTTCTTTACGGTCGATTTCTTGACGTATGGCTAAACTCGTGAAGGAAAGCAGTTATCTTGACGGTTTTAGACACACATCAAAAAAATACCCTTTTTTGTCAAGTATTAAAAATTAACCATATTTCTAGACGGTTTTAGATGAAGCGTCAAGAAAACCCATTAAATTACTTGATGGTTTGTTAATAGCCGTCAAGTAATCCATGTACGAAAAATTGTCGCACATATTTCAGATGGCATTTTCATAAATTTTTTGAAATTTGTTTACTCTAGGTTCTATGTTGACGGTTTCACGATCAATTTAATCGTTGTTGCTCAGTTATTTTTTTTATTTCTCTCCGAGCCTCTCCTCTCTCTATTTCTCTCTGTGGCAGCTCTCCTCCGTCACCTCCTCCCCCAAACTCTCCACTAAAACCCTATACTCCATCGACCTCCAAACCCTAGCCTCAAACCCTAGATAGCTGGAGGAGACCCCTCTTCCTTCGCCTCTTAATCTTCTTCCTCGTGGGATTCTTTCTCCAATGGAGAATGTTCTCTTCCTATGGAGCAGTCGTACCGATGTTGATGTCATTAACTCCGTCCCCCTCAACGAGGAGAAGTCTAGCAACGAGAAGAAGTCGACGGGAAGAAGAAGAGGTGCAGCGGCGTGCTCTGCTACTTCGATGAAACGACCGTCGACACCGATTTGAAGGAGGAAGAGGATCTCGATGACGACGACGTCGACATCGACGTCGACCTCGAGGACGAGGAGGTACCTAGGTCCGATTTCTCTTTCCTTTATCTTTATTTTAGGGGTTTTTTCTTGTGTAAACTTAGGGTTTGATTCTTGCTCTCTGCGTGTGATTTTAGGGTTTAGGTTTGCTTTAAATTTAAGGCTTGGTTTGGTTTGTTTTAAATTTTCTATTGGGGTATAATTTTGGTCAGGTGTAAAGAACATGGACCATATTCAAATCAAAGAATCAAGGTTTGCCGATTCTTTTTTTTTGAATGGTTCTTGATACATTGCTTCTTGTTTTGATCTTTGTATTGCAAATGATCGTGGAGGCCATCCAGAACATAGGCATCGGTGTCGTAAAGTCGACAAAAGTGGGCATTCAAGGTTTCTTTTTTTATCAATCATATCAATCAATATTTTGATCCATCCCGAGATAACGATCAGTACCATTTTTTAAACTTGTTTCAGAGGTTGGGAATAGGAGGGCACTAAGAGACATAAGGAACTTGGTTGGGCTCATCCATATCCTTGTGCAGTGACTAAGAGGTACTTAACTTTTAGTTATAGTTTGTGTCGTGTCGCATCAAATGCCGTGTCGCATCAAATGCCATCAATATTGTATCGGTGTCTTGCCGTGTTGCCACAAAAAATGCCTACACCCATATAGCCTCAGCCCAACTTCGTCACGGGTTTCAAATGAACTCATGCATATTATTTTAGTTGATGATGTAAACTAGCTTAACTATTATTGCTTTAGTTACTCCCTGTAATTGATCTTCATGATTTTCTAACTGCACTCTCTTAAACACTTGAACTTTGAGGTTGCATTTTTCCATTATAAATTGGGTCCTTACTTTATGTTTTCTTCTCTGCTTTTATTTTCTTGAAGATATTGAAATAATATGTGTTCTACAACTATTACAAGGATCGACAAATGTTGGAAAGTCCGCATTTATCAATGCATCACTGAGTAAGATCCATACTGCTTCCTTTACCAACATTATTATTATTTTTATATAAATTCTAAAATGCTGCTTCCTTTTTTTCTTCTTCTGGGGATAATTTAGTTTAGTTCTGTGTGGTGAGTGGTTACAATGCTTTGTAGGCGCGTAATGACCAAGTACTTTTGAAGTACATTTTAGTGCAATAAATATTATATTCATTACTCATACTAATTGAATGTACTTTTATTGACTGTTAGATTTTTTTATGGTGTAATTGAGCTTAATAATTTCTTTCACAACAATACAACAATACATACGCATCTTAACATAAATAACAACCTTTCCTCTTTTGCTTCTACATGATTTACTATGTTCCATTTTTTATTTTTAGTTTTATGGGGGGTGGGGTGCGGTTGAGAACTAAAGAGTATTCTCTTTTTACTTGCTCAATTGTAATGGCCATTGAGAATAGATTTCACCAAAACTCGGACACCGATTCCTTGTATCTTCTACTGTTGGAGCCTTGTGCAACCCAATGTTTTTGATGTTCGTCTTTGTTCCAGGTTGCGGAAAGAGAGGTACAATAGACTATATATGTTGAAGAATGTGACCATCTACTTGCCTATCTTCCTTCTATTAATGTTAGTTGGGGTTTACTTATCAATTATTTAATATTATTTTGTACTTATTTCTAAATGATATCTTTCTAAAATCTTCAGCACTTTAGCAGGAAGTCCTGTGAGATGAGTATCCAATTTAATGGATGATATACCCAAAGTGCATTTGTTTTCGCTACTCTTTCAAATCTTTTCCTTGTTTGTAACTTCTTTTGCAACTCCATTGTGGTTACCATTTTTTCTATATTCCTTGTATGTATCCCTCTATTCCTAACATGTAAATGCAACTCACCTTCAGGACATATACTAACTCAAAATAAATTGTTAAAAAATTCTGGAGATCCAGCGAGGGTCAAAAGAATGTCTCCAAACTAAACAATATGGGTTAAAGGTGTTTGACAACTCGTGTTCTGTCATTAGTAACAACTCCCTGTGCCAATACATAATTATTAGCCAAATGTTACTATCATCTCTCTCTTTTTATCCTACTCTAGGAGTAAGCAGATGAATTGCATTTGACAACTATAATACAAACCGAGCTAAGATTTCCTGATGCTAGCTTTAAATCGTAGCGTGGTATGGTACAAATTTTCACTTTCAGTATTACTGTATCAAGCTTTACATCATCTTTGGGCAGATGCATATAGGCCCCATAGCTAGACTTTCAACCTCAGCTTTTTCAGAAAATGGATCAAATAATGATAAAGGATAAAAACTAACAAATTTTATTGACTAAATTACTCAAAACAGATACCCACCCTAGAAAATTCTTAAACTAGTCAAAAGGCACTTTGCGGATACTACAGAAGTTGTGCATGTCCAGGGTGATTGAGTTTTAACACAGAAAATTCTTTCCTACCTTAGAAAATACCTCCCTAATTGTATATCACATATTTAATTTATGACTTCTTTGTTCTAGAAACTTGCATCCCTTTATTTTTTTATTCCTATCAATAAAATATGGGTTATAAGATCAGAACTTGAATACTTCTCAAGTTGAAATCTGTTATGTATCAGAACCACGATTACTATTGATAACTATATAGTTCAATAAGCCTATCCTTATCTATTAGCTGTGGTATATTTATAGTGTTGGATCTTTAGTCCTCCGTGTAAAGTGTCATAATTTTGTTCACAACTCATATTTATGTGCTAGTAATATCTGAAATATTTTTATCTATATGACTTGCAATTTGAGGAAAGTAGAGGAAAAGATGGTCAGTTCATGATTCAGTGCCTTGCTTATTGCTTAGATAAAAATCTTCTTAATAAGTTCCCTTCTGAAATAGTAACCTTACGTGCAAAGGAAAAGTTGTTGTGAATTTTATTTTATTCATCACATTGTAAAAACTTGCCTCATTTTCTATATCCTTAATGTATGCTCTAAAACTCCTATTTACAAGACAACTTAGCTCAAGTAACTTTTAAGTCAATCGTGAACTATACATGTAATATGGTACTTAATGTAGTAGCTTAGTTAAATATTCATTTGTATATACAAATTCTTTTTTTCGACAGATTCTGAATCAAGTTTTGAAGTTTTGTTACCATACTCATGAAAGCTTTTTAACAGTCAATCAAGTGTGTTACCCATGATTGTGAGATGAATGTTCTTTTCCTTTTATTTTTGGAACAATATTTTCTCGTTGTTCCTTATGCATTCTACATTCACCCACATTAAATTTGTAGAGGACTGACTTTGTTTCTATACTTGTACATGTAAGAAAATTTGTTAAATTAGTCGATAAGCTACTGCAAAATATTCGGCTCATCATTACTTGCTAGATTTTCTTCACACTATTTGTTGTCATGAGGCCATTTAATATAAGAGTTGATGGTCCAAGAACACTAGACTACTATTATGTTTTTACAGCTTATAAATTCAGCTTATCAAGACAAATTTTATTAACTAAATTATTCAAAATAGCTTATCAATTCTTTGCTTTTGGTTAACATTCAGTTTATGGTCCATGAACACTAGACAATATTATGTTTTTACATGTTCGGTTATAACTTACAGGTTCCAGGTTCAAATACCTTTCTATCCTTTTATTCCTTAACCGAAAGAATTTAATTAGTTCCTTCTATTATTGTGTTTGAATTACATGTTATCATCTAAATAAAATTGGTCTTCGCCTATAATAATTATTGCAACTAAATTTTTATTTGTGAAACAGGTTATAATGTAGACATGTGATCATCAGCTGTATTTATTTTGTATCTTTATAAATTTGTTGTTATGGAAACGTACATAAGTCCCTGCAAAGTTCTTTTCGGTCAACTTAACGGTCCAAGTAATGTTATGCAATTTTTTCCTGACATATACCATGGATCAACTTTAATAGATGCCAGTATATCAGGGTAATATAAGCTTGCATTTCTTCCATTTTGATTGTATATGTGGTTCTTTTACTCGAAAAACTGGACTTCTCTTGCTTTTTTGGTCTACCCCTACGTACCCAAAACTTTAACTAATTAAGGCCTTCCTTGTGGAGAAGTTTTTTGTTATTTGGTGGTGAGGCCGTTTTTGTCCTAAACTTTGCTTATGAAGGTCTTTTTCCTATGAGAGGCTTACCTTAGTTCAACAGAGAATTTTTTCCCCTTTGATGCATAGTTTCATACTATTGTATCATTACCTCTCATGTTTCATACTATTATATCATTACCTCTCATGTTTCATGTTCAGCAGAGAATTTTTTTCTCCTTCGATGCATAGTTTCATACTTAGAGAACCTTATCCTCAAAGAAGGACCGGATACGGTAATCATTACCTCTCAAGTTTTATACTATTGTATCATTTTAAAATATAACAAAGATGATGAGTCACTGAAGTAGTATTATAATACTGCTAGATTGTTGCTTTCATTGCTGAACCTGTTATGGGTGCCAGAGGTGTAATCCCCCCTCCCAAGACCTACTTTGAGAAATTGACCATCAAACAACTTGAGTATATTCTCATTCTACTTTTGAGATGAATATATGTATGCCAATGAGCAATATTATGTATAGGTTGTTATTGGTATATTTACATTGCATTACAAAGTCAACTATGGAATTGGAGGCATTGTTTAAATCCCATTATGTTGTGAGCACTGAATATATACATGCATATAAATCTTATGGTTACTTATTATAAATTTTGTCATCACTAGCTTTCTACAAGCCCTCTTTTTCTGTAGGAGATAGCTTTTTTGTATATGTTTTTACTTTATCTTTATTGTTTTTGTTATCCTTACTCCTTAGTTTAGTCACACATCTGAGAACTTCTAGGAATGCAGTTTCGTAAGAATGTGGGGACCTAGTAAGTTACCAACTACCATCAAGTTAGTTGAATATGTTGGATCATTTTGTAAGTGGTGAATGCTAGAATCCATATTGGGGAGGCAACAAATACTGAATATATTAATCGAATACAATATAGAGTACTAAAAGGGTTAAAAATTTATGTCTCAAAAGTACCATTACTATCCTATCCCGAACTAACAGGAAGGTTAAAAGGTCATTGGACAAATAATAAATAGATGAAAATGTGATGTGCATCCACTCTGAACTCTGACAACTATGCTCAAGAAAACAATCTCATTGTTGTCTTGATATGAGTGTTTATGTATTCATAAGGTAGACTTAGAAGTATAGTTTGCAGTATCGACTGATGTTGATACGATTTGACATGTCCTGATCTCATACCACCGCTAATGATACTGACTGATACCGACGTTGGGGGTGTATTTCTCTGTCAATTTGGCAAAGAGAATTGAACAAAAAAGACCAATGAGCAAGGGTATAAAAGGATAGTAATATTTTAAAATCATACAAATGAAGAAAACTTGTTTATCGCAAGTAAACCAATCAGCAAGGTTGACTATCAATTTTATAACTACTAAAAATAACACAAAAAATACTTAAAATTATGCCTAAATGTATAAAATATTTTTCTAAAATTTTAATAATTATTTGCTTTCTCGATTCCAAAAAATTAGATACTCCAATCCGAAACCACCGATCTTGAGACTCATAGGAAGGGTTCGATACCGATACTTCTAACATTGATAGAAAGCTGTCATAGAAGGCTTTTGTCTTAAAATAAAAATTTGTAAGCACTCAATGATTCAATACTGCTGATTTATTTAACTTCTCATGATATGAAGAGAACCAATAAAGCCAGCACTCTTTCCTGGCATTTCGCTTTTAGCCCTCATAAAATAGCCCTACTGTCAACTACTACACCTTACAGTAATGGACAAAGTACAACTACATTGCAGTTCTGTTAACAGTAACATCAGTCATTTAGGAATAAATCACTTTTGTTTTTCCATAAAATCTTTTTCCCCTCCTCTTCAATGAACCTAATCCTCAATATGGTAAGCTTTTCCCTATGGACAAAGCATACTTGTGAATAATATCTATGATATTTCTCATTAATTCATCTAATTTAGATTCTTTAGACATTTTATTGTTGTAATTGATGATTATGTTACAATAGGAGTTATTTGTAGTTGCCACCTTCTCATCTTATTCCAAATCATTTATTCTTTATTAACTTAATCATATGTACCTATCTAATATGCCGGCAAACTGCACTATCATGTTGTCCGACATTTTCATTACCTCCTCGTGCCATAACTACATACTAATATAAAATACTCTTTTCCTCTGTATTTGTTAAACATATTCTACATTCATAATTTTCTATATAAATAATACAGTGATACCTCTTCAAAGACACTATATATATAATACAATGAATAATCTTATATAAATAGTTGTCCTCTTGTAAAAAATTTGGAGCCCTCTAGTTCAGCATGTACCAATCCGTTAACGGTCAATACTGACATTGGAGCCCTCTAGTCATCGATAGATCGGAGGTAAAACTATTTACTGTTTATGAAGTCTTGTATATCAAATATTTAAAATATATGCTTTTTTCAAGCTTAATTTAATAAATAGGTGCTACTGAACTTTAATTTTGGTTTATCTGGAACCGTGTTTCACACATCTCACACTACACTTTGGATACACACTGAAACAGTTTCCCTTACATACTTGTTGTACTAATACATGCACTAACACTTTGTTGTAGGAACTGCAATGGAACACACTAGTATCTAGTACACGAGTTCCTGCACCCATTCTCTTATACATTTGTGCTATACTGAAACATGTAGAGACACTCTAATACTGACACATGAGTTCCCCCTACATATTTGCTAAAATGATGGTTAATATCAGTTTGTTCTTTAAAATTTAAACTTCTTGTTCTCTGATACTTTTAATATATTTGTTCTTTAAAATTTAAACTTCTTATTCTTTGATACAGTTGATATCAGTTTGTATAAACACACATACTGATTATATCTATTTCTCTTCTTCTCTCAGAAACTACTTGGAAAATGAAGGGTTCAAGGTTGTACTACTCTGGGTTGAGAGATGTATTTTGGCTGTAAAAATAGGTTTTGGAGGATGTGGTTTAAGATGTTTTGGATATTCATATGTGTTTTGTTTGGATGTTTGTGGTTTGGATATTTGGATGTAGTTGGGATGTTTGTGGTTTGGTTATTTGGATGTGGTATAAGAACGCATATTTATTAATATAAAATTGTGTATTATAGTTCTTTGATATTTGCGATGTTCTAGATTATATTGATGTTATGTGTGTTTGATATATAATATATCATTATTAATAGAATTTTTGTTATACAAAAATTGGTTTCTCTTTACGGTTATAAAACGACAACAAATATCATAATTCTACTACAAAATATCATTTCTTGAAGGTTTTTAAACATCAAGAAAGGGTTTTCTTGACGGTTTTTTCATTGAAGAATGGGTTTTCTTGACGGTCTTTACCCGTCATCTAGGCCAGAGTCAAGAAAAGTTAATGTTTATTTTGACGGTT
The DNA here is from genome assembly GCA_036927795.1 of Iris macrosiphon. Lineage (NCBI taxonomy): Eukaryota > Viridiplantae > Streptophyta > Magnoliopsida > Asparagales > Iridaceae > Iris > Iris macrosiphon. Next base: position 50,506,230 of record JAYESA010000018.1, read on the forward strand.
TTTTGCTATGTTTTCTTGGCGGTTTAAAACCGTCAAGATAGATTTTTTACTTGACAGTTTAAAACCATCATGATAAATAAACCAGAAACCGTCAAGAAAAATAGATACTTTTTTTTGACTCTGGCATAGATGACGGATTCAGATCCGTCAAGAAAATTATTTCTTGATGAGGAAAAACTGTCAAGAAAAGCCATTTTTCTTGTAGTAAATTGAAGTAGTTTAGAGGTACTTACAACATTTTTAGATTTAAAGGAAGGTTTGGTTGCTTTATTCTTTTCACAATCAGCGCAAACCATATCTTTCTTGAATGTTATGTCTGGCAAGCCTCTTACCAATTTCTTTGATGATAATCTTGCAATAGTGTCCATGTTGGCATGTCATAGATGCATATGCCAAAGTCTATTCTCATTTTTGTTTGCATATAAGCATCTACCTGCATTGTTAGTATCTTCTAGCAGATAGAAAACATAAATATTATCTTCCCTAATACCTTCAAAAATAATATTTCCAGATGATCTCTCATATATAGAATATTTGTCTTTCACAAAATTAATACCTAAATCATGGTCAGCTAGATGACCGATGCTCAGTAGAGTATGTTTTAATTCAATTACTAAACAAACATCTTTTATTACAGGATAGGAAGAATTATCGATATTATCGTTACCTATAATTTACCATTTTAGATTGTTACCGAATGAGACGTATCCTTCTTTCTTCATCGATAGCGCTGCAAATAGGGATGCATCACCAGTCATAAGTCTGCGCAACCACTATCGAGAATCCACTTGTTTTTAGCATGAGAGGGCTGGCCCACCTACAACACGAGTAGATGTGACATTTGGTACCCATTTCTTTGAGGGTCCTGAAATATTAGTTTTTGGTACCCATGCACATATATTCATATCAACTAATTTTTTAACTTTATATTCTCGTAAAATTTGTCCTTGTTTACCACAATAATGACATGTTGCAAAGGTGTTAGTGCTTGGTGTAGCATGGTAAGTAAAAGTATGTAAAGTGGTATGTCGTGTCTTTCGTGGATATTTAGAGTGATTGTGTGTAGCATGTGATTTACTTGCTTTCTTCAGCAGTGTTTTGTGATGAGTAACCTTGTGTCTTGTGTTAGACTGAGTAGTAGGTTCCATTACCTGCTTTCCCAATATAATCTCTTATTTTTTAGAGGTGTCATACACTTCTTGATATTTAGTCGTGAGTGCATCTATCTTTTGTGCAGCTAGATTATACTTCTTCTTCTCAGCTTCATACAGCTCATTGAGTTTTGCATTTTTCTTTGAAATTTTTCAACAGTTTTCAAAGCATCATGCAACCTCAAGGTTACTGGGATGTGTCTTTCGTGATACTAGTGGATGGTACTTCTCGAATATCATTCAACAAAGAAGATAATCTATCAACTTCAAGCTTATACATCTTTGTTTCCTTCTTAGCATGCTTGTATTTATCAAGAACTTTTCTATAATCATCAAAAAGGTCACTAAATGCATCTGACAGTTCATCAAAAGTAAAATTTTCATATAAGGGGTTAGTAGATACCTAATCAAAAGCCATTACGCAAACATTTGTAGTGTCACGAGGATTTTCTTCTTCGTCTTCAGAGTTGCTGGCTTCACTTTCATGTCATATGCTTGTATTTGCATATTTTTGTGAAGATGATCTTTTGATTGGGCGTTCAGAATAATTTCCTTTCTTTGCAGCTGGACAGTCTTTCTTTATGTGGCATGTCTTCTTGCATCCATAGCACACTGGATCTTTTCATTGTTGTCTTGATAGCTCTTCTTCTTTCGGTTATGAAACTTTAGGAATTTTATGAAGTTTCTGACCGTTAGTGCTTGTTCTCCACCATCAAAATCATCGTCTTCAGTTTCATCGTTCGATATTTTTTTGTGTTGTGCCTTTAAAGCTATAGTCTTCTTCTTTTGTGCTGATTCTTCAAGGTCCATGAGATCCAGGTCATATGTCATCAGTTTTCACATGAGTGTCTCAATTGACACTATTGTGAGGTCATTTTCTTCTATGATAGCTGTTGCTTTTGGATTCCAATTCTTCGTAAGTCCTCTCAGCACTTTACGAATCTTTTCATGATTAGTGTAAATCTTTCCAAGAGAAGCAAGTGGATTAATAATATTAAGAAAATGTGTAAACATTTGTGTAATGGTCTCATTAGACTTCATTTTGAATGTCTCATATTCTTGAGTGAGCCTACTGATCTTTGATTCCTACACTTGTGAAGTTCCTTCATAAGTTACCTCAAGAAGTTTCCAGATCTCGGGTGAAGTAATGCAAGTAGCTAGATACTCTATAACAATACTCTAAGGCACAAAATAAAGCATTTACAGCTCTAACATCAAGACTAGATTTATTTTTTTCTAGATCAGTGTATTTGTCTTTGGACTTATCTACAAGAACACCATCTACCACAATAATAGCCGGCTTTTTGTAACCATCCTCAACTATTGACCAAAGGTCAAAGTCTAGTAATCTGAGATAAAAAATCATACATATTTTTTAGTAAGTGTAGTTGGTTCCATCAAATAGAGGAGGTCTATTTATGGATTGGCCTTCACCAATGAAAATAGATTTAACAGTTTCCATGTGTAAAGCTATTAGGAATTAAAACCTATGAAATAGAAACTTACTCTTATACCAATTGTAGGACCGTAAGGCAACTCTAGGGGTGAATAGAGTGTATGTGTGTGCAGCGGAATATAATCACCAATTTAAAATCTAAGGCAGAAACCAACTACAGATAATGCAACAATATGAAAAGTATAGAATAAGAAGTATAAATAAGTTAAGAAGACCAAACGCAAATAATGGTTTTCCTCTGAGAGGAGTAGTCCAGTCCCGAGAACACTTTCTCGGAGTTTAACTTCCCTATAAGTGAAAACACAAGATTTGATCTGAAGGGTTTGCGACTTCGTACAACAAGAGTCTTTGATCCGAAGAGCTCAACGACTTTAGATTTTCTGAGAAAAGAGCTTTGAAAAGCTAAGCTTGTACAACTCGAACACTTCTAATCAAAATCGCACTGGCACTTAGAAGAATGGGAGTTGTCTTGGTGTTTGGAAGGTTTAAAGATCTTATAATGAATAGAGAAGATGAAGATTGAATAAGTAGGATTGAATGAATAGGAATGTAAATCTCTTCTATATTTATAGGTTTTTCTAGAACAGAATTCGATCATAACACGGATATTCAACGTTCAAAAATTTAAACGTTAGAGTTTTGAGAATAGATCTAGCCAACAGAATCAGGAATCGGTTTTGGTCAACCGAGTTCGGGCAGTACTCGGACCGAGTTCGATTTTCCAAATTCTAGTAGGTTCCTAGTTAGGTTTGGTTTAGTTTGGGTTGTGTTTGAGTGGGTCGTTGGTCTAGTATAAGTTATGGTTTGTTTATGTATATGTTTGCTTATTTGAGTGGACTTTGGATAGGTATTCAACTAGTGCCAAAGTGCGATCCGACTTACATAAGTCCTAAGCTCAATAAAACTAAAAATATATAAGAAAATATAAAACAATATAAACAACCAAAAATCAAAGAACAGTCTTTAGCTGATGGCGCAGTCTGCTGTTGCAAGTATCGATTCGAAGTTTTAAGTAAATTATCGAAATTAGGTTAACTGAGACCAGAAGAGTTAACTATGCGAGGCCCTTGACGGGTATGTTGTCGTTCTGGGTCTGGATGTGGATCTCTACACTCATAACGCCCTCATGAGCATCTACTCCAGGTTAGGCAGGTGGTTTCTGCTCGATGAGGGGATCCCGTTTGCTAAATTTCCCAAACCAAGATTGCTTAAGAATTTCTCTATGGAAAGAGTGAAGAAGTTGTTTGATGAGATGCCGAAAAGGGATGTTGTTTCCAGGAATATCGTGATTGCCAGCAATGCAGAGAATGGATCAGATAAGTAAGCCCTGGCTATGGTGAGAGAGATGGGCACGTCTTGGTTGATGCTTGACTCGTTGTCAACCGTTCTTCCAATCTTTGCTGAATTTGTTGATGTCGCCAAGGGGATGGATATCCACAGGTATGTTGTGAGAATTGGAGTTGCTTTCAATGATTTTGAGGATAATGTATTTGTGGCTAGCTCCCTAGTTTATCTATATGCCAAATGTGGGAATATTTGCATTGCATGTTGAGTCTTTGATAGGATGCAGGTACATGATATGTTGACATGGATTATGCCTTGCATGGGCTAGTGGAAGTGGAGAATGGTAAACCCAATAATGTATTGGAGCGTCTGAGGTGCCTCCAATACATATTCGACACGACAAGGTCCAGATTTTGGAGTGTATGTGGTCCCTAGTTTAAAGCTTGTTGATGCTCTGTTTAAGTTCTAAATTGGGGATTTGCTCTCTACTAGAGAAGGTAAATAATTCCAAATTATGATTCTAATTACAGGCTCCATTTTGATATAATATTTGCTTCTAAGTTGTAGTTTTCGACTCCAAATTATGATGTAATGTGACCTTCTAGTGCTCTGCAAACCATGGTTTTACTTACATTATAGGATCTCTTTATTTAAATAATTTAGGGCTAAAAATAAATGGTTAAAGTTGGGTTGTAGTTTACACAATGTTAATCTAGAACAAGACTCCTTTTCTATTTAATAATCAGTGCCATATTATTGAGCCATTGCAAACTTCTGGTGATTCAGTGTTGCACAATGATTGTACTGTATGGACTCTTCTTTCTGGTTAGCATTCAATTGTTATGGAGTTTAGTTGTCTTTATTTGTTTTTGAGCAATTAGAATGCATATTCATATGGACATTGTTACTTCCGGTGCTTTTATGTATTGTGGTTGCCGTTGAGATATTTATTTTCTGTTTGGAGCTTCAGGAATTTTTTTTCTTGTAAACCAAATTGAACCTTGGGACAAAACTGATCGTTAAAGCATTATATTTGTTTCTACAATTGAAGCTTCTTTGTATATCCTGATAATGGATACTTGCACCAAAATTTGTAAATTCCTAAGTGATTCATATTATTGTAAACACCCTGATTTTCAGAATAAATTTTATAATAATATTTTCGGATTTTTCGGTATTTTCTGGATAAGAACCAAGGTAATTAAGAGTTAAGAATTTTTTTTAAATGCAGTTTATTGGTATTAAAATATTATAGAAATAATATTTTATTGTGTAAAATGGAAAAACGGACGCAGGATATTTTTCGGGGAATTTATTGGATTCCGGAAACGCGTTTTGGGACCTATAAACTATTGGCTAACTAAACCGAGCTAGACCCAAACAAACCCTGAACCAAACCAGCAACTTGGGTCGGGTCGGGTCGAACCTGAGCCAAACCCGACCCGAAACCCATTGGGAACCCTAGCAGCCTGTGCTACAGTAGCGGCTATAAAGCCTCGCGAATCGTGCCAGGCCGCCGTCGATCCGCGCCGTCATCTGTCTTCGACCACCTCGCCGGAGCCCCGCCCGTGGCCGCCAGCCCCGATTCTCTTCCTCCTAGCCACCCACCGGTCTCGTCTTCCCCAACGACCTAGCCGACCGCTGCCGCCGACTCCCCTGTGCCCGACCGTTGCCGTCGACCTCGACCCGATCCGCTGTCGTCGCCCCAACGACACGCCGTCGCCGACCAAGCCCGATTCACCGCCGCGCGATCCCCGCACAGCCGCGAGACCCCATCGACCCCCCTGCCGCCGAGTCGAGCACGACCCTGACTTCCCTCAGCCCTCGACCCGCCGCCAGGCCGCCCGACGCCGACTTCCACCGACCACAGCGACTCCGACAGGACAATTCGAGTCGGACACAGCGAACAGTACTCTCGGACACGTGGAATTCAGCGTTCATGGAGCCCAGTTCAGGTACCATTTTCTCTCACCTCGCAACTTCGTTTTAGTTTCCATTAGTTGCTACGCGTAGACTGTATAACCCTTTCGGTGCCCGTGCAACCCGCTCGGTGCATCGCGTCCTGTGGTGATCGCATACCGCGATCCAAAAACAGAAAAAATAACGCCCTATTTCACCCCGGAACTGAGTGCGCCCCGCCAAACGGGATGACTTGGTCGCACGCAGTCTTTACCGAAACGTGCGCGACATTGATACGGTCGTGTGGGATTTCGCAGAAGTCGATTCGGATGTGCGTGCACACCGGAATCAACGCGTATCCGCCGACAACGCCCCGTATCCGTCCATTCTGGAATACGCTGTAACTTTGTGTATACAAGTCGGATCGAGATAAAACTTATGCCATCGGACTCGTAGCAATACGCTGGTCCTGTGACCCAAGTTTGGTCCGATTCTGAGAACGTTGACAAAATCGTGTATAGTGGGCCCCACAGGCTCCACTTGACGGACGATTTTGTGATCGGCTCACCGAAACTCGATTCTGGAAGTTCCGTTGGGTTCGTGTCATTGTTCCTGACTTGTAGACACTGAGTTTGAGGAATTTGGAGACCTTTGACCCTGACCCGCTTTTCGGTGCAAAGTGACCCACTAATGGACCCCGCTTTGGCCCGAAAATGTCCTTTTTGCCCCTGTGTCCAAATTGGTCGTAAGGACAGGCATTTTTAGCTATTTGACATCTTCTGAGATGGTTGGTGATGTTTATTACAGCTTTTGAAGGAGTATCCACATGATCCACTGATACAGGGACGACTGTTGGTATTCGGACATCAGGCAAGTGTACCTTGCCAAACTCTGCAGTATTATTACATATTTTCCTTGCTTTATTATATTGTTATGCATGCTTAACCTAGGACCGTGTGACGTACTTAGCATCCGATTAATAGTCGGGTACCAACACTGTACGCGGTGTTGGGTACGGTCATCTAGAGATGGACATTCGTGACACTTTATATTCTCGTACTTGTCTTACCAAGTACACTTTGACCCAGGACACTTGACACTATTCATGAGACAGGATTTTCCCGAGATATTCGTGATGATTCTGTATAGGATACAGGACATGGACATTATATTCTTAGATATAGTATGACTGGTTGCATTAGCTATGATCCCGCTTGACATGGACATGAGACGTTATGGTCATGATATGCGTGGTTACATTGGGTGGGGAGAGACACACAGGCTACAGGCTGTTCTATATATATATATACATCCACTATTATTGAGAGGTCGTAGACTCTCGGAGCAGAGCTAGACCCACTACCGGCTCCCCGACACAGAGCTTGTAGTGGCTCAGCCTGAGTACTCGTGCTGCTCTCACTTGCATTATCACTTAGATGGTTACTTACTTGCCCTATTGATTCCATTTATTTTTCTGCACTGCATTTATTCTGGCATGAGCTTTCTTGTACCTTGCTATGTCCCCTGAGGACCTGGATCCGGATTATGTCCCCAGGATTTGAGGACGAGATCTATCCCAAGGTATACGGGACCGGAGCAAGAGCTGATCCAGTAGCTGTACCGCCATCCGAGGATGAGGTGTTAGCCGAAGACTTCTCCTGAGCATCCATGTTCATGCTCAGTATTTATTTACTTATTTATTTCAGTCATTTATGTCTGGTCTGTTGAACCATTATATCAGATATTTATCGGGTTGTTCCCCGAAGTATTTTGTTGAGACTAGCTGATGATTTACATTCCTTATTTATTCTGTGGATCATATTTTATATCTTGTGTGGATGAGATTAGTTGTGCCATGTTGTCGTAGACTTGTTTTACAGCTTAAGTATGCCCTGATGGATCCATTAAATTGGGTTTGTCCATCGGTGCGTACTGCTGGCCATTGCCACGTGTCTGGTCCCTCGGCATTTTGGGACTGGGGCGTGACATGGTTTTTGTGGTGGCCCATGCAGGTCTACGACTAAATTGTTCGGTTTCAACTTAGGGACCGAACCAGCCTGCCCTAAGGATAGGATAAGTTATAGGATCTCATCCATTATTTGAACCATTACTGAACTCTATATCGAACTCGAAATTGTTACTTGATTTGTATCCTGTTTGATTCCTCTGAGCGTTCTTACAGTTTATCTTTTGGTTGCAGAGTAATAGATTCCGGGAACGGAGATAAGATTCCTTTGGATACGCCACACGATGCTGTGGTTACTTATATAGACGGAGTGACCCTAGGGAATGGAGGACAAGCATCGCAGAGCGATCAGACCGGTCAGCTTAATCCAAGGTTCCGGAGAGATGACCTCCCACCTCCACCGTATTTCACTCCCCAGATGCCAGTTTTTCCGCCCGGACAAGCCATGGACGGGCAACAGATATTCCAGATGATGTATGCCATGATGCAGGCCCAGCAGCAGATTCAGCAAGAGGCCCATCGCCAGGAGGCAGAGTATCTAAGGACCAGCCTGGTATCCGCATTGGAGCAGGCAAATCCACCAACGAGGCGAACAACGATGGGATCTATCACCAATTTTCGTCATCTCAAGCCTCGCACATTTTCTGGTAAAGAAGGGCCAACGGAAGTTCATGAATGGCTCACAAACATACAACATCAGTTGGAAGCCGCTGAACTTCCAAGAGAGAAGTGGATGACTGCAGTCAGAATACAGTTAACTAAAAATTCACATCACTGGTGGTTAGCAGAGGAAAGGAGGCTCGGACAGGACCGGGTCACATGGGAAGAGTTCTCCAGCCTCTTCCAAGAGATGTACATTCCAGCAGTTGCACGGTCAGAGCTCAGAGACAAGTTCAACCGCCTCATCCAAGGCAGTATGACAGTGGAAGAATACAACGCGAAATTTATTCGTCTAAGTCGCTTCGCTCCAACATTGATCTCGACAGAGGAAGAGAAAGCTGAGAAGTTCTTTGACGGACTAAAGTTCAAGCTCCATAGATTGATTGGCTCGGTCGTACCTACATCTTATACCGACGTCCTTGCAGCAGCACGACACATGGAGCGCGTCACTAGAAGGGAGTCGAATCTGAAGAGGCCAAACACATCAGCACTATCCAAGACAGCACCTGGAGATTCTGCAAAATGATTCCAGAGGAGTATACCGGAGAGAACAGCACATAGGGACAGACCTCTTCTTACTTGTCACCACTGCGGCAAGGTAGGACACATTGAGAAAGACTGCAGGCGTAAGTTGGGACTATGTCTGAGCTGCGGATCCAACCAGCATTTTTCCACGGACTGTTCTGAACGCAGAGACGGAGCACCGAGACTAGCCTTGCCTGTACCACGACCAGCTTATCCAGCAGTAGGAGCACAGCAGACAGGAGCTGGAGGAGTTAGACCACCAGCTACGGGGGGCTACCAGCAGAGACCACCACTGGCACCATAGGCAGCCCTATTTCAGCAGCAGCAGCAGCAGAGAGGTCCAGCTCAGGGAAGAGGCCAGGCATTCACATTAGCTGTTGAGCAGGAAGCTACTGCAGGCGAGGTCATCGCAGGTACTATCTTAGTAGCTTCATTACCAGCTGTAGCATTATTTGATTCTGGAGCATCGCATTCATTTATAGCAGCTAGCTTTGTAGCCACCCATAGAGTAGCTACCGCACCCCTTCCGAAGATGAAGAGAATTCTTACGGGAGGTGGAATTATTTTGGTTAGTGATGTCTGTAGATTATGTTCTGTAGTAGTCTGTGAAAGAGAAATGCGAGCTCAATTTCTAATCTTTTCCATGCCGGATTATGATGTTGTACTTGGTATGGACTGGTTAAGTCAGTACCATGCGACTCTTGATTGCCGACTTGGGCGGGTTATATTTAGACCACCTGGACATCCAGAATTTGAGTTTCTTCGAGGAGCAGTAGAGCAAGGAGTTCAGCCTACTCTTAGGGTACTATCTGTAGAAGGGGAGACAGGTTACCCAAGAGTCATATCAGAATTTGTGGATGTATTTTCTGATGATCTTCCAGGTTTACCACCTGATCGAAAAATAGAATTCACAATAGACTTAACTTCAGGAGCAGAGCCTATCACTTCATCAGTGTATCGGCTGGCACCTAAGGAGTTAGTGGAGTTGAAAGAACAGGTAGATGATCTTCTGGAGAAGGGTTTCATTCGGCCCAGTGTTTTACCTTGGGGAGCACCCATATTATTTGTGCCGAAGAAGGATGGAACAGTACGGTTATGCATTGACTACAGGGCACTAAATGCTGTGACCATCAAGAACAGGTATCCCTTGCCACGCATTTATGATCTATTTGATCAATTGAGTGGTGCAAGGGTATTCTCGAAGATTGACCTGAGATCCGGCTATCATCAGATCAAAGTAAGGAAGGAAGACATCCCGAAGACAGCTTTCAGGACCAAGTATGGACATTATGAGTTCTTGGTGATGCCGTTTGGTTTAACCAACGCGCCAGCAGTGTTTATGAGTTTAATGAACAAAGTCTTTCATTAGTTCTTGGATAAATTTGTGGTTGTGTTCATCGATGACATTCTTATATATTCCAAGAGCCATGAAGAGCACGAGGAGCATCTCAGAATCGTGTTAGAGACCTTGAGACAGGAGAAGTTATATGCCAAACTCAGTAAGTGTGAGTTCTGTATAGACAAAGTACCTTTTTTGGGACATATCATCTCAGGAGAAGGACTTTCAGTGGATCCAGAGAAAGTTGCGGCAATAGAGACTTGGCCTACACCCACATCAGTGGCAGAGGTGAGAAGTTTTCTCGGACTAGCGGGATATTACCGAAGGTTTGTAGAAAATTTCTCAAGGATTGCAGAACCGATGACGAAGCTGACACGCAAAGACCAGGAGTTTATATGGACAGAAGACTGCCAGAAGGCCTTCGAAGAATTGAAGAGAAGATTAATAACAGCACCTGTCTTGACTCTTCCTTCGGGGTCAGGAGATTTTGTTGTTTACAACGATGCATCAGGTAGCGGATTGGATGTGTTTTGATGCAACATGGCAAAGTCATTGCTTATGCGTCGAGACAGTTGAAGGTCCACGAGAAGAACTACCCAACACACGATCTGGAGTTAGCAGCAGTTATATTTGCATTAAAGATTTGGAGGCACTACCTTTATGGTGAGAAAGTAGACATCTTTACATATCACAAGAGTCTGAAGTATGTATATACTCAGAAGGAGCTTAACATGAGGCAGAGACATTGGCTTGAATTGATGGTAGATTTTGACATAGATCTGCAGTACCATCCGGGGAAGGCGAATGTCGTAGCAGACGCCCTTAGCAGGAAGCCTACGGCTTATTTCTTGACGATGCAGCCCGAGTTATTGAGAGATCTACAGGAGCTTCAGATAGAGGTTATTTTACCAGGACAGAGTGGATTGCTATCTAATCTTGAAATTAAGTCGTCACTTATGGAAAGAATTAAAGAGGCGTTGTCCACCGATGCTAGATTTCGAAGACTGAAAGAGAGGACGGAAGCAGGCATGCAGACATGACTTCGCATACACGAAGATGGGACATTGAGGTTTGGAAATCACATGTATGTTCCAAATGAAGAATTGAGACAAGAGTTAATGACTGAAGCACATAGCTTTATGTACTCTGTTCACCCAGGAGGAACTAAGATGTACCGAAACTTAAGACAGTATTACTGGTGGCATAGAATGAAAAGGGAGATTACAAGATTCGTGGCCAAATGTTTAGTCTGCCAGCAAGTAAAGGCCGAGCATCAGAGGACTGCAGGTATGTTGCAGCCGCTTCCTATACCAGAATGGAAGTGGGAACATATCACGATGGATTTTGTCACAGGATTTCCGAGGAGCCCCAGCAGAAGAGATGCAGTATGGGTTATAGTGGATCGACTCACTAAATCAGCACACTTCTTGCCATTTAGAGTTGGACAGTCCACAGAGGTACTAGCCGACATGTATATGCGACAAATCGTCAAATTACATGGAGTGCCGGTTAGTATTATATCAGATCGAGATTTGAGATTTATATCTCATTTCTGGAGAAGCATGTAAGAGAGTCTGGGCACCATACTCAAATTCAGCACGGCTTACCACCTGCAGACAGATGGCCAATCGGAGCGCACCATTCAGATCTTGGAGGACATGTTGCGATCATGTATGCTAGACTTTGGAGGATCTTGGAAAGATCATTTGCACTTGGTGGAGTTCTCCTACAACAATAGTTATCAGGCCAGCATTCAGATGGCACCATTTGAGGCCTTATACGGAAGGAAGTGCAGATCGCCTATATATTGGAGTGACGTTGGTGAACGTCAAATACTGGATCCAGAATTGGTAACGCAGATAGTGAAAAAGGTGAAACAGATTCAGAATCATCTACGAGCAGCTCAGGACAGACAGAAGCATTGGGCGGATACACACAGGTGTCCCCTAGAGTTTATAGAAGGAGAGCACGTGTTCTTGAGGATTTTGCCCACTCGAGGTACTATTAGATTCGGGAGCAGAGGCAAGTTGAGCCCAAGGTATATTGGGCCATTTGATATTCTAGAGCGCATTAGTGAGGTAGCTTATCGTCTTGCATTACCACCATCATTAGAGGGAGTGCATGACGTATTCCACGTCTCATAGCTGAGGAGGTACGTGACTGACCCGAGTCACGTAGTCGATCATTCAGAGATCGCAGTAGGCCCAAGCTTAAGATATGAAGAACAACCAGTGGGCATCCTCGACGTCAGTGAGAAGACATTACGGGGACAGACAATCAGACTGGTTCGTGTAGCATGGAAACATCATTCTCCTGGAGAATCGACCTGGGAAAGAGAAGATAGTATGCGCCAGCGTTACCCCCCACTTGTTCGAAGATGCAGTTGCAAACTAAGCAACCTTGTATTTCCATAACTCTTTCTTTAGTAGCTTATTCTTTGATTGTGAGGACGTAATCCTTTTAAGGAGGAAAGATTGTAAACACCCTAATTTTCAGAATAAATTTTATAATAATATTCCCGGATTTTTTGGTATTTTCTGGATAAGAACCAAGGTAATTAAAAGTTAAGGATTTTTTTTAAATGTAGTTTATTGGTATTAAAATATTATGGAAATAATATTTTATTGTGTAAAATGGAAAACTGGACGCAGGGTATTTTTCGGGGAATTTATTGGATTCCGGAAACGCGTTTTGGGACCTATAAACTATTGGCTAACTAAACCGAGCTAGACCCAAACAAACCCTGAACCAAACCAGCAACTTGGGTCGGGTCGGGTCGGACCTGAGCCAAACCCGACCCGAAACCCATTGGGAACCCTAGCAGCCTGTGCTACAGTAGCGGCTATAAAGCCTCGTGAATCGTGCCAGGCCGCCGTCGATCCGTGCCGTCATCTGTCTTCGACCACCTCGCCGGAGCCCCGCCCGTGGCCGCCAGCCCCGATTCTCTTCCTCCCAGCCACCCACCGGTCTCGACTTCCCCAACGACCTAGCCGACCGTTGCCGCCGACTCCCCTGTGCCCGACCGTTGCCGTCGACCTCGACCCGATCCACTTCCGTCGCCCCAACGACACGCCGTCGCCGACCCAGCCCGATTCACCGCCGCCCGATCCCCGCACAGCCGCGAGACCCCATCGACCCCCCTGCCGCCGAGTCGAGCACGACCCTGACTTCCCTCAGCCCTCGACCCGCCGCCAGGCCGCCCGACGCCGACTTCCACCGACCACAGCGACTCCGACAGGACAATTCGAGTCGGACACAGCGAACAGTACTCTCGGACACGTGGAATTCAGCGTTCATAGAGCCCTGTTCAGGTACCGTTTTCTCTCACCTTGCAACTTCATTTTAGTTTCCATTAGTTGCTACGCGTAGACTGTATAACCCTTTCGGTGCCCGTGCAACCAGCTCGGTGCATCGCGTCCTGTGGTGATCGCACACCGCGATCCAAAAACAGAAAAAATAATGCCCTATTTCACCCCGGAACTGAGTGCGCCCCGCCAAACGGGATGACTTGGTCGTACGCAGTCTTTACCGAAACGTGCGCGACATTGATACGGTCATGTGGGATTTCGCAGAAGTCGATTCGGATGTGCGTGCACACCGAAATCAACGCGTATCCGCCGACAACGCCCCGTATCCGTCCATTCTGGAATACGCTGTAACTTTGTGTATACAAGTCGGATCGAGATGAAACTTGCGCCATCGGACTCGTAGCAATACGCTGGTCCTGTGACCCAAGTTTGGTCCGATTCTGAGAACGTTGACAAAATCGTGTATAGTGGGCCCCATAGGCTCCACTTGAAGGGCGATTTTGTGATCGGCTCACCGAAACTCGATTCTGGAAGTTTTGTTGGGTTCGTATCATTGTTCCTGACTTGTAGACACTGAGTTTGAGAAATTTGGAGACCTTTGACCCTGACCCGCTTTTCGGTGCAAAGTGACCCACTAATGGACCCCGCTTTGGCCCAAAAATGTCCTTTTTGCCCCTGTGTCCAAATTGGACGTAAGGACAGGCATTTTTAGCTATTTGACATCTTCTAAGATGGTTGGTGATGTTTATTACAGCTTTTGTAGGAGTACCCACAAGATCCACTGATACAGGGACGACTGTTGGTATTCGGACATCAGGCAAGTGTACCTTGCCAAACTCTGCAGTAATGTTACATATTTTTCTTGCTTTATTATATTGCTGTGCATACTTAACCTAGGACCGTGTGACGTACTTAGCGTCCGATTAATAGTCGGGTGCCAACACTGTACGCGGTGTTGGGTACGGTCATCTAGAGATGGACATTCGTGACACTTTATATTCTCGTACTTGTCTTACCAAGTACACTTTGACCCAGGACACTTGACACTATTCATGAGACATGATTTTCCCGAGATATTCGTGGTGATTCTGTATAGGATACAGGACATGGAGATTATATTCTTAGATATAGTATGACTGGTTGCATTAGCTATGATCCCGCTTGACATGGACATGAGACGTTATGGTCATGATATGCGTGGTTACATTGGGTGGGGAGAGACACACAGGCTACAGGCTGTTCTATATATATATACATCCACTATTATTGAGAGGTCGTAGACTCTCGGAGCAGAGCTAGACCCACTACCGGTTATTACCACTACCGGCTCCCCGACACAGAGCTTGTAGTGGCTCAGCCTGAGTACTCGTGCTGCTCTCACTTGCATTATCACTTAGATAGTTACTTACTTGCCCTATTGATTCCATTTATTTTTCTGCACTGCATTTATTTTGGTATGAGCTTTCTTGTACCTTGCTATGTCCCCTGAGGACCTGGATCCGGATTATGTCCCCAGGATTTGAGGACGAGATCTATCCCGAGGTATACGGGGCCGGAGCAAGAGCTGATCCAGGAGCTGTACCGCCATCCGAGGACGAGGTGTTAGCCGAAGACTTCTCCTGAGCATCCATATTCATGCTCAGTATTTATTTACTTATTTATTTCAGTCATTTATGTCTGGTCTGTTGAACCATTGTATCAGATATTTATCGGGTTGTTCCCCGAAGCATTTTGTTGAGACTAGCTGATGATTTACATTCCTTATTTATTCTGTGGATCATATTTTATATCTTGTGTGGATGAGATTAGTTGTGCCATGTTGTCGTAGACTTGTTTTACAGCTTAAGTATGCCCTGATGGATTCATTAAATTGGGTTTGTCCATCGGTGCGTACTGCTGGCCATTGCCACGTGTCTGGTCCCTCGGCATTTTGGGACTGGGGCGTGACAATTATTCAGCTTAATGTTTAGTAATTAAGAACCCCATAATATGTGTAGTTCTTTCTAATCAAGGGTTTCTATATATATATAAACACACACACATACATATATATATATCTATGTATATATATCTCCAAACTTATATATATATATATATGTGTGTGTGTGTGTGTGTGTGTGTGTGTGTGTATGTATATATATATATATATATAAGTGTGTTGTAACTAGAGCTATATATATATGTATATAGATATAAATATATAAGTGTATAGATAGATATATATCTACTTATATGAATATGTGTGTGCATAGAGTGTGTGTGTATGTGTGTGTGTGTGTGTGTGTTTGAAAGGGGGGTCAAGCTGCACAGCTACAGTAGCAGTAGTAGTGAGCAGCAAAGGCAGCAACATAGCAGTAGCAGCAACTGCAGTTGCAGCAGTAGCAACATGCAGTGCAGCAGCAACTGAAGCCAGCATGCAGCAGCCTTAGTAGCAGCAATTACAGTGGCATGCAGCAGCAGCTGCAGCACAGCAAGCATCGAGTGGCAGCATGTTGCAGCATGCAGCAAGGCAGTAGCAACATGCAGGGCAGCAGCTGCAATAGCATGCAGCAAAGGCATCAGCAGCAATGCAGCACAGCTTGAGCAGCAACAACAGGCAACCACAACAACAGCAAGAGCTTCAGCATCAGCAACAAGGTAAGTTAGTAGGTAGTCCATTGATAGTTAGTTAAGTTAGTTATATTGTTATGCAGTTATATATATATATATATATATATATATATATATATATATATATATATATATATATTTGTATATATATGCTTGTGTACTAGTAGCTTTATGTATGTATGTATATATGTATTGGTAAGTTAGTATAGTAGTATTGTATTAGTTAATACATGTTAGTTATAGTTTAGAGTTTGGGTAGTTAGTTATATGTTAGAATTCACATTACCTTGAGATACCAAGGTAATGTCAAGGTATTGATGGATACTCAAGGTATTGGGTTGTATCAAAGGTATTTAGATTTGAGTATCAAGATGGGTGTGTAGTGGTGTGATACTGCATTGGTTCAAAGCCAAGGTATCCATTTAGCATTAGTTTAGTTAGGAATATTATATATTGTTGATTGTATATACATATTATGATATTTTCATATCTATTAACTTGCGTATTTTAGGATATGGTAACTTGTTTGAATTCTAGTATCTTAGCATAGCTAGTGTGGCCTAGTTACATAGTATATAGACCCAATTTCTTAGAGTTAGATTCATACAACCTAGAAATAGCCAGTTTGATAAAGTTTGACTAGTTTGACCTAGAGTTGACCTAGTTTGACTGTTTTGACTTATAAATGATTTTATGACCTAGAAGTTGACAAGTTGAACTTATTTTTCTTCCAAAACTTTGTATTGATCTAATATTCTATATTTAGGTATTTGAGGCACCGTACCGGACATCTCTGATACTGTTCACCGAATTTCAGGCGAGTATATTCTATGATAGTTTTTTATTTATGATATCTACTGTCTCTTGTATCTAGTTTAGATATCGTTGATTTTTTGACACGATAGTTACACGGATTGGTATATCCGAATCTCGTTATGAGATATTATTCCTTGGTATGTATGGTGTATCTTATGCAAGTCTTGTTTCCTTGTTCTTCTTGTACATATACAGACACTGATTCTTGGGGAGACTCGCTACCTACCCAGAGAATCCCATGTCATAATGTACCATGGTTGGATCTACTAAACCAGTCGGGGGCGGGGAGTATATAATGTAGATATGTGATCATACCCTCCTTGTATAATATTTTGTTCATTAAATATTGTTAATCATACACCGTACGTATGATTAACCAGGCCATAATTCTTGTATCAAGTTCCCAAGTCGATCACATGTTAAAGCTGGTACTCACTCACTTAGTCATTAGTATTTTTGTTCATTTCTATATTGTCATTCTCGTATTTATTTTCAGTCTTTCCTTTATTGCATAATTCTTATATCTGTATATTGTATCTTGTATATTCACATCTATTTACTGTTACATAGTTTACATTATTTATTAGAACTGTTGTTAGAGATGTACTCTGCTCCTTTCCTGACTGGATAAATTTTTCCCAAAGGATACTGAGGAGTGGTACCCCACTCACTACGGGCCTCAAGACGTGGTTGGCTTAGAGCCAGAGACCTTGGCTCAGGAGGGTCTCATCCCGACTGAGACAGACAACCCAGGACTCGTAGCTTAGTAGTTAGTTTTTTTTGTACTGATTTGTCTCCAGTATTGTTATAGTATTTCTCTGACTCATTGGATATTATTTTGTCTCATGAGTTGTATTTATGACTCTTCTATTTCTTTTATCATATTCGTGCTTATTCCATCTATAGATCTGTGATTGAGTATATTTATTTACATTGGTGGCATATTATATCTTGATTACTAGATTGATAGTTTATCCAAATAATGTTCTACCGCCGATGTTGTGGCGTAGGCTGGACGTTGTTCACTACTTGCATCCCTACAACGGGGACGGATTATGACAAATGGCGACTCTTAGCATCGTAGGTCATCAAATTTGTGATATTTTATTTTAGTCGATAATTGTCGTTAAAATTTAGCGACATAATCAATGACGAAAAGCTGACATGGCCAAAATTGTCATGTCAGTAATATTTAGCGATATTTATTGACGATCAGTGACGTAAAATAAATTATTTGATAGTTTTACGACGTCATTAGCGACTTCTATAGACGTCACTGAACGTCACTAATCGTCGATGAACGTCACTGAACGTCGCTAAGTTTGAAAACAAAAAAATATGAATGCTTACAATAATATAGTATAACATGCCTGCAGTATGATCACATTTTAAATAAATAGACAGACCCGGAGCAACCCTCCATTGAATTCTCTGG